>BSQZ01000023.1:4060273-4660273 GCA_033239005.1 Lamellibrachia satsuma
CACTCAGTCGGTATTTCTTCTTTGTCCCATGCTTTCCCAATTATATCATGCATCTATGTAGATGTCTCCATGTCTGGCTTGAATACCTCGGCATGACTTTCGTCCGGGCCGGGAGCTTTCCCTCTCTTCAGGTGATGAATGGCTTTTTTGTTCTCTGCCTTGCTTGGTCTTTCGAAGTTGACCTGGGGGTACTTCTTCTGCTGGTGCGTTCTCTGGTGGGTTCTCTGGTGCTGGTCGGTTCAGCAGTTCTTCAAAATGTTCCCTCCTTCTTTTCAACTGATGTCCAGCACTGGTGAGAACGTCGCCTTTCTTGTCTTTGATAGGCCTGTCTGCCTGCTTGTACTTTGATAGGCCTGTCTGCCTGCTTGTACTTTGATAGGCCTGTCTGCCTGCTTGTATTTTGGTAGGCCTGTCTGCCTGCTTGTACTTTGATAGGCCTGTCTGCCTGCTTGTACTTTGATAGGCCTGTCTGCCTGCTTGTACTTTGATAGGCCTGTCTGCCTGCTTGTACTTTGATAGGCATGTCTGCCTGCTTGTACTTTGATAGGCCTGTCTGCCTGCTTGTACTTTGATAGACCTGTCTGCCTGCTTGTACTTTGATAGGTCTGTCTGCCTGCTTGTACTTTCCCGTTAGCTTTCTTTTTGCGTCTGCTCCTCTCTGTACTCTTACGTCCTGCATTGGTCTCCTGAAGTTATGTCCTATACAAATATGGTCGAACTGGTTCTCGGTTCTATGGTCTGGTGATATCAATTTTGCTTTGTGTATTCATCTGTGTGGAAACGCACAAAGGTCTGCCAACATCTCGCCATTCTCGTTCATCGTGCTGAGTCCGTGTCTGCCCATGACTTCTTCATATGCTGTTTTATTTGCTCGGATTTTCGCATTGAAGTCTCCCATTGATATTGTCATGTCCATCTATAATATATCGAGCACTGTCTGCGGTCTGTTGTGAAAGATGTCCTTTGTTTCTTCATCCTTCCCATTCTCATTCGTTGGCGCGTACCACTGTATGGTGTTTAGCTTGACATTTCTTCTGACATTCTTCTTTGTTTTGAATGAGGCAGAGATGATCCTTGGTCCTGCTGCCTCCCAGCTGATGAGGGCGCTCTGTGCCACTTGGTCCTGCTGCCTCCCAGCTGATTAGGGCGCTCTGTGCCACATGGTCCTGCTGCCTCCCAGCTGATGAGTGCGCTTTGTTCCTTGTGTCGACATGAGTGCTACTCCTTGTTTATGATGGGCAGCTTCCTCTTCATGACCTGGTGTACAGTATCATCTTTCCTGTATTCAGCCTGACTTGTCCCGTCTGTGTCCACCTTGTTTTGTATAGTCCTAGTATCGTGATGTTGTAGGCACGTTGTTCCCTGGCTAGTTGGGCTGCTTTGTACACAACTATAACATTCAGTGTTCCGACGAAATTAAAGAGGTGTGGAAAAAATTACTTTTTAACCACCTAAGCTTAAGCTTTTTTGATATGCCATAATATCAACTCACGCAGCCACTTTTTATATTCTGAGAATGAAACTTGAGACATGTCTACTATATATAATAAAGGGGTTATGCCAAGTAGAAGTAAAATAGAAATTCAGGGTTTGTAATCGTCCGCGTGCGCTCAATTTAAAAATTTTTTAGGGCAAGTTATTATAATTGTATTGGGGCAAATTGTTGCAACTGTAACAACGTTCGGGCGGCTCGCACCGATGGCTCAACCAACGGATTGTGTGCTCACAATGGCTGAAAGGACAGAACGTATTTAACCACGACGTGTGATCGCTTTGTTTCACTTGTGAAGCCTAGTGTAAGCGTTTATATCCAGTACTGTAAATGCTACCAGTGTCAAACAAAAATGACAAATATTTCACAAGGGCGGGTTGCACAGAATGGCTTCCTTGTCCACATGCCATCTGGGTGTTTTGTTTTGGGTAACAATCTTGCTCAATCTTGTTATTTTTTATGGCACAGCCAGTTTTGAGCAATTAATAAATATTGCACGATTAATTGATGTTTGTGCGCGTGTGCGTGAGTGCGTACGTGCGTGTATCATTCAATTGAGAAGAGAGGTCGTATTGTATATATATATATATATATATATATATATATATATATATATATATATATATATATATATATATATATATATATATATATATATATATATATATATATATATATATATATATGTTATATATATATATATATATATATATATATATATATATATATATATATATATATATATATATATATATATATATATATATATATATATATATATAACTAAAAATCAAAAGCTTAACATATGAAGCTGTGAACACTTACATTGTTATGCACACTATGTATAAGATGTATAAGTGTGTATAATCCAATTAATGTGATAACAGTAACATGTACGAGTGACACTTGCTTTGCAATCCACGCGTTCTTTACTGTAATAACGTGCCCCGTATGATGTAATTTGGCCGCTGACGGGGCTAGTTGTTAAAGTCGACGGCGCCTGGGAAACTTCTCATATCTACCTAACTGCAATATGGAATATTAGTGGTATGGTACATTTTATTAACACGAATAATCAATTCAATGCATGCGTTAACAGAAATAATGTATCTAACATACATTTACTAAAAAAAAAACAGAGTCAAAGGTTTTCTTGAAGTCGATAACAATTTTGGCAGCGCCTTTTTGGTGGTTTCTCATTTCCTCGATGATACGCCCAACAGCAACAATATGCGATCATGTAGATCATAGGGATCTAAATCCGTTCTGGTTTGGTCGCAAGATCTGTTCTAGCACTGGGGGAGTTCTGTTATGCAGGAGTCGGGTATAGACCTTTGTAGCAGTCTGTCTTAAATTGATTTTACGATAGTTTTCAGGAAGTGTCAGGTCTCCTTTCTTAGGTATTAGCACGATACCCGAGATCCCCCATTCAAACGATCTTCCCTTGTTAATACATGTTAATTCTGATATAACCATCGTCATAATAAGTCGATTTTACATTAAACTTTATTAATTATAAATATTAGCCGCGTATTCGAAACAAGTTTGAATTGTTATTGTTATTATGTACAACACCAAATAATATCATTGTATATATTTGGTGCTATACAAATTAATAAACATTAAACATTATGAAGTTTACAATAATATTATGATGGCAAATAATAACGTAAAACGGTGAACACGATAACAGTGCGAATGTGTGTCAGCACAACACGAAGAAGGCAGTGAGCTCCAAAACAGAAGCATGGTGTATCCGCCATTGCTGCAATCAATAATCTGGATACAAACAACAACACATGACTATGTTTACAACAACACACGACTATGTTTACAACAACACACGACTATGTTCACAACAATTCTACTGAAATGCGGACTAACTAATTTCGTGATTCGTTTCTCTCAAAAAACACGAAGGTCACGACATGTAAAACCAACGTTTGCGGATCGAACAGAAATATTCGACTTTACTTGCAGTTTGGAAGTAGCTTCCACCCTTACAGATGGGGAAATTCGAGTATTGGATCAGTGTATGCTGAATATAGTTTACTACTTACTCATTATCTTCGTTAAACGTGCCCTAGTTGCTGCAAGGCCATTAGTTGTAGCTTTTGGACTATGCTAAGTACCGCTGAATCTGGCAAAAGTGCTAAGCGTCGCACTCGTTAGTCCATAACTTGGGAGTTCTGCTATGCCAATGCCACTTCCACTGGGAGTTGCTACTATGTAACCACACCATATGTTTGTTGCAGGGTACGAGTGGTCGTATAAAGGAAAAACAGGTACGTTGATTCGCAGTCAACTACGTAATAACGTAATCCTTGGTTTCTACAAAGCTGTGTCGTGCATAGACTATAGCAAGTTTCGAGTTTACCAATTAGATTTTGTTCTGATTGCGAAATGTTTATTGGCGACTGTTTTACAAATGCAGGTCCTTCCTCGTGGACGGCACATTTTCCCGAGTGCGGTAAAAAGGCCCAGTCCCCAGTAGATTTGATAACCAGTGATGTTGTCAAGAAGCATATTGAGTTAAAAGACAGCTTCTTGGTGTCTAGCTACAATATATTGCAAGGCAAATGTATCATGAAGAACGACGGTCTTCACGGTAAGTTGAACGAAATCTTGTCAACGGTTCTTTTATTTGTCAACCGAAATCAAGTTTTGCTCCCTACGACAGAACTGGACGGGAGAACGCCCTTCAGAAAAGTGTTTTACTAAGAATGCAAACTCCGTCATTTCAGGATGGTTACTATACAAGCCCATTATTGCTACCAAATAAACTCAACATTGACTTGTCATCTACATCATTTTATTAACACCAAACTAACAGTGAAGACAGGAAAGATCTGTCTTATCTCAGACATATACACTTTTTCCATTAAACTTACATGTATATGTGAATTATAATGCTACAAATTTTTTTCACCGTATGATTTTGCAATGGGGCAAAATGCCCCGGCGTTTTTACTGATTGTGCGATTAGGCCATGTGAAAATGGCTGGAGGCGAGTGGAAGGTCCGAGGAGGAGTTCTCACACAGAACTCATACATCCTGGAGGGGTTTCACTTTCACTGGGGCGAGAACAAGAAGACTGGCTCAGAGCATTTCGTCGACGGTCGGCAGTTTCCACTCGAGGTCAGTAACTGTCCGCCGACTACCTTACCTACTCTAGTCGAGTGGCATATTTCTACTGTTTGTGTTAGCTCTGTATTGACCGCAAATGTCCAACACATTTGAATCCTAAATAAATGTTATGATAATCGTTATACTATTATTATACGGGGCTCCTTCAACGAAAACACATTATTTGTTCACGGGTGGCGATTTGAGGGCAAGTTGTCTTTATCTTGACGTTGATTACGCGGTTAAAACTCTATCCTCCAAAGTGGATATTGGCGTGTGAAATATCTAAATTACGTGCAATTTATGTAACGTTTTAACCAGAGACGTATCATTGGCACATTTGATTTTTGCACTGGTAAGCCAATGCAAGTTGAGCAAATGACATTGTTAGCCAAATTAGGGTTTTTCAAAGGCAGGCCAAGTCCGGTTTAACCATTGTTGGCCCGATCGAGTATTACTAGCTGTGCAGCGAGGTTGGCGTTAACACATGCACAGTAATACTAATAGAAGAGCCAACACTCGAAGATGCACGAAATAAGTAACTTGACATTTTATTTTAAATATACAAACATGGAAGTAATGTTTGAAGCGTCTTAACACTAAGTACATGCGTGCAAATACGTATAATATGAACAAATATGATTACAATCACACTCAAAATCAAATGCTTGACACCAATAGTAAAGCAATACAACAAATAAAAAGAAGAATAGAAGATATAGCACTCAGTAATACAACTGGTTTTGGAAGTAATACATTGAAACATTACTTCTTTGATAAAACAGCAATCATCCAGATCCAGTGTTGTCTATTGGACGAAAAACAATATGAATTTACTAGACTGAGCACAGCCCAATCTTTCGTGGTTTGCCTGCCATTCTCAGTTGAGGAACCGGGAAACTGCTGTCGATATCTGGGCGTACACGCCAGTTATGTATGTGAATCGGAGCCCGCATCAGACTCAATATCGAAGTCTACCACGATCGCGCTTGGCCACTGCAGAATGCCAGCGGTGGGCGACAATACAGTAACAAAGGACTCGAACTGTTCGTGGACAATCGCGGGATCGCTGCTTTCATTCACGTTTTCTAAAAAGGCATCCATCGTCGTGAATTTTGACGTTGACATGTCGCACCTTTTCACTCGCTTGGCAGGTGCCATTTTGAATTCGCCCGGGTCACGGGATTGTTTCTCAAATGAGAGCGCCAATGACAATGTATAGGCCCTGAGAAAGGCCGTCGAAGCGCGTTTCCTAACCAATGACGTACAAGATTACAATAAATAGAGATCAGCCGCAGTATCATTATTTTCCAACGATGTCAAGGTTAAAAATATATAGTCTGATAGATCGGCGGTATTCGCTATTCTGCCGCCGACAGCATTCGTCGAATCACGACCACGTGCGCTAAGAGTCACAAAGATAGTTCAAACAATTTAATTATGAAAACTCTTATGTTGTAAAAAGAAAAACCCGTCTTTTATTTTATTTTACCCATAGTCGTAACACATTTGCCCGTTTCCAAGACGGTCAGACGGGTCCCTGGCTAGGAGCCTGATTCTGGTTTATTTTACAAAACGATGTGTTTACAGATGCATTTAATTCACCGCCTTGAACGTAAAAGTGCAACCCCGAAGGATGCTAAGGACTTGGCGATTTTCGGAGTTCTCTTCGAGGTGGGTTTATATTAACAATGTCGTCGTCGTTGTTGTTGTTTGTTGTAATTAATGTAACACTATAATCCCTCTGTATAGCCTGCATTCTCTCCTCGGCGTGCATCATTGAATGAACGATAAGCACGCAGTGGGGGTATTCTCTCATCAATACTGCGGTAAAAAACATTAATAATTTCCTCGTCTTACGCGACACGCGGGGCCTGCCTCGATATCAATAATTACGTGCACAGTATGGGTGACTATCGCCTATCGGGGATAGTTTTACTATTGCGATAGTATCGCGATAGCTGTATAACTATTGTAGTAGTATTGCGATGGTTTCATAATTATCGAAATAGACTGCAGCAGAGACAGTTACTTGGCACCAGCCATTGATTGAACATGTTATTAGAACACGATTGGCACACAATAAGTGTCATTTCACAACGGTCAAAAAATGTGAATTTACAAATATTTTTGTCAAAACTTATTTTGATTGTGATTTATGTCTGCTGGTGTGTTAACTATCAACGCCTGTGACTAGACTTTATTGTCTGTGCACTTACAAGTTGATTAACTATGTACAGGAAAGAAGATTGTATTGTTTCACTTCGCACATTAATGAGAAGATAATTACAAAAGTTTAATTTTCGAAATTAAACTTCTTGGGCCTTGAGTGGCTTAGTGAGCCACTCAAGGCCCAAGGGGGGCCAGCTGGACAATGGTTAAAAAACGAAGACGAGTGTTGTTTTACTTCAAAAAACATCATGGAATTCTTCTTTGGGAAAATTGGGACATCGGATAGCAGTTAGTTACACTGGTTGCGATGGGCCTATAAGTCTATATTAATTAAGTATGTTGATTTATTAATTAATGCGTGTTGACTTGTCAGTGATATGTTGTGCCATTGTGAAGATGTGTTGGCTGAGTTGTTCTGGTGAAGTTTTAGTAGAAAGCCTATGCAAATTACATAAATATTGAGCATTTACCCACTGTGACTCTACTTTTGCTACTCTGTGGCTCAACTTACCCTACACCAAGTGTTAGTTGAGCCAGTTTACCAACCCAGTTTAATTAAGCTACATAATTAACTATGCATACTAGACAAATTATCTTGGTATATAATGATCAACTAATAACCAAAGTTTATGCGAGTAAAAACAATGTTGACTTAGGAATATGATTGTGTCCTAGATATCAAAAAGAATGAAACTAACACGGCCTTCCCCATCACGGAATAACGAGTAGCGATAGTGTCAGTCCCAAACCGTAACTGTTGCTATCGCATAGCCTTCGATATATAGTTGACTAAAAAGGCTGAATCTGTGAATGACGCGCTGCTCAAATGAACAATTGTTGATGTCAGATCCATCAATAAATAACATTATCCAATCGGGTAGGGTGGGGCAAGGAACCCCCTTAAGATAAAATGGCTATAGTTATTCATAAACGAATTATTTCGAGGCATCTATACTGGCATACAATAGTTGTGTGGCTATGGTATGTAATACCGAAACATTAGTGATGATTCACAACACAAAATAATGTTATAGTTAATTAAATATATTGTCCATAGAGGGCGACTTGCCCCACCCCTGGGGACGTCTTGCCCCACACCTGGGGGCGTCTTGCCCCATAACAAGAACAGTCTTTCTCCAGTGTATGAACACTGAAATGAAACAAACTATTGCTAAATGTAAAAAAACATTATGTTTTATTTTATTTAAATAAGCATGAAACATGCATCGTTTTGTTAACCCGGGACTTGCTGTTAGGGCAGATCAAACAAGGTACTCCTGGCGTGTACAACTGTTAGGGCAGATCAAACAACGTACTCCTGGCGTGTACAACTGTTAGGGCAGATCAAACAAGGTACTCCTGGCGTGTACAACTGTTAGGGCAGATCAAACAACGTACTCCTGGCGTGTACAACTGTTAGGGCAGATCAAACAACGTACTCCTGGCGTGTACAACTGTACCCACACCTCCCGATGTCTACAGTTCATGAAAGGCTCGCCGCATATGCTATATGGCTGTGCCTTTTCATCTGACTCAAACTTATTTTTGATTCAGGAGAGCGAGATAGACAACCTTGCGTTCAAATCAGTCATCGATGGTCTCGGGCGTACGAAATTCAAAGGTAAAGACGAATGTCTATGTTCACGCCACTGTACGTGACTTAAACGTGATCTTTGTTAGAACCGCTTTCAAAATATCAGTTGTTGCCGAACGAATGACGTCATCAGCTCTCAATATCTTTCTTACATGCCTTTACCTCCGAACGAATGACGTCATTAGCTCTCAATATCTTTCTTACATGCCTCTACCTCCGAACGAATGACGTCATCAGCTCTCAATATCTTTCTTACATGCCTCTACCTCCGAACGAATGACGTCATCAGCTCTCAATATCTTTCTTACATGCCTCTACCTCCGAACGCCCATCCTGTGTAACTAGTCCGCCAATGTATAAAAAGCCACCCCCCTTGTTTCATCTCCTTCTCAAACTTAACTAAACTTAAGATATTCTTCATGAAGCAACATTTATATTAGTTACATACTAATATACATGATCGTCTTAAAGATGCCCCGTAATTCGATTGTTTGCTCGTCATTTCGCGAAAAATCTCATATGGATTACGACATGCTAGCTCGTTTGTACTAATTTTCATTTAGTTTTCATGGAATCATCGGATAAACTATTAAATTAAGTTCGGTCGAACCCAATTTCTGCGGGAAAAGGCCACAACAAACCGTTTGCGATCTCGTCGGGGCTATATTAAACCGCGTTGGCTAAAGGAATTGCGGAGATCTCTACAAAGTTATTTATCAGAACCGACTGTACAATTTAAGTGCACCGAATCAACCATGTTGGAAAGAAATTGCATTTTTTTCAGACGAAGAGACACAATTGGACGAGTTTCGACTGCGTCACATGTTGCCGTACGATATGAACACCTACTACACGTATAATGGCAGCCTCACAACCCCTCCGTGCACGGAAAGTGTCACTTGGATCGTATTTAAAAACCCGATCAAAATGTCTCGCGATCAGGTACGTTTTCGTTAAATCACGGAGCAATTAATGCCGGGGAACGAAAGCAAAATGACAACAGGAATAGAAAGCTGGTATACATACAAAACACCGTTGATCCATTGTTAATGACTTCACAAGAGTGATACATACTCGTGCGAATACTCTCACGGTTGAGAGAGGACGGTCGTCCAGACATCTCAGTTAAAGATACTGTAGGGCCAATACAGAGATAATGATTGCAAAATGAATCTAACTTTCTTCCCTGCAGAAATGATGTTTATAAACATATTTTTTGATGCCACTAACATCTGAATCACCATTTTATTGTTCGTAACCGTGTGACGTACAGACTTGGGGTCAATTACATTATATAAATTCCAGTTATACACCTATTACGGCATACCAATTACACCTCAAAAATACCAATTCCAAAATATCAATTCCACATCGAAATAACAGTATGTGAACATAGCAACTATAGACGAAAATAACGCCTATTAATAGAGCAGTTTTATTTAATGCCTGCGTATATATTGGTATACGCAATATATTATAGGTTATTGATTATTTGTAGCGAATAATTTGAGTTAAACAGTTACATGATATAATTGAAAAGTAATTGAAAAACCAATTACAGTTTAACCGATTCGAATTCAAAATATTTTTAAAAGCACAGCACCAATTCAGAAATTGGAATTGGCGTTTAAATTCCAGTTACAATATAATGAACTCCAAGTCTGTTGGCCACTTGGCCCGCGTCCGGCCACTTGACCAGATCTGGTTTTGCCTACAGCTGAGCGCGTTCCGCATACGGAAGGCTCTGCCGGAGAACGACTCGGCTGCGCACAGTTCGAGCATGTCGAACAACTATCGGCCTCTGCAGCCGATAGGGGTCCGACAGATCGTGTCTGTCAGCATTGCAAAGATGGAGTCGAATGATCCTAAGGAAGCTGGTGCAGCCTTCACCGGGAGCGTCGTTCTCGTTGTCGTGTTAGTTATGTATCAGTTGTTTGTCTAACGCCGCTACCAGTCCGGCGTTGTCTACCGTGTGTGATAGGCACGGGGCGTGGCCTTCCAATAATATCAAGCGCCGTAATCTGTTCAAGACAACACTACTGTGCAGCAGAACATCACTTGAGTGTCACGACTAAAGTCACGATAAATCACAACCCCTGTATGCCCTGGTTACGAGAGCTGCCAACCGTTGTTCATGTTACCTTGAGTGACAACATAATATACACTTATAATGTATGTAAAGTTAAATGGCCCAGACACCAAGTTATCGCACATTTACGACTGTTTCCGAATTGATTTGTTTTCCCAGAGTTTAGCATTTACATGTTTTAGTTGTTTGACTGTTAGTTTCCTCTTGATGACTGTTAGTCAGCCAGTCTTATACCTTATCTTCACAGTCGTAAATTAAATACCCAATTATCGTTTGTCGAGGAAACGATTAAAATACAATACACAATTGTTGCTGGTTTTGTTGTTACTTTAGTATAGCAAATCTACCGTTGTGAAATTACAATATGGCGGCTAATCATGAATCATCCGCAACAACAATTGATACTCAGCTATCAAACTGTACATGATACGTATTGAATAGGGCTAACTCATCCAAGTATGTTGACTCATCACTTTTAACTCAACCGTGACGTGCTGACGGCCTTATAGTAATAATAAATCGACCTGGATCGTATTATATAAGCCAATGCAAGTATCACAAATGACGTCGTCAAACTCATCAGCGGCTCAACATGTCGAATCTAAATACAGCAAAAAATTACACTTCCATATTTTATTCTCCCCCTCGTTCTCTTGTCCACATCGTGGGCAACACCACTTATTGATGTGTTCGGCCCTCTCGATAAGTAGTGTATATTTATCGCGAACTTCTGCTACCACGACTTATGTCCTTTCGAGCAATCTCTTAACACTATCCCCGTCTTAATGTCGGTCTTCTTCTTCCCGTTCTAACACCCTCTTCTGTTTCCCACGCTCTCTGTACAATCTCCCCTCACTCATTCTCTGTATGTCTTGCCCATCGCAACCTGCTCGCTTCTACATTCATCCTCGTGTGTTTCTTCATTCCGACCTCTTCTCTTAACTCCCCCATTTCCCTTTTGTCGTCTCGTGTCACTTTACACACCCTGTACTTGCTTCCATGTAACGATTGCACTTTACACACCCTGTACTTGCTTCCATGTAACGATTGCACTTTACACACCCTGTACTTGCTTCCATGTAACGATTGCACTTTACACACCCTGTACTTGCTTCCATGTAACGATTGCACTTTACACACCCTGTACTTGCTTCCATGTAACGATTGCACTTTACACACCCTGTACTTGCTTCCATGTAACGATTGCACTTTACACACCCTGTACTTGCTTCCATGTAACGGTTGCACTTTACACACCCTGTACTTGCTTCCATGTAACGATTGCACTTTACACACCCTGTACTTGCTTCCACGTAACGATTGCACTTTACACACCCTGTACTTGCTTCCACGTAACGATTGCACTTTATACACACAACATTTCATTTATGCCGAGGCGCCACAATGAATGAATTTAACAACAGTCCGCAAGTTCCCTAAACGTACAAACATCAAAGTTACAAATACCAAACAATGATCCATAATACATATTAAATGCAACTTGAGGTTTTAAATAATATATAGAAAGACACTACTACAAAACAGACCAAAAGTACCAAAGTTTACTCATTATTTAATATCAAAATGGATTAATCATTGGCATAGGGCGCGGTAGCGTAGCGTTTAGAACGTCCGGCTCTCAATCGAGAGAACCCGGGTTCGAATCCTCTTGCTGCCGTCTCGAAGCTTCGGCATTTCGTTCATTCCAAGTTGCACAGTTCACTCAGCCGTATAAATAAATAACTGGCTATAAAGATGGATATCTGAACGTGTGTGTGCGTGCGTGCGTGATTGCGTGCGTGCGTGCGTGTGTGTGGCCAGCGGGCTGGTAATTCAGGCGGGCAATATTTGGAGGGAAGACCTAGACAATAGAATGTCCACTGGTTGGGTCAAAGGGTGATAAGTTGGTGGTTAATCATGTCTTGATTTCCTCTGCAAATATGTCTAAAGTAAACATTTCGGGCTGGCTGCTTCCAGCCAGGTGAACTTAAGTGGCCTGATATGGGGCCATTAGATCTATGCAAAAGGGTACATACATGCCAAAAAGATGCAATTCACAGAGTCTACTCCAGTCACAGTGTCTTGGAAAGCCAGTACATGTTTAAAGAATTACAATACAAAGATATGGGCATGCGACTATGCATCTATTGCATCCGATGCGTTTAAATTATTTTCAACCCAGGCCCGTCCCGGGCATGCAATATGTAGGCCCAGGCCCGGCCCGGCCCGCGATATTATGTAGAGGCCCGGGCCGGGCTTGGACCTAGAGCCCGGTCCGTGCAGGGCACTAGTATAAGAAGGAACCTTTTCTTTTTATATAGTAGCGACGCCATGCGAATTTATTGTGAAGCTCGTACAGGAGAAACTTCCACAGGAGAAACTTGCACAAAGGTAAAAATAAATATATGAGAAAATACTTAGCAAAGCTGGATTGGAATAAGACCGCAGTTGAATGTTGGAACATTCTAAAATATGAAATTGAGAATATCGTTGAACAATTTGTTCCCCTGAAAAAAAAATCGAGGAAAACGGTCTACAAAGAAACACTTGTCAACAGTCAGAAGCTATTAGAAAAATTGCGTACAAGCAAACTGTGTGGAGGGTTTATATGTGTACCAGAAAGGATGAGGACTATGCAAATTACAAAGAGGCACTTAATGCAACTACGACTGAAATTAGACAATCTAAAAGAAGCTATGAACAAAAATTAGCATGTATAGCATAAAACATGACAGTAAGGGTTTTTTATGCATATGTCAGGAGTAAACAAAACGTACGAGACAAGGTTGGACCACTAGAAGACAGTGTTAGAAATATAATATCACAAGGTTTTTTAATGGCGGAAGACCTAAATGAATACTTCAGTTCAATGTTTACCGAAGATGATGTTAGTTAATTACCAGGTGCTAAATTTCAGGAAGCTAAATAGGACTATTAATGGCAGTTAATCATAACTCCAGAAATGGTAGCTAACAAAATAAAGGCAATGACTTCCTTGTCCACTTGCCATCTGGGCATTTGCCTTGGATGGCAAGCTTGTTAAATCGTACGTTGCGGCGCCTATGTGCATTTAGCGAAAGTTGTTTTATTTTTGTAAATGATGATCACTAATATGGAAGTGTAATGTTTTGATGACGTGACATGAATGAATACTGTATAATATGACTGGATCTGGTCTAAATATGACGTGTTTTATTTTGAGAAGAAACTTGGCGGCTCGTGATGGCTGCTTTAGCTTGTAGTTTTCATTGTTTAGGTCAGAATTTACAGAAACTGCACGATCGCCCATGCACGACTGACATAAAAATAATTATATTACCAATTGATTTTTGCAGTTGCACATGTTCAGGCCTTATCTGCTGCATGTTGCGGTTGCGCGTACTGCAGATTAGCTGCCTGTACGATCGGCCACATCCGGTCCGCGATAGCAACGGCGTACGATGATAAACATCAAATGACTTATCGACGCACGGCAAGCAGTAGGTGGACTGCATATTCTTTGTCGGTATACCAGTAGCCTATGTTTGTGGTTGTATTCTTTGGTGGATATGGTAAATTGGATATACGACAGATTTAAAAGACAGTAACGAACGACTGCACTTTTTGCGTGTATGCGCGCACCTGTCCATGCCAGGAGTGCAGGACCATGCCTATCGTAGTATCGAGCCAAACGTGCAAATTTATGCATCATGCATGCCATGGCATAACAATATTGATTAGCGCGTGCCCTTCCTCATACATACATACATGCCCGTCCTCATGCATACATACATGCGCATCCTCATACATATACATACCTGCCCGTCCTCATACATATTTACATGCCCGTACTCATAGGGGAGGGTTAATTCGAACGAATCCGTTTTTTGGGAGAATTTGGTTTCACAGTGACATTTTTCAGAAATCATCCCAAAAATCCCTGGTTGATTGTATACGCTCGAACGGGTACATCCTTCAAAACCATGAGGACAGGCCTTATGGCTTTAGTGGGATTAAAAGATCATATATGTTCTTTTAAGTCATCAACTGCAGTCAGAATATATGTCACTCTGATATGTTGCTATATAGTGCCTTAAAAACCATATTTTATACTTTATGTAGAATTGCAAAGTATATTATTAACATCATGGTTACAATCAAAAGTTAAATGGGAGCCTTCATTATTCCAGGATTTGTCCAAGCCAATCTTTTCTGAAATAATCAGAAGAAATGTGTTCTGCATTTTACGACCACAACCATCACTGCTATTACGAATATAAAGATGGCGTCAGCTACCCACATCACTACCCTCACGCCGGGCACAGCTATTGTCAGAGCAACCATTACTGTGAGCCACAGCCAAGTCATGCAGCTGGCCCAAAAAACCAGCTCTACGGCAAGGCGCTGCTGGACCTGAGTAAGAAGACAGAGGCCAACTTAGCCCGACTGTCTCACATGATAAGTCAGGATCCTCCTCGACCAGGTCAGTTAATATCACAACTATTCATCATCTTCTTTCGACCGTTAATTATTCCCTACTGGTACTGATCACTCAGATCTTCCTCTGCCACAATGTCCTGTCCATTGTATCCTCCTTCACAACCTGTGCCACCTCCAGGTCTCTCCTCACCATGTCTCTCGTTCTTACCTCTTGCCGTCCGCTGCTGCATTTGCCATCCACAGACAGCCTCCATGCCATCTGTATCAAATTAAGATCTTTTCTATGTACAGCATGTCTGAACCACTGCAGTCTGGTCATTCCTTGGTGATCTGTTACATGCACAGTATGTGTATGTCCTTCTCTATATCTTCAGTACATGTTCCTGTACTCTATGTTCTTACCGCTTCGTTTTCTCATTTCGACTTAGATGTACTATATTGTATGGTTTTTGTGTTGAATACTCTGTTTTGTTGTCTTTGGGACATCAAAAATATCCTTGCGATCCTTCTCAACATTATCATCTCCATTTTCTCATATAAGCTTTCTTCATTTTTGCACATTGCCCACATCTCAGCACCATATGTCAAGACAGGTTTTACTACAGTCTTGTAAATATGTGTTTTCAGTTTCATTGGCATTCTTTTGTCGCACACAACTCCTGAAATGTCACATCATTTCGCTCAAGCTGACTTGAATCATGGTAACCTACATATGCCAGTGAAAGTTTACAAATGCACCAAATAGATAGCTAGATAGATAGAACTTTATTTCACATGCTGTTAGTGTTAAGTCTATAGGAAATATAACAACATTTCGTCATAAACTAAAAACCCACCTGTTTAAAGTGGCATATCCTCCATTACTCCTCATGGAACCAATCCAACTGTTTACAACTGGAACTGCTTATCGATTAGGAACTGCTTAACCCCTTTTGTTTTGGTGAGCTGTTGAGCTTGAGTTTCCCAAGGATTTTAGAGCAATAGAAGTGTTTTATATTGTATTGTGCAAAATATTGCATAATATAAAAGACAAATTCAATTAAATGGTGTAACTGAGGAGATTCTCAAGAAACCACCAAGGGTCTTGGTGAGGACCACCTGTAGTAAACAATTTATAATTGTGTGTTGCAACTAGAGTGTCCAGTTAAATAAAAATAATATATAAAAAGAATAATATAATACTTCAATACACTCAATTCTAATGCATGTAAGATATTAACTAGTAACATTATTAGATAAATCAAAATTGTTCAGGCAGAATAATAAGTATCACATAACTTAAAGCATATCTTCTACAGGAATGTTATACAGTGGTAAGTACCACATAACTTAAAGCGTATGTTAGACAGTAGTAAGTACCACATAACTTAAAGCAAATGTTCTACAGTAGTAAGTACCACATAACTTAAAGCATATGTTAGACAATAGTAAGTACCACATAACTTAAAGCATATCTTCTATAGGAATGTTCTACAGTAGTAAGTACCACTTAACTTATAACATATGTTATACAATAGTACGTACCACATAACTTAAAGTGTATCTTCTACAGAAATGTTATACAATAGTAACTACCACATAACTTAAAGCGTATGTTATAGAATAGTAAGTACCACATAATTTAAAGCATATCTTCTACAGGAATGTTATACAATAGTAAGTACAACATAACTTAAAAGCGTATTTTCTACACAATGTTATACAATAGTAAGTACAACATAACCTAAAGTGTATCTTCTACAGGAATGTTATACAATAGTAAGTACCACATAACTTAAAGTGTATCTTCTACAGGAATGTTATACAATAGTAAGTACCATATAACTTAAAGCGTATCTTCTAAAGGTATGTTATACAATAGTAAGTACCACATAACTTAAAGTGTAACTTCTACAGGAATGTTATGCAATAGTAAGTACCACATAACTTAAAGTGTATCTTCTACAGGTATGTTATACAATAGTAAGTACAACATAACTTAAAGTGTATCTTCTACAGGAATGTTATACAATAGTAAGCAGAACAACACAAATGAAATAACAAGAGAAACTCATAAATATAATGGCTTAATACACACATCCTAGTCTTACTCGGCTAATGCATTGAAATGAGCATATCGAGCAAAAATCAAAGTTTGACCAGTACTAATATGACTAAATTATACATTAAAATTAATGATTAATTCCAAAAATTACCCCCAGTGCATGTGCACAAACCACCAAAACACGTGCTAGCTCAAAAATTGGCTGTCTGTAGTGAACCACTTGATACTTGAGAAAGAGACGTACTGGGGTACTTGGTATTTACAACTTCCCATATATACAGAACAGTGAGTGAGTTGTGCAGTGATGCAAGCACAAACCAGCCTGTCTAGCTTGTATGAGCTCTACCTTTGTATATCTTGTGCCTAACATGTTGGCTGAATTTCCACAACAGTTTTCCAAGCTTGGAAAGAGGATGGAAGGAACGCCGCGAATAATACAACATGGGATGACAAGCAGTCCGTGTTCACAACGCAGAAACAGATGGATCAGTGTTACTGGAAGCACCCTCTACAAGATGACTGGGAAGACACCTCCAACAGGGGTGAGAATGCATCTGCACTCTCCCCATGCCCAGATCTCTTGTCTGCCAAAACTCTTTGATGTTTGTTATTTTATGCGTTCAATTCATATATGTGTTTCACTTAAACGCTGCTACAATTGTAAAGATGTCCTACCTCCAGCAGTTCATCTCACAAAACCGTCCACCATAACTAGACTGACCTATAACATAATAGACTCCTAAGTCCAAATACTGATTCTCAAAACTCATAAGCACCTGTTTTGTCTTAAGACTGACAATGATCTCTCTGATCTTCCCCAGAAAATTGTGATTATTACCAATGCTAGGTTATTCACACAAGCTGTGAAATGTCATTTACCCAAATACAGTGCACATCTCCACCAAATTTTACTGATGTTTAAGTAAAGAGTTGATCAGAGCTCAATCCAGGTCAAGTTGTTCAAATTCGGTAAACTTAAATATGCCATATAATTTCAGGCTCATTTCACTACAGTTTTAATCTATCTAGGATTGACAATGACATGTAAGCTTGTTTGTGCAGATTTCTTTTTTTAGTTTTAATGAACTAATTGGACAAACTATTAAATTAGTTTTTGTCCTAACTCCTAATCAAATAATGATCAAAACTTGTCAGGTAGTATAATTTGTGCATTTACCATACACTGTATTTGTATTATTCTGCCTATTGGTTCACATTTTTGTAATTTCTTTGTAGAATGGTATGATTGTCTGTTTTGCTTCAAAATATGTTGGCTTAGACATTACATAATTTGTCATTTGTCATTGAAGGCATTGTCAACCAGTGTTACCTGTGTAGTACATTGGATGAACACAGACAACACCTAGCCAGGGTGAGTCAACTCAACAACTACAACAACAAACTGTTGCCAAGCAACAACTAAACATTAGTTCTATTACAGACATATTTGTTTGATTTCATACATGATTTAAAGCATTCAAAAAAACAAAACAAAATCATGTATTTGTTATTTGGATTTTTTTCTCAAATAAGTTATGTATGTTGCTGATACAGAATTAATAAAAAAACTCTTAAATCGTGTAAATTCTATTGCAATAACAATGACATTAGTTGCAACATAACAACATGGCACTGACAATCTTTTCACTTGTTTTGTTTCTGATTGTCAAAAGAAGGACTGCTGTTCTAACATATCTGTAGTCATTCACTTTTCTGATAAAAAATTACTCTTAAATGGACACTCATAATTGACTTCTTTCATGATGCATATTTTACAAGACAGAACTTGCATTGCAAAAATTCCAGGATATATGTCTACATTTCTAATTTATGAGCCTTGAATTTTAATGAAATTACAGTGGTGAAGTTAGATGTACTTCGGATATGCATTTACAGTAAAACAAATCCAACACATGTCTGTGATTGTGTTGCAATACATGATAATTTTCCAAGGTATATCAAAGACGCATCTAGATATTGAAATTGACATCAATGCATTTGTTTACATATTTTTTATTAATGTTGCAGTAAAAATGCTTGCTCGCCAGTGTGACCTGCCTGCTATGTAATGTGTCCTAACTATTGACATATATAATATATGACACACTGCAGACACACAGTTGAACTTACAACTAAAAAAAATGAAAGGATATTATTAATATGGAGGAAGTTATTTGAAAAGTAAATTGAGTACCGTTTTACTGTGGTCAGTAATAAATAAGTCAAATGTGTCTGCAGCACTGACGCCTTAACCAAATTAAAGACATTAAAGATATCATTCCAGAACTTTGTATCATGTGAAGCAAACGTGTGTCAAAGAAAATGTCAGTTTAAGTAGAAATAAGGACGTTATATTAAATTGTATGGGTACTGATGTAATACAAGATTTATAAAATGTATGTACAGTCTAATGTGCAGGACATCTGCATCTGCAAACGACATTATTCAGAGTATTGAATACAGCAATGTTTATAACACCTCTGTACTGCGCATCAAGTGGTTACAAAAAATTTATACGCTTTTGTAAACGTTTTTACATTTTTATTTTATTGTTACTATGAACATAATGCATATTGCATGTACGTTTACTATGAACATAATGCATATTGCATGTACGTTTTGTCTGAAATAAAAGATTGATTGATTTGTGGTCATGTTGTACACACGTATCCAGAGAGGACCACAACTGAAGCCAAAAATGAAGGCCAAGACCCGCATCCTGTTTATCCCCCCGAACCCTGTGGTGAGGGAGGTTGTGGAGGAGAAGGAGGAGAAGAATGAGGCTCTGTACAAAGTGACTGTGAGGACAGGAACCCAGGTCAATGCAGGCACCAGTGCCAAGGTGGGTGTCTTCACGAATCATTCTTTCCCCAGCTATATTCAGCTACTTTTACTTAGCTGCTTCTGTCTAGCTAATGTCCTGCTACAGTCAGTAATGTTCTCAAGCTGGTATATTGTATCTTTTTCAAGCTGATGCTTTTTAGCATTCAGAAACATGCATTGCCTCAATATAATGGAACTAAACAGTATTATTTTGTATGAACTTTTTTTGGTTTTCTTTGTTACTGTATTTTTAGTTTGGTAAAATAAATAACAGTGTTCTCTACATACATCCAGTGTTCGACATAACTGTGGGCCCAGGGCCCTTGAATCTTCTGTCAGGCCCGCAACTGTCAAGTTACAAGCTCGGTTGGCCCACGCATTTTTTTTATATATTTAGTAATATTTATGTTGCGGAAAGAGATCGACTTTGGCAATTTGATGGATTACAAGCTACAACTTACAGCATTTCATCATCTCATCGTTTCAGTCGCGAACACTTATATTCAGATTTAGTGGTACTGGCATGACCCCTAGCATGACCCCTAGCATGAACCCTAGCATGACCCCTAGCATGACCCCTAGCATGACCCCTAGCATGACCCCTAGCATGAGTGCGAATGACGGCATGCTATTCCAACCAGTCCAACACATGGCGTTTTATACATCAACAACATATTGTCCACTATGTATATATATATATATATATATATATATATATATATATATATATATATATATATATGCCATCTAGTTGCGCCTTCAATTCTTCAATCGGGCCCGCAACCTTTTCAAGTTACAGGCCCGATTGGCCTTTGGTATTTTCAACCTTATGTCGAACACTGCATATATCTAAGTATTGTCTCTATGTTAACTGGACATTTTATTTAGTCATTGATATTGTGGTTAGCCATATGCAGATTGTAAATGCTATTATTAGCCTGGTTCTTGCAGTATTATGTTGTATAAAATGCCACATTTTAAATGTTTCTATTAATACTAGTAACATTTCAGAAGTGACATTTTATAAAACAATATTGTCATATTGTTATATTAAAATGAATATGGTAATATCTGTTTGACTTATTGTCAGTGCTTCTCTGTAAATATGGTAATATCTGTTTGACTTATTGTCAGTGCTTCTCTGTAAATATGGTAATATCTGTTTGACTTATTGTCAGTGCTTCTCTGTAAATATGGTAATATCTGTTTGACTTATTGTCAGTGCTTCTCTGTAAATATGGTAATATCTGTTTGACTTATTGTCAGTGCTTCTCTGTAAATATGGTAATATCTGTTTGACTTATTGTCAGTGCTTCTCTGTAAATAATCTACAAATAATTTACTGCAGGTTTTTATCACGATGCACGGACAGACCCAGACAATGAAGAAAAGGCAGCTGAGTAAACGTCTGACGGGCAACTTCTGTTTTGGTCGAGGAACCAGGGAGATGTTTTACTTGAAGGGTCCAAACATAGGAGAACTCCGCCACATCACCCTCGAAGTGATTTTCAATCTGTTTGTCACCTAGCTACGATTTTAGTACATGTAGCAATTGTTTGGTAAATGATGATAATTGTGCATAATTTAAGAACTAACAGCTTATGCCATCTCAGTGACGTGGTATATTATTCATTGTTTTTATAGACAGTACTCATTTGTTCTAAAATATGGTTCTGATATGACTTATATGGCACAATTATTGCACAACAACTATTTGTTAATAATGTTCACTACTGTTTATATTCAGGTACATGTTGACATTTTCAGTAAACTTTGTATTTTACATAAAATATGTGGAATAATTCAAACAAAATTATACATAGAAAATACATATAAAAGTGTGTTAAATCTAATAAAATTAAGGTATATGTAACTGAAAAGTAAAGCATAACTCAAAATAGCTAAATAAATTTATTTTGCCTAAAATATGATCAATATACAGCTGTAATGTAAAAATAATATAAAAAAATAGAATTATGTTAAAATATATAATTCTTAACAGTAAAATTTATTTTAAAGTGTCAGTTCAACAATACTCTTAGCATACCCATGATGTATTTGCTTCAGCACGATGGCTTTGAGAAGAAGCACAGTTGGTTTGTGGAAGAGGTACAAGTGTTGAATATGTCTACCCATGAGTGCTGGGCATTTCCCTACCATCAATGGCTCTCCCTCTACTTCGGGCCCAAGCTCTCCATCAAGATCAACATCCGTGCGCAAAGAACAGAGATTGAAGAAAAAGGTGATGATAATGCAAACATTTTATTTTGTGTTGTTGATGCTAATCAGAATACCCATTTTCCGGACGGGATAACTCGGTAGTTGACATGTGACAGTCACAATAACAATATTGACCAAATTTCAGGTTACAAAACATTATCACAGAAATATCCATCTCTGCCTCGGTACTTGGTGCTGCCGGTCAATATCTCGATGGCTTCTTGGAAGGTGCAATGTAATATTAACAGTTATAGTAGTGTCTAGTGATGGTTTATGTAACTATGTATGTGTACATTAGAACTACAAAGGGTAATTCAATTGTTCGTAGAAAGGGTAATAGTGGGGTGGATTTTGAAAAAAATAATAGTGCGTCATAAGTAAAACTTTGAAAATTTGACGCCTGAGATGCAAAGCATCTTGGAGGAGTAGCATAACATACATACATACTAACATATATCTAGGAGTAGCATAACATACATACAAACATACATACATCTAGGAGGAGTAGCATAACATACAAACATACTAACATACATTTAGGAGGGGTAGCATAACATACATACATACTAACATACATTTAGGAGGGGTAGCATAACATACATACATACTAACATATATCTAGGAGGAGTAGCATAACATAAAGACATACTAACATATATCTAGGAGTAGCATAACAAAGACATACTAACATATATCTAGGAGGAGTAGCATAACCTAAATACATACTAACATATATCTAGGAGAAGTAGCATAACATACATACATACTAACATACATATATACATCTACATCTAGGAGGAGTAGCATAACATATCTACATCTAGGAGGAGTAGCATAACATACAAACATACTAACATACATCTAGGAGGAGTAGCATAACATACATACATACATACATCTAGGAGGAGTAGCATGACATACAAACATACATACATACGTCTAGGAGGAGTAGCATAACATACTAACATACATCTAGGAGGAGTAGCATAAGATACATACATACTAACATATATCTAGGAGGAGTAGCATAACATAAAGACATACTAACATATATCTAGGAAAAGTAGCATAACATAAAGACATACTAACATATATCTACGAGAAGTAGCATAACATACAAATATACTAACATACATCTACATCTAGGAGGAGTAGCATAATATACAAACATACATACATACATCTACGAGGAGTAGCATAACTTACAAACATACTTATATATATCTCGGAGGAGTAGCACAACATACAAACATACATACATACATATGAGGAGTAGCATAACATGCAAACATACTTATGTACATCTTGGAGGAGTAGCATAACATACATACATACATATATGAGGAGTAGCATAACATACAAACATACTAACATACATCTAGGAGTAGCATAACATAAAGACATACTAACATATATATAGGAGAAGTAGCATAATATAAAGACATACTAACATATATCTAGGAGAAGTAGCATAACATTCAAACATACTAACATACATACATCTACATCTAGGAGGAGTAGCATAACATACAAACATACATCTAGGAGTAGCATAACATAAAGACATACTAACATATATGTAGGAGGAGCAGCATAACATAAAGACATACTAACATATATCTAGGAGAAGTAGCATAACATAAAGACATACTAACGTATATCTAGGAGAAGTAGCATAACATATAGACATACTAACATATATCTAGGAGAAGTAGCATAACATAAAGACATACTAACAAATATCTACGAGAAGTAGCATAGCATACAAACATACTAACGTACATACATACATCTAGGAGGAGCAGCATAACATACTAACATATATCTGGGAGGAGTAGCATAACATAAAGGTATACTAACATGTATCTACATCTAGGAGGAGTAG
Organism: Lamellibrachia satsuma; assembly: GCA_033239005.1. Classification (NCBI taxonomy): domain Eukaryota; kingdom Metazoa; phylum Annelida; class Polychaeta; order Sabellida; family Siboglinidae; genus Lamellibrachia; species Lamellibrachia satsuma. The sequence continues at coordinate 4,084,138 of BSQZ01000023.1, forward strand.
CATAACATACATACATATAGTGGGGTGAATTTTGAAAAAAATAATAGTGCGTCATAGGTAAAACTCTGAAAATTTTACGCCTGAGATGCAAAGCGTCTTGGAGGAGTAGCATAACATACATACATACTAACATATATCTAGGAGTAGCATAACATACATACAAACATACATACATCTAGGAGGAGTAGCATAACATACAAACATACTAACATACATCTAGGAGGGGTAGCATAACATACATACATACTAACATATATCTAGGAGGAGTAGCATAACATAAAGACATACTAACATATATCTAGGAGAAGTAGCATAATATAAAGACATACTAACATATATCTAGGAGAAGTAGCATAACATTCAAACATACTAACATACATTCATCTACATCTAGGAGGAGTAGCATAACATACAAACATACATCTAGGAGTAGCATAACATAAAGACATACTAACATATATCTAGGAGGAGCAGCATAACATAAAGACATACTAACATATATCTAGGAGAAGTAGCATAACATAAAGACATACTAACGTATATCTAGGAGAAGTAGCATAACATATAGACATACTAACATATATCTAGGATAAGTAGCATAACATAAAGACATACTAACATATATCTACGAGAAGTAGCATAACATACAAACATACTAACGTACATACATACATCCAGGAGGAGTAGCATAACATACATACATTACATCTAGGAGGAGTAGCATAACATACTAACATATATCTAGGAGGAGTAGCATAACATACATACATACTAACATATATCTAGGAGGAGTAGCATGACATACAAACATACATACATACATCTAGGAGGAGTAGCATAACATACAAGCATACTAACATACATCTAGGAGGAGTAGCATAACATACATACATACTAACATATCTAGGAGGAGTAGCATAACATAAATGTATACTAACATATGTCTACATCTAGGATGGGTAGCATAACATACAAACATACATACATACTTCTACACCTAGGAGTAGCATAACATACATACATACATCCAGGAGTAGCATAACATACAAACATACATACATACATCTACGATGAGTAGCATAACATACAAACATACTTACATATATCTTGGAGGAGTAGCATAACATACATACATACATCTATGAGGAGTAGCATAACATACAAACATACTTACGTACATCTTGGAGGAGTAGCATAACACATAGAGACATACATACATCTACGAGGAGTAGCATAACATACAAACTTACTTACATACATCTATGAGGAGTAGCATAACATACAAATATACTTATGTCTTGGAGGAGTAGCATAACATACATAAATACATCTAGGAGGAGTAGCATAACATACTCTTGCTGGATTATTGAAAGATGGTAAAGTTGTAGTTTCCGATTTCAGTATTTGTGTGAAATTCATGTTTAAAATGGATCTTAAGAAAATATGGAGCAAATATGATGCCATGCCAATATAACACATGTATGGCACGTATTCTTGTAATCAAAGAATGTTATGTTTCTTGGTTAGTGGGAGGAATAAATGTCAGTAAGACGAACATGATTAAGAAGATGCTTTCTGAGTTTGATATGTTTTGATATGCAGTGTGAAACATTGTTTATCTAAGGTTTTGTTTTACTTCATCAGCATAGAACATTTTGAAACATTACAACTCCAGTAAGAAAAAATATATTTAGCAAAATGTTACTTCCCCAACCTTACATGTGACGATCGTTGTTTGCACAGAGTGGGAGGTGAACGTGTTCACGGCAAACAAAAAGTTGGCCGGGACAGATGCAAATGTCTTTGTCACTCTGTACGGCAAACTTGGAGTCACCAAGAAAATGCACCTGAGGAATTCTACAAAAAATGCCTTTGAACGAGGACAGAAGGACACATTTGTTATCCAAACAGATGACATCGGGTCTATCTCAAGGATCAGGTAAGAGTGTGGTGATCAGTTTCTTTCAATGTTACTTATCCAGGGGGCCACTCAATACTTTGCCAGTACACCATCCTTGAGAGTTTATCTAACTGAGCCCCCTCAGCGTGTATTAGACTTGTGCCAAAAGGATATCCTTTTCACATCAAGGGGATTGAAGTGCACACGATTTTCCTTGAAGAGGAATGACATTCCTCAAGTAACGCACACCCTTGAGAGATATGGGAGACATGGGAGATATGGGAGACATGGGAGATATGCATTGTTTCATGATATGTGATATAGATTAGTTCACTAACATATTTTATTCATAGATTAATGTTAATTAAAGTATGATATATCAAAATATGTTTACATAATAAATGTGATTTGATGCCGTAAACGCATTGCGTGCATTAATATGTGCATTAATATGCGTTGAACACTGAAAACGTTGAACATAAAGTGTGCAATTTATCTGAAGAATGGTGTACTGGCAATGGTGTACTGGCAGTGGCGTACTGGCAATGGTGTACTGGCAATGCATTCTGAGGTCCTCCAGAGTTACTCGATTGAACCTTGGCATTGAGCCAACTGTGTGGACAGGGAGACACTCTGGAAAGTGCTAAGACACTATGGGGTGCCCAAGAAACTAGTCAACATGATCAAAAACTCCTATGAAGGAATGTCATGCAGAGTCATTCATGAAGGTCAACTTACAAAGAACTTTGAGGTTAGGACGGGGGTGAGACGGGGATGCTTACTGTCACCATTCCTCTTCATTCTAGTCATAGACTGGGTCATGAAAACAGCAACCAAGGAGAAATGAAATGGAATCCAGTGGACGTTGATGACCTGGACTTTGCGGATGACCTTGCACTCCTGTCTCACAGCCATAGGCAGATGCAAGACAAAACAACAGAACTGGCATTGATATCAGGGCGGGTTGGGTTGAAAATCAACAAAAGGAAAACAAAGATCCTGAGAATAAATGCTACTTGCGAAACACCAATCATGCTTGAGGGAGAGACACTGGACGAGGTCAAAGACTTCAGATATCTAGGCAGCATAGTGGATACGCATGGAGGGACAGAGGCTGATGTAAAGAAAAGGATCAGCAAAGCAAGGGTAGCTTGCCACCTGTTGAGAAATGTGTGGAAGTCAAAAGAAATTGGAGAAACCACAAAAATACGCTTGTTTAACACAAATGTAAAGTCCGTGTTGCTGTACGGAGCAGAAACATGGCGAATAAACAAGACCACACTGATAAGGATCCAGACATTTGTCAACCATTGCCTGAGAAGAATTCTCCGAATACACTGGATGGACAGGGTGAGCAACAAAGACCTCTGGGATAGAACACACCAAGCCCAAATAGAGATAGAGATCCTTAAGAGGAGATGGGGATGGCTTGGCCACACCTTGAGAAATCCAACCACAAACATAACCAGACAGGTCCTGACATGGAACCCCCAAGGCAAGAGAAAGAGGGGGAGACCAAAAAACACCTGGCGGCGTGACCTCGAGGCAGACATCAAGCAAACAGGGAATGGCTGGCAACAACTGGAGAGGATTGCCCAAGACAGGAGGCGCTGGAGAAATGTTGTGGATGGCCTATGCTCCAGGAGGAGTTAAGGGCCTAAGTAAGTAAGTAAGTAATTGAAGGTGGCACCCCCTGCTGCCACAGCCTGCCCCATTACCTCAAGCATATGTGAAACAGGCATTTTGATTTCAGCCAATCAATTACATCTAATTTATTTACCTTAGTTTCATATATTTCCTACATAAACTATTTCTACTTCTAGGCAAATGTGCATCTGTTTCAGGATTGAGCATGACAACAGTGGACTTGCACCAGGCTGGCTGCTGGAAAAGGTGTGTAATATTATACATTTTACACTGAATCTTTTAGTTGAATATTTGATTCTGCTAAGCAGCTGATTCTGTTATCCGTTTTTTGCTAAGCAGAGTCCACTGTCACATTTTTTCTAATAGGAATGTATTAATTTGCTGTAAGTGATAGAGATCACTGGCACACAATTATTCACTCTTTCGCTCGCCCGCCCGCTGGTTCACTCACTCACTCTCCATGCCACAGGAAGCATGTAATGCCTCCACAAGAGAGCCCCACTGCTGTCAGTCTGCAGCCCAACTGGTGATGGTGCTTCATGTGAGGTTGCATGTTTCCATCTCCTTTTCCACAGTTCTTCTCCATGTTTCCTTTGGGCAACCCTATCTTCTTCCCGCTGTGTCCAGTCTTGGCTCGCTTGGGCAGTGCGCCAAAGGACATTCTGCATACATGCCCTAGCCATCTCCATCTCTGTAAGGGTGTGGGATGCTGTGCGTTTGGCAGAGCAACTCTTCATTAGTGATTGTGCTGGTCCAGCTCTGTGTACTGTGACATAAGGCATAAAGCTATTTACACTTTTGTAAGAGTTATCCGATCTAACAACCAAAGTCATCGCATTGGACGTTTTGACAAAAGTAATCACTTATTAAACAAACTGCACATAATCAGTTATTAAACAAACTGCACAGATTACTTCAGTTATTAACACACTGCATGTTTGAACATCAAAGAACCTTATTGGCAAAGGGCTAAAGGAATTGAGAAGGTTGTTTTAAATAAGACAACAAGTGAATAATTATCTCAGCACTAAAGATTGTCATAAAATTCTCAGATGATTATGATAAATGTTGTCTCTTTCTGAATGTTTGTGGTGTGTTTAGGTGACGCTTGTTGAGACAGAACACAGAGGGAGGAAGTACGTCTTCCCCTGTGGAGAATGGCTTAGTCGTGATGGGGAAGAGGGAGACATAGTTAAGGAACTATTCCCTCTGAGGAAGGGCGACAAGTTGGCGGGAAGCTCAAGGAATGCTAAACGGGATAAAGGTAATGTTAACATCATATGATGTTGAATTGTGGGCTCTCTGTATTGTAGCCATTCGTGTGGGGAGTGTATGTGCGTATGCGTACACACATGTGCGCATGTATAGTGAGTATGAATCATGTATTTAGGGATTTAATTTTAAAACGTAATAATTATAAATTTACATGTATTTTGTACTTATCTGCAGATACCAGTGAGGCAGCAGATGGTCAGCTGAACTACAAGTTGACAGTTGTTACTGGCGATAAAAAATATGCAGGAACAGATGCGAGAGTATTCGTTAAGATGACTGGAAAGTACGGCACGACCAGAGAAGTTGAACTTACCAACAACAGCAAGAAAGACCCGTTTGAAAGGGGAAAGACCGACATATTTCAAGTAACTGTCCATGTTTCAATACCTTTTAGAACACTTTTGACATCTTGCGAACTTTTCTTGAATACCTCCAAGTGTACCAACGAAAACATGGAATGGACTTGGTAAGGACAGTTTACAACTTTAACACTCTAATGCCCCCCAACCCCATTGTAGATCAATGAATATGTTTACAAACATCTATCTCCAATGGTGGTGGTGGTGGTGGTGGTGGCGGCGGCAGTGGTTTTTGCGATTCGCATCTTATGACGAGTACAGACTCCACCGTTGCCATGAATAGGCACTGCTTAATTTTGTGTTGGATTGTAGACTTCCATATGTTGCTAAGTTATGGCACCCACTCTAGATGATGTCATTAACATAAACTTTGATGACAGGTGAAAGTGGAGGACGTTGGAAACCTGAAGAAGTTGTTTGTCCGCCATGACAATTCACGCATGGCTGCTGGCTGGTTCCTGGAAAAGGTGAGACATTTGCTGCTGGAGTGACCAAAAATTACTTGATGTTATTTCTCTGTGGCCGTCCAACTTGATACTGTTCCAGAGACAGCTAATTCCAAAGTTCTTGTGAATTATAATTAATGTGCATTGTTGACTGTGCATCTGTTTCTGCTAAATAATTTGGTTCATGATACAGTTTGATGCCATGATCACTAAAATGTTGATGTCATGATCAATAATTTGGGGAAATTGCAAACACTAGAATGTGAGGTTGTAAATACACCTGTAACTACAGCCTCTAAATATACCTGTAGAAACACCTGTAAATACACAGGTCTGTAAATACAGCTTGTAAATAAACCTTAAATGCAACTTGTAAATACACTTGTAATGTAAAAAAAAATCATTTAAAAATCCCAATATGCCTGTTCTGATAAGTCAACAATATTTATCAGAATTTATTAAATACCAGTTTGCAATATTGATGATGCAGTAGTATTTTGCAGCAGTATTTTTTACAAAGACTGTCAAATTAAAGTGACAAGCAACTAAATATTGGAATTTTTCTTATGTGAATTGCTTGACATTTGCTGAGACTAACCCCAAATGAACTTAACTTTTAATATGTTGCTCATCCACGCCACAGGGTCATTTGGTATTTTTTTAATTGTTGTATTTAAAACTCAAGTCATCTCCATGCACCACATTTTTTCAGTACCTTTTTTTTATAAAAAAAACTATAAAATTGAAATTTTGTAATGTATTTTTTTATATTTTGTGCACTTGGTTTGTAGAGCTCCGTGAAGGTTTGCATTTTGTGTGTTTATCTCCTGTGTTACTGCATGCATTATCTACAATAACTGTGTGCAACGAACCATACCCTGACATAACTTGTGTTTCCATATGTTATCTACCTGCCTCATATGTTCGTATGTTTATCTGTTTGTATTTTAATTTATATTTGACGTATAATTTATTATAATATGTATGCTAACTTAACCTTGATGACAAAATTACAAATAAATCAACCATGTTGTCTTCATACATTGTTACTATATAAATGTAATTTAAAATATATGGTTTATTCATTTTTTTGTACTGTGTCTGTATTGGTAATTTTGTCATTTTATTTACTTCTTTGCCTATGACTCAACAGTTTTTATTAACCAGTCAAATTCTGTTGCATGACCTAGCCTCTGTCTTTGCTGGCTCCAGAACTCAATGCCAATTTGAGTGAGAATTTGTAATAAAAATTGAAAAGTCAATCATTATAAATTATTTAAGGTTCAATAAATTCTAACTACAAACTCACTCACTCACTCACTCACTCGCTCGCACGCACGCACGCACGCACGCACGCACGCACGCACACACACATTAATGCCATAATTACTGGTTAGTAATAGTAGACATAAAAATTAGTACATTGTCGATAGAATGACAAGATATTTTGTTTAAACAATGGCCTTTCACGCATCAACATTTGGTATTATCCTGAATTGTGTATAAATATATGAAAAATATACATCCACAATGCAGTCAGTAGAGGATGCTAATTAACTGGTGGATATATTTCAACTTTCAGATAATTGTAAGAAGATTCTTCTCAAGGCGCGAGATCATCGAACGACTGCAGGCGAATCGTTCAGTCCCAAAGGACAGGAAATCTAGAAATGTGAAACAGCAATGCGGGTACAGTGAGGACTCAGACACTGAAGATATAACCAGCTCGGATGACGACGATGATGACGACGACAGAGAGAAGCTGTATACGAAGTGGGAACAGAACCGCATCCCGTTCTGTGATGAGTATGTGTTCCCATGTGACCGGTGGTTGGCCGACAACGACGACGATGGCCAGATCGCTCGAGAACTGAAACCAACGTCGGTGACAACGTTTTACAGGATCAAGCAGCACTAGTTAGCAGCTGTGTCAAGAAAACCATTCACATTCCATCCAAGTAACCATTTTAAATTAGATAACTCGCACACACCCATGTGTACGTGCGTGCGTGCATGTGCATATACCTATAATGGTTGCCAATTTAAATCAGGGAATGCTTTTAAATCAAATAACAGCGTGTGTACATATATAATGTATATTATTATTGTTATTATCTATCTATCTATCACACTTCACTCAAAATCGTCACTAATGGTGACTGGGTTTAAAGGGATCCAGACGCCATCTTCCAGAGTGCCACTGTCACATCAAAATAACTTATAACACAGAGATAGTGTTCCACTTTGAATTTTGTAGCTACCTACCGGCTCTGTACCCTAGACATATACTTGCTGAAACCGTCTGATCCAAACATTGCAGGCCAACTGTCAATGTTCAATATGTGTTGGATGGTGGGGCTTTGCTCCAACGCATCCCATAGCCACGTGGATTCTCCATGTATCGAGAACTATGTGTGCTGTCGTATGACTATGTAACCCGGGAATTTGGTCATGCCATCATTTTCTTTGATGGATACCACAATCCAACCACCAAGCATTGACACATCAGATGCTAGTAGGAGGTAAAATTGGAACAGAAGTTATCGTCGCTTGTGAAGGAGAATGCATCTTCTTTGTGAACATGAACAACAAACAAAATGTCATAAACTCGTTGAGGGTATACCTGCAACTTAATCGATATCAAACACAGGATGTGACACAATATCCCGATGATATATTCCTCCAGCAAGCGCTTCCAGTATCAAACAGAACGGCAAACACGATAGATCAACAGAGCAGGTTCTAACTGCAGAGGAGAAAGCACTTGTATGTCATTACAATGGAAGACAATCTGGATTCATTGATGTACAAACAGTTTTATGATAAATCAAGGTTTCGCACATTCAGCCACAGGTCGTGTTGATCCCACCTACCTTTGAAATTCACACCATGCAGGTGTACCACGAAGTAAAGCAGTGTGTGGGTGTGTGCCACTTTAGAGCAGTAGGGATGGTGGTTGATCTACTGTAATCATGTTCCCATTATGACAGACTTGCTTCCATCACCTGACGTCCTATTACACGTTATACAAGGTAACATCACAGTCTCCAGATTGTAGTACCGCAAGCTAAGCGTAAGAACAACTTCAGTGTATCTCTGCAGGCGATGGCAGTAATGATGAGGAGGACGATAAATAATTGATTACAGGCCAATATCAATCGTACCTGAAATTTCAAAAGTAATCGAAACAATTATTTACGACCAGCTAAATTCTTTCTTAAAAAGACACACTTATGTACGATAGTCAATATGGATTTAGAAAGGAACATTCTTCGGAATTTGCCGCTCTTGAATTAATTGATAGGATATTGACACGTATGGATAATAAGGAAATACCTTAACAAGATTACCATCTCAAACAACAAGTTCCAGATGGCAAGTGGACAAGGAAGCCATTGGCTTATTGAGAGTCCAACAATTTTCTCATCTATGTGTAACCCGCCCTTATCAAATATCTGTCAGTTCTATTTTTAAACATATTCACACTACTAGCATGAACACAATCATTTGGCAGTTTGTTCCATTCATTTATCACCCTTTATGAGAAAGAGTACTTTCTCATGTCCAACCTACACTGCTCCTTAACTAAAGCTGCTTTGTGTCCTCTTGTTCTACTGCCTTCTTTAAGTTTGAAGAACATTCCTATCAACATCGTCATAATCGTTAACTATTTTAAATACTTCTATTTAGTCTCCTCTTAGTCTCCTGGTCTCTAGTGTTGTCAAACCACATTGTAATAAGAGACTTTCGTAACTAAGGTCTCTCAATTCTGGAATCATTTTGGTTGTTCTTTGTTGTATTCTTTCTAGCTTGTCTATGTCCTTTTTACGATACGGCCTCCATGCTCGATTACAATATTCCAAATGTGGTCTAACTATTGCTTTGTACAGGGGTACAATTAGCTGTTTCTCCTTATACATGATAGTTCTCCTAATTAGCCCTAGAATTTGATTTCCTTTTGAAGCAGCAATCCCACATTGCTCTGAAACTTTCATGTCAGCACTAAATGTTACTCCTAAGTCCTTTTCTTGTGTGGTTCTACCTAGTACAGCATCCTCCATTTTATATTCTTCGTCTATGTTTCCATGTCCTACGTGTATACATTTACCCTTCCAAAAATTTAATAACATTTGCCATTTTCTGACCATTTAACTAATTTATCTAGATCATCCTGTAAACTTTGTTTATCTGTATCATTTGTAAACTCTCTGATAAATATTTACTTGAACCTGTTAAAAGCATTTGACACTCTGGATATTAATTGATAAGCTAGAGTTTTATGGCGTAAAAGGAGTAGCTTTAGATATATTCAAACATTATTTAACAAATAGAAAACAGTATGTAGAAGTTGAAGACGCCCAATCAGATATGCTTAATATCTCCACAGACGTACCTTAAGGATCAATTCTAGGCCCTTTGTTATTTATAATTTACATAAATGACTGCCCAATCTAGTCCAAAATTCAACTTTATTATGTACGCCGATGACACAACATTTTCAAGTACCCTAGATTCTTTCACGCAATATAGCAAAAATTAAAATGTAGAATTCTTAATCAACACAGAACTGGACAAAATTAATGAGTGGCTTAAATTAAACGAATTATCTCTAAATGTAAATAAATCCAAATATATGATCTTCAAAATGGCTAGAAGAAATAATATGATAAATCCACTAAATATAAAAAAATAGATAATACATATATCGATAGAGTAGATGAGTTCAATTTCCTAGGCATAAGTTTTAACGAAAAATTAAACTGGCAAAGCCACATAAAAAAATTCAAATAGGTGCACCAGAATTAAAGTTATCCAAAATAAACTCACGATTGTTACCTCTTAATATAAAGATTATGTTGTATAACACTTTGATATTGTCACATCTAAACTATGGCTTAACGACCTGGGGCTATAGATGTGACGAATAAAAACTTCAAAAGAAAGCCGTCCGAATTATATGTTTAAGCAAATATAATGCTCATACTGATCCACTGTTCAAAAGTCTTAATTTACTTAAAATAGAGCATATTCTAAAATTGCAGTAAAAAAATTATATCGTAAATTTTCAAACAATAAACTACCTGTCTACCTGCAAAACTTACTACTTGATCAAAACAATAGTGTTCACAACTTTAATACACGTGGTCAATATAACATACATACGATCAGGGTACGAAGTCTCAGGTACAGTTTGTCACATACCATAAATAATGCACCTGATTTATTAAAAGACAAGATCACCACTCACAGTTTACATGGTTTCTCAAATTATATCAAACTGTATTATCTGAATACATATATTGAACAATGTGCAATCCAAAATTTTTATATATGTCAACATGAGTGACTATGTTTCCGTTCCTCCTTTGTTAAAAATCACTCTGTATATCCGGTTGTATGAATATATTTGGCATTTGTAATATAGAGACATATCTATATTAATTTTTTTTACTCAGTAATTTTGCACTAATATCTATAGGGATTTTCTTTTTTTGTAATTTAAATAATGGGTGAAATTAATTGACAGGGTGGCTCCTACGACATCGATTAATTTTTAGTCTTAGTAATATCTAATAATAATAATAATTAACTTCTATGGCGCCTATATCCTCAGGAACCTGAGCTCAGTCTCACAGGCGCAACAAAACAGAATCATTAAGCATAATCGTGAACAGGGACGCGCAAAAGTCAGTATCAGAACGAGGGAGAACCGAACATTTATGCCATGCAATTTGGTATAGATATCTCTTGAGTTTTTTTCTTATATGACATTATCTTTTATTTTCAGACCGTACTCTATATTCTTACCACTTCATTTTCTCATGTCGACTTAGATGTAATATATTGTATGGTTTTTGTGTTGAATACTCTGTTTTGTTGTCTTTGGGACGAATAAATATGTCCTGTTTATCTGGATGTTTTGAGGTAGATGTACATAACTCATAAATGTTTGCTTTCCCTTTCTAAATCTTAGTCCAAATGTAAAAACACACGACGAAATCGCGCTGGAAAAAGCTACTTAGGCGGGGGTCAACATTTAGGTAATTTTGACAAATTTATAGTTTTAGACTTGATATGTTATTCAGAATATTATAGTTCTTGTTTCAAAACAACCAAAACAGTTGTACTATACTTAGGTCCGATCTGACCCCATTTTGGCCAAAGCAGTTTTTTTTTTAGACTTTAGGCCTAGTAAAAAAGAAGTTATTTTCTCGTCCCCGCCGCTTTTTTGCCGCCGCCTTTTTTATTTACTATTGAAAAAAACATGATTTAAACAAGTTTTTTTTGGTTCTGTGAAGAAACCCTTTCCAAAACTTGCCGTCTGAAGTAATAATAATAAAACATGAATCTATAAATAATCTTCAAATGCTGTCTTAAAAAGATATGTCTTAAGTTGAGACTTCACAATTCGAGTGAAAAAAACATGTTTTCAGAGGCGTACTGTTCGCTTCATTAAGTTGACTATATAATGATGCATCATATAGGGTGTAGGACTGTATGTGCATTCTACAGAATTTGAAAGTTTGCTTCTTTTCTAGTCAATTTAAGTATTTTTTTTGGAGTAACACGTATGTGCCATATTCTATTTACGTAAATGTTTCTATTCATCTGTCATTCCTGCCAAAACGTATTGTATTTGGTAATTGGCAAATTTAATGGCTGGCTTTATGGTACTATGCGTCACTGGCATGCTCGATATTGCATCGATAAAACTACAGCTTGTCTTTAAATCAACCGCAGTGAGACATGGCGGCCATCTTCGAAACTAATAGCAAAAAATCAATAAATAGTAAATAATAAGGGCCTTATCCTTTTTTAAACAGTCCAGACGAGAAACTATTTTCTTTTTTTTACTAGGCCTTAGGTATAATATTTCGGAGCATTTTTCGCGATTGTGTAAGCAGAAATAAAAATTAATGGTGCAACAAGTTGATCTCCTGTATTACCTTAATTTAAGGAAAACATCAATGATATGAAAAGCTTTTCTAGTGCGACAAGTTATGTAGAATGTTTATTTTTTCTGAAACCAGGTTGCCATTATTGCCATTGGCGTCTTCTACAACTATAACCCTTAGCAAAAACATTTTATAGAATACTCTATATTATTTTTGTAGACACAATTGTGTATAATTCATAAATATTCAAAAGATTTTATACGATATTTTATGGCAGTGTTGTGGAGACGTAAACTATTTCAGAATAGGATATGTGGTATATGTTTCTTTTCTATGCAAAATGCTACTGTATGTGGTCTATGCTCTATATAATTCAATTTTTTGCTAAGGGAATTCAAATTTGCCCAAATTATGACAACATTTATTTGTGTAATCTTGTTCCAAACTGTTGTTATGTTGGCATACGGATTCCAAGAATTAATCAGATTCATAGAAATGTATGAGATTTAAAAACCTCATGTGGATTATTGTCAGCCACAAAAAATATATAGATAATATTAAAATAACCGTAGCTCCCCATTTGAACGCTGCACGGAAGTATCCCTACTGCGTTTTATTTATCGCGGCTACTACTTTCCGCCGACATTTAATGTATTAGCCGAGTATTAATTGCATAAATACTACAGGCGGAATGTGTTGGCATGAACCGATATGCGGAACGCTTGATCATTGCGATGATTGTTGCGAGTTGTGCACTAGCAGCATTGTCGACAGAAATGAACTTTGTCTCAGACGTGACAAGAAAAAAAGATGTCGAAACAAATCTAAATGACGACGTCGGCATTTACGAAAATGTAACGTTTACTGTGAAACAACGTGTCAATACGTCACGGGAACTACGTGAAGTTGAGTATGAAATATACTTTGTGGCGTTTAACAAAACTTTCAAACTCCTTTTACACGAGTGCCCAGATGATACATTTTCATTTCGTCACCCAGCAGGTGTCACAATAACTGTGATTGGACCACCAACCAAAAGTAAAACGCAGAGAAAGGCAGGAATATACTTTAATCACGGCCCAGAACGACGAGTTAGTGGTTATTTGATAAATGAGCCGTCGTCGGTGTTTCATGGCAAATACAATAGTGTGAGTGGGATGTTAGATGGCGTTATTCACGCAGCCAATGAAGTGTATTACGTGAGACCGGGACGCTACCCAAGACTAAGTCTAAGACTAAGTGCTGCTAATAAAAAGAACTTCCGTCTAGTGGGATTCAGAGAAAGAGACGTGAAATTGTCGGCAACAAACAACGAAAAATCGAGTCAGCAAACAGGTGATTCGTCTGTGAAAGTTCGTGAAAGCGCAAAAAACAACGGCGCTAAGCTCGAAGCACGCCAACACAGACGGCTCGTCCAGACAACCGGATTTAGAAGACTCAGAAGGCAGGCATCCCCTATATATAAAGTTTGCGAACTGACAGCAGTAATACACCCTACCTTCTACAGTACATCATGTGAAGGTTCCATCACCAAGACCATTGACATAGTAAGCTTGGCAGTAAGAAGAGCTGACAGATACGTCAGACGTGTTGACTTCAATTCTGACAACGTAGCGGACAACATTGGCGTTGTAATAAAAGAGATTATAATTTACACGAACGAATCGTTGGAAAAAGAACGCCTCGGCTACTATAACCACAACTCCAAACAGACACTTCAGGCCTTTTCGAAATTCGATTTCCGCGAGAGTTGTCTTGGGGTATTGTTCACACACCATACGTTTGACAACAACGTCGTTGGTCTTGCATATATGGGCATGTCATCCCGTTTTGCGGCTCCTGGTGGACTGTGTCAGAAACGAAAGCGTTTTAAAAAGCAATTGCTTTGTTTAAACTCTTTGTTCGTGTCGGACAAAAACTCTCACGGGCAACTGTCGTCGCTAGATCTTGCATTGACGTTAACACACGAAATTGGGCATGCGTTTGGAGCCCCTCACGACAGCGAAGCGGAATGTGTGTCTGGTGGAATCTTTGGAATGTATCTAATGCACCCAACCAACATGGTGGCGGACAGACCGCATTCAAGCGTCTTTTCGTCGTGTAGCATCCTCAAAATGGGTCCAGTAATAGACAGCAAAGGTTGGTGCCTGAAAGCGTACGAAGCTGACACGTATTGCGGGAACTCCATACGGGAGCCAGGAGAGGAGTGTGACTGCGGACGCGATGGGAAATATTGTCGATCTGTCGACCGTTGCTGCGTTCCACCTTCGAAAGGCGAGCCTGGCTGTCGGATAAAACGTGAAATTGGATACGTCTGCAGTCCTTCGGCATCTCCATGCTGCACGGACTCGTGTCAGGTGGAGACGGAAGCTCGGGTGTGTCTTGCCGCGACGGATTGTACCCGAGCCGCCGTGTGTGATTCCGTCAGCGTCGAGTGTCCAGAGCCTGTGCCACTGGCGGACGGAACGCTGTGTGCAGGCGGCGTTCGCGTCTGCTCTGGCGGGCAGTGCGTCGGCAGCAGATGCAAACTGTACGGCTGGATAGATTGTCAATGTGTCCACGTACACGACGAACTCTGTCAGTTGTGTTGTGCAGCTAGAAATGCCTCGGGGTCCGTCTGCAAGCCAGCTCATAGACTCAACGCCACGGATGACTTAGTTTCGCCGATCTTCTTGAACGTCCGCGACACGTGCGGAGGACAGTCGGGATATTGTGACAAGATGCACAAATGTCTTGTTGCGTATCCGAAAGACGAAGAAGACATCTTCGGTGATATCGTTCAGGAATCGTCTGTCGAACTTTACCGCCTATTGAAAAATTGGTATTTTATCCTCTTGATCGCTGGTTTGATAGTTGTCTTCGCATCGCTGGTGGCTGTGTACTGCACGGAGACGACAATGAGTACGATGTCGTACCGGTCTGGCAATATAGCAAGTGTGTGGATGGTTCTAGGGAATCAACATTCGGCACTGTCCGACCAGTTGTGGGAGTTGGAGACGCACTATCATGAGAAATTGTATGAACTGGAGCAAAACCAGATGCTAGACTTGGTAACAGGGACTGCGCGGTTGAGCATTCTTTTCCCGACCGTGAAAAGAACTAAAATTGCCAAGGCATTGAAACGCAGCAACTGTGAGGAGTTTGCTGTGAGGCAACTTCTTTTGGTTGGCTACCCAATGAAACGGGATCTGTCCAAGAGCCCGCAGCCAGTATAGTTAGTTAGTTAATTAGAATACACGACATAATATTATAGTGTTGTACTCGGACGAGATGGCGCATTGGTGAGCAGTATTACAATACGTTGTTGTCGCACTTTAACATATCTCTGTTTTGTGAATGGTTTAAAACAATAGAACCTGGTCGGTGTTCAGTGTCTGATTGTATAGTTAGCGCAGTTAACAATGACTGGTATGTATTGTTGTTGCAGGTATATTTCTTCCATATCATACATGCGTGTATGTACAGTGACCTCCAACGGTATCGACTCCCGCTGTTAGGAACAACTTCTTGAAAGGAACAACTTTGAAATGCCTGTTTTGTCCTACACCTGCACTCGTATCCACCCACCACATATAGTGAGAGCACACTATAGTCTTTGCATCCGCTGTGTGTGTGCGTGCGTGCGTGCGTGCGTGCGTGTGACATAGATCCCGTGTTGCCCAGTTTCTGTCTCGCTCCTGGAATCTAAAGTAATGCAGATCAGTACATTTGGCACCTGCTTGGCTGCAAGGGTTGCCGGAAGAATGGCCAGGTTGATATCAAACCGTCTTCAGGAATCCATTTACATCCTGTTACACAACGCACGCACAAGACAATGATTTGTGCCAGTGAAGTTTCCTCTATCGCCCACGAACTTGGGCGAAGCGTGTGTCGATCCTGGGTTGCCCAGTCGTCAGGACCCCCAACTCTGTCTCAGCCATTTGGCACCATGGGCGGATCGTTTATTTCGGTCGGATATTTTTTATTAGATCACAAATAGTTGTCGAGACACTGCGAGGTGGTGCTATCACGCACTTGTTCCTCAGATGAGGACATTTCTAAGACACACACCAGGCGAGTTGCAACCTGGTCCAGTACTACCATTTATCTCCCAGTCAATCTGATTTGTTCCGCCCTCATCCTGCCTTTTTCTCGTAGTACCCAATACTAAACGCAAATGGATTTTTTTTAGTGTACGGTTTTAGTACTTGAGAAGCCACTGCCATGACGCCAACCACCTCGATAACACAGATACGAAAGTATTGCCATCATGTGGGGGGGGGGCAGATCCAGCAGAAGATCATGTCTGAAATATGAAAGGTGTTGTTTTATTGTCATGGAAAATGAAGAGCAGACGATCCGTAAAGAATTGCAGGCACAGCCATTGTCGAAAATTTCGAGCAGCTCGGATTGGACGATGGTGGAATATGGCCGGGAAGACGAATGGTGAGGCTGCTTTGATGCGCACTAATAACCCAAAATGCGGTGTAGACATGCGTGTACTGAACGTGTGCATTGCTAAGGGATGCAAAGTGACAGAGCTCTGTCTCTACTATGATTTCATCAGTTACACCAGTGGCGAACGTCTTTAATTTGTCCCTTAAGTGGCAGGGAAATCCTAAAAGCATGATCATGGAGTCGGTGCCCGAGGCCAATCGCACCGAGTTGATGGACCACTGCTATATGAAGCTCTGGATCGAGACGTTCGCACAACTCTACCCTGGTGGTGTAGAGGTGCTCTACACGACCACACAACTCTACCCTGGCGGTATGGAGGTGCTCTACACGACCACACAACTGTACCCTGGTGGTGTAGAGGTGCTCTACACAACCACACAACTCTACCCTGGCGGTATGGAGGTGCTCTACACGACCACACAACTGTACCCTGGTGGTGTAGAGGTGCTCTACACGACCACACAACTATACCCTGGCGGTATGGAGGTGCTCTACACAACCACACAACTCTACCCTGGCGGTATGGAGGTGCTCTACACGACCACACAACTGTACCCTGGTGGTGTAGAGGTGCTCTACACAACCACACAACTCTATCCCTGAAGTCCGGGGTGAGGCTGGCACAGATCCCGGTCATCTATTTTCCCTTCTTCTCTGTCACTGATCCCGCTTCACTGCTGTCTCCACTCCCCCATCCCTCGTTCTCCACTCCCTCATCCCTCGTTCTCCACTCCCTATCCCTCGTTCTCCACTCTCCCTTCCCTCGGTCTCCACTCCCTCCCCTCGTTCTCCACTCCCATCCCTCGTTCTCCACTCTCCCATCCATCGGTCTCCACCCCATCCCTCGTTCTCCACTCGCACCCCTCGTTCTCCACTCCCCATCCCGCGTTCTCCACTCCCCCATCCGTCGCTCTCCACTCCCCCATCCTCCGCTCTCCACTTCCCCATCCCTCGTTCTCCACTCCCCATCTCTCGTTTTCCACTCCCCCATCCCTCGTTCTACACTTCCTCATACCTCGTTCTCCACTCTCCCATCCCTCGTTCTATACTTCCCCATCCCTCGTTGTTCTCCACTCCCCAATACGTCGTTCTCCACTCCCCATACTTCGTTCTCCACTCCTATCCCTCGTTCTCCACTTACCATCCCTCGTTCTCCACTTCCCATCCCTCGTTTTCCACTCCCAACCTTGGTTCTCCACTCCCAACCCCTCGTTCTCCAGTCCCCATCCTTCGTTCTCCACTCCTGCATCCCTCGTTCTCCACTGAGGGTTTTCACTCGTTTTCCACTCCCGCCAAATGTTGTATCAAACCCATAAGATTGAGTAAGCAGAAGCATGCCAACAAGACAATACGACATAAAATGCGTTTTGTTCGCAGAGCTACCCAGTCTCACGCATTTGGCTTGCACCCACGCTCTCACGCAAATGTATGTAAATCTCACGCATATTGACCGATTCAATTAATGATTAATACTAACAGGAAATTTATTTCCAAGTACATGTTGATACACAGGTATATTATTTCCATATACGCGTTGATTGATATTATTCCCATTCGCGCTGTGATAGTGCAGAGCGCCCCGTTTATCATGTTCATCGTCATTGACGTCACGCTCTAAGATTCTTTGACTAGTCGGTGTTATCGCAATACTCAATAGGTGTCTATATGGCATCATTTATAAAAAAAAATACAGATAACGAAATGTTTGTCAGTTCATCAGTAGGCATACTGTTCCCAGTAGAAATTTGAATGACTAGAAGTGCTGCCACTTAGTGTCCTGTTGGGAAATTGGACACCCCTTTTCAGAGTTTGGATCTGCCCATGTTTCTCTACGCAACTTGGCAGCTCTGGAACTGTTCGGGCCCCCGTCCCACGTGTCGCCACACGCGACACAGTGCACATGTTACCACACTCGACACAGAGCACATGTCACCACACTCGACACAGAGCACATGTCACCACACTCGACACAGAGCACATGGCGATACTAGTCGTACTTCTGTTGTTGCCAAATGATACAATCTGTTGTGGGTTAGTACTAGTTATTAAACCGTTATAACATGTATATGGGGTCATCCGTAAAGTACGTCACGAATAGTGCTGGAATATGCACCTCCAGCTTGGAACCCTTTCTATAGAAAGGATATAGATGAATTAGAGAAAGTTCAAAAGAGAGCGCTGAAACTCCGCATAGCACCTATCGAATCATTCCAGTATTTATTTTCGTGGTTCCCCAAAACTCCCTTTGCAATCCACGCCAATCCTGATCCCAATAATGGTTTCCCCGTACTCTCCAAACGAACCGCGCCGATCCCGAACCAATCATCTCCAAGAAGTTGAATCCTAAGCACAGAAACACATTGAAATAGCAATGCACCCTTTTTAATTCAATCCACATTTAGGAAATTCAATGTTTCAGAACATTAATTGCATATATGCATTCTAGCATTTCATGATGTTGCGAACAAATCTGCATTTCATACTATTCAAAGAATTATACAACATTTATCCAATTCATATGAAGTAATATACTTTATTTGACCAGTATGTCTTTGCCGGCCTGAGAAAAACGTCCTCTTTGGGCAGTTAAACAGCTTATCTTCCTCTAGTGCCAAGGAAGAATTCGACAAACACATGAACGACGTTGACATATCAGTAACTTGTATTCAAGAACACAGACAAGTTCACCTACAAGAAGACCCAGATATCACAGCTACCAGGACAGGTAGATTGACGATGTTCACAGCCTCTGCTGCACGTCATCGGCAACATTTTCTGCTAACAGCAACTAAACATTTAATCCCGTGCGCAGCAGAAGTGTCGTGGTTTGCAAATGTCCAGAAACTGTTTGTTCACGGTGCAAAACACCCTTGAAAGGGGTTACAACACAGGTTTGACAAGAACCGATACATGCTGGTCTCCAGGTCTGGACCAAGAGTTTTCTTCAGACCTGCCTTGAGTGTATGTACCACTCGTTCTGCAAGGCCGTTGCTTGCTGGATGGTAGGACACACACCGAGTGTGTTTGATACCATTCCTTCTACAGAACGTCTGGAATTCTTGACTTGTAAATGCAGGTCCATTGTCCGAAACCAAGGTACATGGCAAACGTTTGACTTCATTAGGGTGGCAGTAGTATTGCAAGATGTCATGACATCGAGTGAGCGTCTACAAGGACAAGGATAATGTTGTCTTCTAATGGGCCAGCACAACCAATGTGTACACGATACCACAGTTTATCTGGCCATTCCCATGGGTGCAAGTTTGCGTTCGGTGGCAACTTGCTGTGTTCTTGGCAAACCACGCAACTACGAACCTTGACTTCAATTTCCGCATCAAGCCCTGATCATCACACAAAGATGCTAACTAAAGCTTTCATTCGCACGATGCCAGGAAGACATTCATTAAGTCCGTCCAGTAACGTTTCTCGACCTAGTGCTGGAATAACCACACGAGATCCCCACAGCAAACACCCTTGTTTCTCATATAAGGTGCAAATTCATTCAAATGTGGCCAGCCCGTCTTCACGAAATTCACAACATTCGACAGCACTGGATCTCGGACTGTCAATCGTGCTATTCTAGAAGCTGTTGGTTGGCGTCTCACTGACAATCGAAACAGAGAAGATTGTTTCCCTGGCACTGGGACAGGAAGTGTCTTTGTTGCTAGAGGTAGTCTGCTGGGACCATCCGCATTAGAGTTCTGTGTACGTATGTGATACTGACAGAGCCCATCGTTGAATTCTAGGACTTGCAAGTGGCGATATCAGCTTGTCCTCCTTGAGTAAGCCAAGAAGTGGTGTATGGTCTGTTTGAATAGCAAAGCATATGTTTATGGCACTTTGTGACACCGAATACAATTGCAAGGCCTTCTCGCTCGATTTCGGCATAATTCTTCACAGCTGGAGCTAGAGCCCGAGATGCGAATGCCACAGGTCTGTCTGTTCCATCTGCTGGTATCTGGTGCAACAGCACAGCTCCGATGCTATATGGTGATGCATTGTAGCTCAGATCCATTGGTAATTTTGGATTGTAATGCACCAAAACTTGAGAAGATTGCAACATCTTCGACTCCACAAAAGCGTTTGCTGATCCCCAGTGCCAAGATTGTGTCTTTCTGCAGCAATTTGTGGTTTGAAACTCCGCCATTTGGTGGCGCGTTGTTTTTCAACAAATGATATTGCAGTAAAACATTTTCTCCGCATATTTTTCACCCCGCCATTGTTAAAGTCTCTGTTTACAGCGAATTTGAATCCTCGTGAACTTTTTCGTTTATAGTTTTAAGGTTTTGTTCGTTGTTAAAGGTAGTGTTGTTAGTTGTGAATAGTTGTTTCCTTGCGCCACGAAGTAAGATGGGTAAAATGACAGGAGAGAACGGAGGCAATCCATTGACAAAAAAGAAACTACGCCGCAAAGTTTTGAGACGAATACGCCTCTGAAGACTGTGCCGCTGCTCAACCCAGCGAACAGACGTAAGGGCTGTTATTGGGAAATGATTGGTCTAATGATTTAAAAGCAGCTGTTATGCTTATTTTAAGGATTCTAAATTCTAATACACTTTCTGACTACTGCTAGTTTAATATGTTTTCACTTTAAAATCTATTTGCACTTACATACCATGTCGTTTGTGTTGTCCATATCTTTATCTAAAAATAATTTAAGATAAACAGAAGACAATAATAATTTTTTTTCAAAATGTGGAAGAGACTGTATCATTTAATGTTTTATGCTGTACAGCAATCATTCATCTTCATGAACCAGGTGCTTTTCTAACCTTGTCATGAAGAAAATGTTTATGATTTTATAAACATGGTTCAACATTTTGTTTTCAGTGCTGACTCTAGTTGAGAAGTTTGTCCCTGGCACTTCATATGATGACCTGGATAGCACCGTTCAGGAATGGATGGACTTCCAGGTAGCCACAGATTTGCCCGAGTTCATCGAGGTGGACGAGTGGTGTTGCAGTTGAAGGGCTGGGGTGGCCAGGTCAGGTTCGATCACCTGGCTACACTCATGAAAACTTTAGTCATCCTTCCCTACGACCAGGCAAAGAATGACAAGAAGTTCCGAGCATCACTAAGTGCAGAGACGCTGTGTAGCCTGCTGTACTGCAAGATCAACGTGGACTGCGAGTACCACCAGTTGTACAATGAGGACCACAGACCGGTCATCTGAGACCTGAATGTGTGGCGAGGAAACACCTATGATAATGGATATAATGTAGTCTGCACTGGCAATCAGCTGTCTGAGATGGTAAATAAACTGTATATAATGTTTGTTATGTTCTTCACGTCGTTATTTAGTATCATCAAATTTGATTGTTTTTTCGAGAAAAAGTCTTCTGTCTTTTTTTTACGGGAAGAAGAAGATCTTCGGCTTTTTATTGGTAAAATGTTGGAAAGTCACCACATGTGAAGAATATGACCGTCATATTCTTCACATGTGGTGTTCAGGATATTTGTATGCTTTTGCAACTTCGTTTCATCTTCATTTGCAAGGCTTTAGTAATCGTTAAACACCATTTCATGTAAGGCTTCTGGTTCTGGGTTTGCCTCCTTTGTTATCTTGTCTATGTATACAATGAGCAGCAGTGGTGATAGGACACACCCTTGTCTCACCCCAGATGTAACGTGGAACCAGAGTATGAGTCCATATGAGCGGACTAAGCTCATGCTGTTGGCGTAGATGGGTCTGATGCTATCCAGGAGTTGTTCTTTCACGTTTCAGGGTCAACAGCACTCTCCTGAGTTTGTCTCTGTTAACCCTGTCGACGGCCTTCTCTTGGTCTACGTAGACACGGTTCAGTTAACCCTGTCGACGGCCTTCTCTTGGTCTACGTAGACACGGTTCAGTTAACCCTGTCGAAGGCCTTCTCTTGGTCTACGTAGACACGGTTCAGTTAACCCTGTCGAAGGCCTTCTCTTGGTCTACGTAGACACGGTTCAGTTAACCCTGTCGAAGGCCTTCTCTTGGTCTACGTAGACACGGTTCAGTTAACCCTGTCGACGGCCTTCTCTTGGTCTACGTAGACACGGTTCAGTTAACCCTGTCGACGGCCTTCTCTTGGTCTACGTAGACACAGTTCAGTTAACCCTGTCGAAGGCCTTCTCTTGGTCTACGAAGACACGGTTCAGTTCTCGGTTGTACTCGATTGCCTTCTCGCTGAGTTGTCGTAGAGCAAAGATGGCTTCTGTGCACCTTCTTCCTTTTCTGGAACCCATCTGTACGTCGCTCAGCAATAGTTTCACCTGGTACCTAGTGCGTTGATCGAGGATTGTTGCGTAGAGTTTTCCTCTGTGTGTGCCAGTGTTTCTTGCTGCTATTCTTTTTCCATATTGGTACAAATATTGCCCGCTGCCAGTCTTCAGGAACTTCTCTCTCTTTCCAGGCCATCAATGTTTGGAATTTGCGGCCGTATTCACGGTAAGTTTGTGATTGCCGCAAATGCGTACCTCCCCACTCGCTTTCAACACTGACACAATCGGAGCAGCCGAGTCCGAATGTTCCACTGATTTAACCACTCCTTGAGATTGTAGCCTATCGGGTTCAGTTTCGACTTTATACCCCTTTAATGCTAGTGGAACGGGACGTGGTTTGAAACGACGAGGTATCACTGTGTCGTCAATGTATGGTGTTACAACGAGGTATCACTGTGTCGTCAATGTATGGTGTTACAACGAGGTATCACTGTGTCGTCAATGTATGGTGTTACAACGAGGTATCACTGTGTCGTCAATGTATGGTGTTACAACGAGGTATCACTGTGTCGTCAATGTATGGTGTTACAACGAGGTATCACTGTGTCGTCAGTGTATGGTGTTACAACGAGGTATCACTGTGTCGTCAATGTATGGTGTTACAACGAGGTATCACTGTGTCGTCAATGTATGGTGTTACAACGAGGTATCACTGTGTCGTCAATGTATGGTGTTACAACGAGGTGTCACTGTGTCGTAACTGAGTAACCGAAACATCACAGTGACAGACGGCGAATTGCGTGAGAAACAAGTCGGCTTTGGACCAAGATGCCCATGTGCCGAGCCCTCAGACGCATTAGAGAGAAACATCAGGAGTAACCAATTACTCCTCACATACTCTTAATGTTGTATGGAAATCCATAAAATATGGTATTAATAATCGAGAAGATGATAACTCTAGATGTTGTGTAAAAACAGAAGGTGGCTACAGCGACTGGTTCCATGTCGTGGATGGTGTCAGACAAGGCTGCCTCCTTTCTCCCGTTCTCTTCGCCGTCGCCACCAACTGGGCCCTATGTCTGGCAACCAGGGGCAACAGTGTGTGGGTTGAAGAGGCGTGCCTGGCAAACACGGACTTTGCCGATGACATTTCCGCAGTCTCAGACAGCAGCCAATGCTTCCAACATTTCGTAGAGTCGGTCAGCAGATATGCTGAGTGGTTGGGACTTGTCATCATAGAACAGAAGACAAACCCACGTTGACGGGGAAGCATCAACTACTCGCAGATGTATTTAGAACCAGAACAAAATATAAAATTACACCTAAGTTGACGCAATTCCGTCAACAGCTACGGA
Organism: Lamellibrachia satsuma; assembly: GCA_033239005.1. NCBI lineage: Eukaryota > Metazoa > Annelida > Polychaeta > Sabellida > Siboglinidae > Lamellibrachia > Lamellibrachia satsuma. The sequence continues at coordinate 4,108,648 of BSQZ01000023.1, forward strand.
ATTATCGACCATGAGCTAAACTATAGCGTAGGGAAAGCGTCACCAGACTTCAATCAGCTGGGGAAATTACGAACGGAGAGAATTGACCTTCAGATCAAAACTCTGCTTTCACAACTTAAACAAGATTTAACCACATTTAACAATGTTGCCATCCAAGGCAAAGGCCCAGATGGCAAGTGGACAAGGAAATCATTGGTTTAACGAGAGTCCAACATTTATGTGTAACCCGCCCTCCTGGGATATGTGTCAACCTTGTTTTTAAATATATTTAGGTTGCTAGCAGTTACACAATGTGTAGATAATTTGTTCCATTCATTTATTGTCCTCCGTGAGAACGAGTGCTTCCTAATATCCAATATATACTGATATTTCATTACCTCATGTCCTCTGGTTCTACCAACTTTCTTGAGTGAGAAAAAAATATTTCTATCAATATTTTCTACAATTTGATCTCATCTTAACATTGTTAGTGAATCATTTTAGTTGCTCTCCACTGTTTTCGTTCAAGCGTATATATATATATATATATATATATATATATATATATATATATATATATATATATATATATATATATATATATATATATATATATATATATATATATATATATATATATATATATATATATATATATATATATATATATATATGCTTCTTATGATATGGTCTCCACGATTGTATATAGTATTCTAGTTGGTGCCTAACTATTGCTTTATACACAGATATAATTACCTTTTAACCTTGTACGTTATATTTCTCCTAATCAACCCAAACATTTTATTAGAAGCTGCAATACCACACAGCTTTGAAACTTTCATATCAACACTTATTGTTATTCCTTAGTCCTTTTCTTTTACAGTACAACCTATAACAGTATCTCCCATTTTATGGTTTACAACCAAGTTCCCGTGTTCTGTGGGTAGGCATTTACATTTCCAAAAATTAATAACATCTGCCATTTTTCAGACCATGTAACTAAGTTGTTTAGATCATTCTGTAAGTTTTGTTTATCACCATCAGTGTTAACCTTTCTAAACACGTTTATGTCATCCGCACAAATTTCAGTACGTTGCTTGTTATATTATCGTCCAAGTCATTAATATATATTAACAATAATAATAATATTGATCCTTGTGGTACCCCACTCAAAACTGATTTCCAGTTTGAAACCTCCCCATGTACAACAACACGCTGTCTGCTGTCTGCCAGCCATTTTTCTATCCAGTCGATTATGCTATCCTCGACACCATGGGCTCTTAATATAAGTAGTAATCTTTGATGTGGCACTTTGTCCAAAGGTTTCTGAAAATATACGTATATAATATTTACTGGTGATCCCTCGTCTATCCACTTAGTGATTTCGTCCAAAAAACATAACATATTTGTTAAGCATGACCTCAATTTTAGGAATCCATGTTGAAATTAATTTAATAATTTATGCCAAACAAGGAAGTCCACCATATGGTATTTAATTTAACCTTTCTAATAATTTACAAATCACTGATGTTAAACTCACTGGTCTGTATTTATCCCTCGAACCTTTTTTAAATAATGGTATAACGTTTGCTTATTTCCATTCAAAAGGAATCACTCCCTCTTTTAATGACAAGTCGAACACTTACAAGTGGTATACTAATTTCTTGAACTGTTTCCATTAGTATTTTTTTGGCGGAATCCCATGCACTCCAGATGACCTATTATCCTTCAATGTCTTTGTTTTCTTATCTACCATTTCTGGAGTTAACTGCCCTAAATAGTCTGGTTTAGCCTGCTGAAATTTAGCATCTGGAACTGGTAATGAATTAATATCCTCTCTGGTAAACATTGAACTGAAGTATCCAATCAGGTCTTCCGCCATTAAAAAACCTTGTGATATTATATTTTTTCAGAACTTCTATTGTTCCAAACTTGTCTCGTACGTTTTGTTTACTCCTGACATATGCATAAAAAAATTGCTGTCATTTTTTTATGTTACATGCTACTTTTTGCTCATAGTTTTATTTATATTTTATAATTTCAGTCGTAGCTGCATTAAGTGCCTCTTTGTAATTTATGTAGTCACCATCCTTTCTGGTACGCCTATAAACCCTCCACGCAGCTTGCTTGTATGCTACTTTTTTCGAATAGCTTCTTTTGACAAGTGTTTCTTTCTAAGCGTTTTGCAAATCCTGCTCTACGGATGCGAAACAACTAAGGCACCTCAACACAAGTCAAGAAAAGAAACTTGACGAATTCAACACACGAAATGCCTTCGCAAGATCTTGGTCATTCGCTGGAGTGATTATATGACAAACGAACAGGTCAGAATATGATCCGGACAACCTCCAGCCTCGTCAACTATATGCCGAAGACGTATGAGTTGACTCGACTATGTCTCGAGGCTCCCACCTACAAGACCTGCCCACCAAGCATTGTGGTGGACACCAAATCTGATGATCAAACGAGGGCCGAGGATTAACTGGCGCCACACCGTCGATCGTGACTTATAGCTGGTTAACACCAGAAGATGGAGCGATGTCAGGATGCTAGCTGCTGTTCGATTCAAGTGGAGCGCCTTGGCTGCATCGCGCGTCTCCAGACGTGGAATCGCTAAGTCTAAATAAATCACAACAGAGACACCTCAGGTGCATTCACTTCGGGGAAATGTTAATGGCGTAACTGTTGTAACTGTTGCTCGCCTGAGTCACGCCCATCGGTTTCTGGTTCTGGGGATACATATGCTGCTGAACGGAGGACATTTGCACCAGACGTCTACCCGGATATAATATATTTACCAGCCGGTACATACTTAATAAAATTGGCCTTGTTTCATCTCGCAGTTGCTCTAAACCTAATCCAAATGTTTGTATACTCACAGAGCATCCGCCAACACTTCTCTTTTGGCCGATCAGGAACATTGTGTGTATTTTAATCAGACTAGTCATTGTACCTACATTACTTATGTTTCAATACTCGTGTAATAGTGATTAAGAGTGTGGAATGTCTTTACTCAGTCTTGACACCAAGTTCCTTCACGTAGTCAGTTCATCGTCCACTGCTGACTTTGCACATCACCCAGTTGATGTGTTGATTAAAGTGGGGCCTGTTGGTGCGAACGAATTTGTCTCTACGGCTGATATCACTACAAGAACCATATCTGCATGTTGTGCCAAGCGCATTGGACCATAATCATGGTGTGGTTTGAAGATGCAGTATCGATTTGAGTAATGCAGAGACAGCTGCAATGACAGACTTCCCAGCAAACACACTACGTATATACAACGTTGTATGAAGGTAATGGTTTGGTAACGTCAGGAATTACGTTTTATTAACGTTGTGTCAACGTAGTCTATCTACGTTGTGACAATACGTAACAACAACGTAACAGTATTACGTTCTACTTACGTCGTATCCACGTACTCCAACTACGTTGTGCCAATACGTAGTAAAGACGTAACGATATTACGTCGTGTCCATGTACTCCAACTACGTTGTGCCAATACGTTGCAACGACGTAGCGATATTACGTCGTGTCCACGTACTCCAACTACGTTGTGCCAGTACGTAGCAACGATGTAGCGACATTACGTCGTGTCCACGTACTCCAACTACGTTGTGCCAGTACGTAGCAACGACGTAGCGACATTACGTCGTGTCCACGTACTCCAACTACGTTCTGCCAGTACGTAGCAACGACGTACCGACATTACGTCGTGTCCACGTACTCCAACTACGTTGTGCCAGTACGTAGCAACGACGTAGCGACATTACGTCGTGTCCATGTACTCCAACTACGTTGTGCCAGTACGTTGCAACGACGTAGCGACATTACGTCGTGTCGACGCATTCCAACTACGTTGTGCCAGTACGTAGCAACGACGTAGCGACATTACGTCGTGTCCACGTACTCCAACTACGTTGTGCCAGTACGTAGCAACGACGTAGCGACATTACGTCGTGTCCACGTACTCCAACTACGTTGTGCCAGTACGTAGCAACGACGTAGCGACATTACGTCGTGTCCACGTACTCCAACTACGTTCTGCCAGTACGTAGCAACGACGTACCGACATTACGTCGTGTCCACGTACTCCAACTACGTTGTGCCAGTACGTAGCAACGACGTAGCGACATTACGTCGTGTCCACGTACTCCAACTACGTTGTGCCAGTACGTTGCAACGACGTAGCGACATTACGTCGTGTCGACGCATTCCAACTACGTTGTGCCAGTACGTAGCAACGACGTAGCGACATTACGTCGTGTCCACGTACTCCAACTACGTTGTGCCAGTACGTAGCAACGACGTAGCGACATTACGTCGTGTCCACGTACTCCAACTACGTTGTGCCAGTACGTAGCAACGACGTAGCGACATTACGTCGTGTCCACGTACTCCAACTACGTTCTGCCAGTACGTAGCAACGACGTAGCGACATTACGTCGTGTCCACGTACTCCAACTACGTTCTGCCAGTACGTAGCAACGACGTAGCGACATTACGTCGTGTCCACGTACTCCAACTACGTTGTGCCAGTACGTAGCAACGACGTAGCGACATTACGTCGTGTCCACGTACTCCAACTACGTTGTGCCAGTACGTAGCAACGACGTAGCTATATTACGTCGTGTCGACGTACTCCAACTACGTTGTGCCAGTACGTAGCAACGACGTAGCGACATTACGTCGTGTCCACGTACTCCAACTACGTTGTGCCAGTACGTAGCAACGACGTAGCGACATTACGTCGTGTCCACGTACTCCAACTACGTTGTGCCAGTACGTTGCAACGACGTAGCGACATTACGTCGTGTCGACGCATTCCAACTACGTTGTGCCAGTACGTAGCAACGACGTAGCGACATTACGTCGTGTCCACGTACTCCAACTACATTGTGCCAGTACGTAGCAACGACGTAGCGACATTACGTCGTGTCCACGTACTCCAACTACGTTGTGCCAGTACGTAGCAACGACGTAGCGACATTACGTCGTGTCCACGTACTCCAACTACGTTGTGCCAGTACGTAGCAACGACGTAGCGACATTACGTCGTGTCCACGTACTCCAACTACGTTGTGCCAGTACGTAGCAACGACGTAGCGACATTACGTCGTGTCCACGTACTCCAACTACGTTATGCCAGTACGTAGCAACGACGTAGCGACAATACTTCGTGTACACGTACTCCAACTACGTTGTGCCAGTACGTAGCAACGACGTACCGATATTACGTCGTGTCCACGTACTCCAACTACGTTGTGCCAGTACGTAGCAACGACGTAGCTATATTACGTCGTGTCGACGTACTTCAACTACGTTGTGCCAGTACGTAGCAACGACGTAGCGACATTACGTCGTGTCCACGTACTCCAACTACGTTGTGCCAGTACGTAGCAACGACGTAGCGACATTACGTCGTGTCGACGTACTCCAACTACGTTGTGCCAGTACGTAGCAACGACGTAGCGACATTACGTCGTGTCGACGTACTCCAACTACGTTGTGCCAGTACGTAGCAACGACGTAGCGACATTACGTCGTGTCCACGTACTCCAACTACGTTGTGCCAGTACGTAGCAACGACGTAGCGACAATACGTCGTGTCGACGTACTCCAACTACGTTGTGCCAGTATGTAGCAACGACGTAGCGACATTACGTCGTGTCCACGTACTCCAACTACGTTCTGCCAGTACGTAGCAACGACGTAGCGATATTACGTCGTGTCGACGTACTCCAACTACGTTGTGCCAGTACGTTGCAACGACGTAGCGATATTACGTCGTGTCGACGTACTCCAACTACGTTGTGCCAGTACGTAGCAACGACGTAGCGATATTACGTCGTGTCGACGTACTCCAACTACGTTGTGCCAGTACGTAGCAACGACGTAGCGATATTACGTCGTGTCCACGTACTCCAACTACGTTGTGCCAGTACGTAGCAACGACGTAGCGATATTACGTTCAGAACACGTAAATGCACGTATTTCAACTGGTTTAAATCACTTGTTTCCGTACTTGAATTCACGAGATTCTGTGGACAAATTTGTGTCCAGACATGTGTCATATAACTGGTTCAGAACACGTAAATTCACGTATTTCAACTGGTTCAAATCACCGGTTTCCGTAAGTGAATTCACAAGATTCTGTGGACAAATTTGTGTCCCGTAACTGGTTGATTTGACACTGGGTGAATCCCTGCCTTGTGGGTTAACCATCTCGTGAGCGCAATGACAAATCTTAAAGTTAAATACCTAAACCGTAAGACGCAGTGTATGTCATGTTAGTGGATGTAACTGTCTCTGCCATACACGATGGCGGTCAGTGGTCGATTATTTGCTGCCCCGTACACAACTGGCTTACCGCTCAAGTCTACAGGAAAATCATTAATCGTGTGTCTATGTAGAGTAGTAGAGGTATTAGGTTACATTTTAAACAAGCCAGAATCAGCTATTTCCCACTCTCCTTGAAGTGGTATAATGATTAATAACCCTATGTGGCGACTGGGACAGGGTGTTGGATTATTCCGCAGGGACCAGTGCATTTAGGACAATTGGCTATACAGTGACGGAATGTTAAGGTCAAACAGTCAGTATTCACGTGAAATAGTCAACATGGTTGAGCCTATTATATGTTGTAATTATGTTTATACGCATGAGTACTGTTATTAACTATTTACGAACATGTTTGTACTTGCACAGGTTACGGCAAGTCCTGCATGGCTCACTCCTGATTGTGGCCAGTCGTCTTCTTTTCTTTCTTCTTGTCTTTCTTTTTGACGTATTAAATGTAGCCGACCCTAGAAGTTTTCACGACAAGGCAAGGAAAATACATCATTAATTTTATTTGCGACCCTGTATAAATCCAAGCATAAGGAGAAACAGAAATATTTGCCGTCCGACCCAATCTATATACCTGTAAAAATACTGGAAATATGTTTTTATTATATCGGTCTGAAGACATTGTGGGTGAAATAGTTTTTTTGCGCTCGAGTAATTAATATAAGCCGTATACGGTACTCGAATCTTGTCGGCTGTGGGTCATTCGACGATAGAAGGACAAATTGGTGTCCCGGCACTTTCGTGTGGAATTTTTCGGTCAAGAAAACTGTTAAAATGATACTTCTTGTGTGCTCTTCCTCCTTGTTCCATGCTGTACAGGGGTGAGATTCAGGTAAAGTAGTGTCGAGCCACTCTTTCTGTTCTTTCTTTCCATAGGTTTATATTGGCCGCCCCATCTCTACATCTTTCATCTTCCCCGATCTGTCTTAGTGAGGAGTCACGCAGTCCTCCCATTTCACATGTGGCCTTCCCCTTTTCCTGCGTCCTTGATGTTTTTCCACCTCTGCTCTCTTTGCTAGTTTGCCTGCATCCATTCTTACCAAGTGGCCAGCCCATCTCATCCTGCTTTTCACCAATCTTCCTGTTAGGCTGCATTGCATCCCAACCTCTTTCCTCAGGTCGTTCATCCTTCTTCTGTCCACCCTCTTTAATTGTTCTTGTTATTCGACGAACCCAGTTATTCTCACACTCTTGCAGCTTTTGTTGTTGTTGTTCTGTCAACGCCACTGTCTCCAGACCATACATGCATACTGGTGCAACACACGTTCTCAGGACTTTAAATTTCAACTTTTTGAATTTTTTTCTGTCCAACATGACTCCCTCTACCTTTCTCCAAGCATTCGCTCCCGCTTGTGTCCGACGTCGTACTTCTGCCGCTGAATGTCCATCCTCCGTAACCATTCCTCCAAGGTACACAAAGCCATCCACTTGCTTGATCTCCTTACCATCCAACCTGATGTTCAACTCCTCTCTCTGGTGTCCAACCCACATCACTTCTGTCTTCTCTAGGCTCATTCTCAGTCCGTACTTCTCGAACACCCCCTTCCATTCCTCCAACACTTCCTGTAGGTCTTGTTTGCTTTCTGCTATTATGGCCAGATCGTCTGCGTACATCATCTTCCTGAGAATATCCTTCGTGTTGATCTTTCTGCTGATTATTTCCATCACCACGATAAACAGTAAAGGGCTAAGGGCACTTCTTTGCCTCAAATCGATGTTATATGTGCGCTTTATAAAGGAACCCTTCGTCATGTCCGACACCATCCTTAGATTGGACTTTTTTATTTTCGCTATTTCTCGAAATACTTCCCAGTATTCTTATTCCCAAATCGGCTGACCCCATTGCCTATAGTCCTCTATTTACAAGGTCGACATTCGGTGTAATGAGCACACATTAAATAACGTATATCGTGTACGGTGACCCCCTGAACTATATGTTAGGTATCAAACACTTTGAATAAGTTTTCTGACATAAAAACCCATGTTCCCCGATTCCTTGTCATCTACGTCACAACTACTTCAATGTGATGCCTCTATTGAATATCTGAAAAGAACTATCATCTCCACGTAGTTTCACAGTTATGCGACCGCCATATGTGAATATCCAAAACATCCGATATTCGACGTTTCGATCTGGACATATTAATATAAAAATTATCAAAATGCGTTCGTGTATTTGCCGTCACGTACATCTAGAACCGCACCAGTTTCCAAAGTTCCACACAAGATTTAACAAGATTGCCATCCCAAACAACATGTTCCAGATGGCAAGTGGACAAGGAAGCCATTAGCTTATCGAGAGTCTAACAATTTTCTCATCTGTGTGTAGCTCACCCTTAACAGATATTTAAGAAGATTTAACAAGATTGCCATCTCGAACAACACGTTCTTATCAACATCCTCATAACCGTTCACTATTTTAAACACTTCTATTTGGTCTCCTCTTAGTCTCCTGGTCTCTAGTGTTGTCAAACCACATTGTAATAAGCGACTTTCGTAACACACGTGCATATACACGTCAATTCACGTGAATGCACGTACAGCTAGAACCATATACCCGTTACTCCAGTTCCACACGTGCCTAAACACGTGAATACACGTGCATATGCGTACAACTAGAACCGTACCAGTTTTACTTGTTCCACGCGTGCATCAACACGTGAATTCACGTGAATACATGTACAGCTAGAATCGTACCAGTTTCACTTAATTGTTCCACATGTGCCTAAACACATGGATACACGTGAATAAACGTACATCGATCTATAACCGTACCAGTTTCCCTTATTCCACACGTGCTCTCAGCGTAATTAAAGGTATTTATTAAATAAGAGTAAAGCCCCAAAACTTTTTTCAAGCAAAACGGGGGGGGGGATCCGCGCCTGCAGTTTGAGATGAGTACACACATGAGTAGTTCAAGAGTAATTGATATTATGTCCTTGAGAAGCTCCCGTTTTCGTTTTTGTCAATAAATTAAGCGGTTTCTTGTAGTGGTCGACATAATGAAGATCGTAACTAAGTTATACATCATGTTACGAATGAGAAGAACCGATCATTTCAAACGGACCTTAACTTTTGAAGTACTTGGAATTCCACTCGTCACAGAAAAATTCTAAATTCGATCTTGAAACAATTCGCTTAGGACATTTTTGATTGTATAGATTAAAAAAGAACTGGAAACAGGACTTGGACATAATAAATGGGTTGTCATCTCAATATTTGCCCCGGGCCCATCTGGGCCTCAAGAGGTCGGAAATTTATTATCTTAATAGGAACAATCTAGCTCATGAATTGAACGGTGTATAATCTACGTCACGGTTATCTATACGTCACCGTTTTTATAATTAAAATATTTGACGAAGCGCCTCTAAAGTGAAAGATTCGGGAACCTGGTTATACAATTTTTACAACCCTCTTCTAAATTTAATTCGCATACAATTAAAGGTTAATCACTGGAAAGGTTATAATTACGATGTTCGTCATACTAATATAAAACTTGTCGAAATGCGTTCGTTTATTTGTCGTCACGTACATCTAGAACCGTACAAGTTTCCCTTGTTCCACACGTGCAGCAACACGTGAATTTATGTGAATACACGTAAAGCTACCATTACTATACCAGTTTCACTTAAATTAATTGCTCCACACGTGAGTAAACGTACATCGTGAATACACGTGAATAGACGTACATCTAGAACCGTGCCCGTTTCCCTTGTTCCACACGTGCTCTCAGCTTAATTAAAGTTAATTATCAAATAAGAGTAGAGCCCAAACACTTGTTTTTTCAATCAAAACGGGGGGCGTACGTGCGCCCCCCTCTGGATCAGCGCCTGATGTTATACATGAATACACACATGAGTAGTTCAAGAATGTATATTGCAGTGTTGAGAATATCCCGTTTTTGTCTTTGTCAGTAAATTTAGCGGTTTCTTGTAATGGTCAACATAATGACGATCATAAGTTAGCCTACCACGTTTTGTGAACGAGAAGAACCGATCATTTCAAATGGACTTTAACTTTTGGATTAGAATTAACTTCCACTCGTCACAGAAACATTGAAAATCCATTCTTGAAACTACTACATTTGGGTGTATCATGTAGGAAATTTTGATTGCGTAGATTTAAAAAGAATTGGAAACAGGCATTGGACATAATAAATGGGTTGTCACCTCAATATCTGCCCCGGGCCCACCTTGGCGTCAAGAGGTCGGAAGTTTACTTTTACAGGCTAACCTGGCCTGGAAAGCCGACACGATATCCTGCCTGAGATGTTTGCGGAGGTGGACAGTGATAAATAGGGGGCCAGTAGCTCAGTCAGTTCGCGCGGCAAATTTAAATTCGTTGTAGACGGCACTGGTTTGGATCGCTTTGGTGTATTGAGACCGAGTAGTTTTCCAAGTTTCACTGTCATAGATAAGAATGGTTTAACGTTGGTGTTGAAAATGCGATACCAGACTTTTACATCCAGTTAATGTTTTAATGCTCAAGCACACGTGAAAATACATGCTGTTGTTTTTTTGCAGGTACTTTGTTGATTGCTCTGGGTGGGCACAATGTGGGTGACACCATCCGGAGAATGTTTGCTAAGATGAGGACGCACCAGTCGTGGTCCCAGTTCAACATGAAAGGAAGGAAGCGTAAGCATTCGTTTGAGGATCTGCCACTCCACAAAGTTATGTGTAGTAAGTATTCCTAAAATCCTTCGCTTTATATCACATCGAAATGAACCAATTTATCCAAGAAGCTTTGCATATGTTTTCCATGCATGCTTACTTATATTTTCTTGCTTTTTTACATTCTGCACAACTGCAATATTCTCATGTGTGGTTCCGTAAACCCACCAAAGAATGCCTCAATATTTATTTTATATATATTATTATGTAATCACATCTGAAAATAAAAGATTTTAGGGGAGGACACGTTTCAAAACTAAGCACATATTCAAAATATGATTGTATATGAACGAAAAAGGCAGTAATTTACAGTAGCTATCCTACGCTGGCAACATCCTGTTCAATGTACATTACGAAATGCCTCCTCGCCTCATCCAACGAACACAAGAGCGACTACAGAGTAATTCTAATTCCGTGTTCTTTGTCACACGATTTGAACGTACAGTCGATGATTGTCTCTGCCTTGCCATAGCCGACCAACAAGACAAAGTGGCATGACCCGACACCCCGCCGCCTAAATATGCCGCCGTACTTCCATTGTCAGTTTGCAGGGTCCGGAAAATGGTATGGGCTCGGTTTACTAACGTTTGCAATCGCCCGATATCCATTGTTCACTTTCCACCATGTAATTCAAATTTCCGTTGGAAGGTGGTCGACCCATGGGCCATACTGACCAGCAGAACATTTTTCATTTCTTGCATACCAAACTGTCAATGCAAACCGGGTCTGAGCACAGCTCGGATATCGGTTTCAAGTAAAGTTATACCATTTTCAATGCATTCCATTGTGCACGTTAGTTACCAGGGGGCATTCATTATTAAATTCTACCATATTTAGATATAATGATTATTCACACAAAACGTATAACATCCAAATGAGATTGAATATAATACAGCCACAAACGACAGCTATTTGTGCATTAGTTTGCAACGGGGTATACTAATGTGATGCCCGAAACTACGGGGGTTAATGTGTATTTGTGTAATGTACATTGAGCAGGATGTTGCCAACGTGTAGCTATTTTCGTAAATAGGACTGTAAATTACTGCCTTTTCAGGTTTCAAAACTAAGCACATTGTAAAAATATGATATTGTACCCAATGATTTGACAAATGTGTAAAAAAAATCGTACATTTTGTTAATAGAAGCGTGCAGACGAATCCACCTCAAATGTAGAGATGACGAGATTGAACATCATATGGGTGAAACCCTCAAGCATGCCCCAAGTAAGAGGGGTGGCTACCTGTTTCAGGTAAGGATTTGTGTTTTTTCTTTGCAGCAATGTATTTGCCACATTAAGATTATTATATCATGTAAGTCTTACTTGTCATGATTGTAAATGGAAGCCAGTAAGTATAATCTCAGCCCATATAAAACAGCACAATCAGTGTTATGAAGACAAGTACAGGTGTACCCAGTCTCAGTTACATTTGTGTTGGTGGTGTACATTCCCATCAGATACAATTTGTAAAAATATCTAAATTAACCTACTGATGAGGGACTTCAATATTTTAACATGTTCTCTTAAACTTTGAATTGCCTTATATGCACATAAATATTATATTTGTGTTATAACATTCCTGGTAATGTATTGCACAGATTACGAAGATTATTATAATAACGTGATGCAATTGTTTTTAAAATGAGTTCAACATAATAATAAATAAGCTGTATGTTTGCAGGCTCGACTGTCAAGGAGCATAAACTCCCCAGCACAACCCCCCAGCACAGCCCCCACTGTCAGTGATTCGGAGTCGGATTCGGACAACTAAACCGAGCGTGCCTGCGTGCATGCGTGCGTACAAATATGCAATTGTTATTGAAATAAATGCTGAAAATTCAACAATGTTTGTTGTGTCTTTCTTCTTTCTAGAGAGGATTTTAAGTTACATCACAAATGTTGCATATACGTTGCGGGAACGTGCCAGAAAGGTAGCAGAAATGTTGCAGAAGGGTAGCAGAAACGTTGCGGCAAGGTGCCACAAAGGTAGCAGAAACGTTGCGTGAAGGTGCCAGAAAGGTAACAGAAATGTTGCGGGAAGGTGCCAGAAAGGTACCAGAAACGTTGCGGGAACGTCCCAGAAAGGTAGCAGAAACGTTGCGGGAAGGTGCCAGAAAGGTAGTAGAAACGTTGTGGGAAGGTGCCAGAAAGGTAGCAGAAACGTTGCGGGAAGGTGCCAGAAAGGTAGTAGAAACGTTGTGGGAAGGTGCCGGAAAGGTAGCAGAAACGTAGTGGGAAGGTAGTAGAAACGTTGTGGAATGGTAGTAGAAAGGTACTGGAAACGTTGTAGAAAGGTACCAGATAGGTAGTACTTGGTAATTTCACTACGTCGTAGCAACGTTTCTGGTAGTCCACGTATTTACGTAATAAATACGTATGCAAAAATACGTAGTCGCAACCAAACCGCTACGTTGTCACTACGTATTTACAACGTTGTAGAAAGGTACCAGGAAGGTATCAGATAGGTAGTACATGGTAATTTCACTACGTCGTAGCAACGTTTCTGGTAGTCCACAGATTTACGTAATAAATACGTATGCAAAAATACGTAGTCGCAACCAAACCGCTACGTTGTCACTACGTACTTACAACGTTGTAGAAATTACCATGTACTACGTCGTAGCAACGTTTCTGGTAGTCCACAGATTTACGTAATAAATACGTATGCAAAAATACGTAGTCGCAACCAAACCGCTACGTTGTCACTACGTACTTACAACGTAAAATTGTTAGCTGGGTTTGTGTAAATCCACTTTGTCCAGTAGTAACTTTCGGAGCCTACGAGTTATACCATTTAGTCCACTATCCTCCTCGTTGGCATCATTTTGCTTAAGTCTGACATAACATCATGTCGACGAGACTATCGGTTATGAAATTAGTAATATCAGTATTTGTCTCACTTAAGAAAGATAGAACAACTGGGGATACAACCTGACGTTAGTGAAGGAACAATGTTGTAGGGTTGGGTGGGTAAGGACTCCTTATGCCTATGCTATGTTAATACGATATTAATAATAAGGAAAAATACTTACCGTGTTTCCGCGCAGACCCAGGAACGTACTACATGGGCGTGTCCAGGGGAGTTCATCATCCCCTTTATTTTGGCCGGATTATTTTTGTCATTTGTCGTTCTAATTTACTCCCACTGACTGTCCCTGTTTTTTTTTGTACGTTTGTACCAGACCAAGCGCTTTCGCGCCATAACTAATGTTCCATAGGTGTGACAGGCAGTGTGGGCTGTACGATTTAAAGCGAAACATATGGCTATGGTTTGGGGCTATGCACCTAAACGATATAAAAACTAACGACGTCCAACGGAATATGTTCAAAAAGTCGGAGATTCCGGTAATTTCTCCGATTGACCGAGGGCTTACATGTTAACCAGGGCGACCGATAAGCACGTGTGCAGTTCTGTGAAATCGGGGTAACCTAGACTACAAGTGACGTATTAAAGGAGGCCGGCATTTACATAACCAACGCAGTCTCGGAAAAATTAAACAAACGTGTTATTTTGCCAGAAAAAGAACTAGTTTGATAAGCAAATGCCAGAATATGTTACATAAGTTGAGTTTGGATGCAAATAGCATGGCCATATGATACTGGCAAGCATAGGTGTATACAAAATTAATGTAGTTTCATTTGGCGAGCGCATATTGCCAGAATATCACACACGTTACTAATAGCGCTAGTGGCCCATGAAATTAAGATGCTGTGTTTTGAACAAGGTTTTCCTAGTAAACCATTGGCGTGACATTCATAATTACAAATGGTTAAGTTTTAGTAACCCCTATAGGTGGGAAAGGCAGGAAACACCGGTAAAAGTGTTTAAAAATTATGCCCAGGAGCAGCGTATGACCTTCGTATGAAAAAATTGCTCGGCAAATGGACCAACAACTTTTAAAAGTTGTCTTCCCCTGAAAGGTTGCCTGCCCAACACATTTTAAGAACATTAATTTTGTTAAAACTTGGTACATGACAAAATATAATAATCAATATATTTGGTCTACATTTGGTTCTTATTTCCTATTTACATCTCAGTGAACACAGGAGTTGGTCGTTTATAAATGTGCGGCAATCACCAAAATCTCAAAAACTATCGATATCAGTTGAGATGATCCATTCTAGTCCGATTTGACTATCACCCTATCAACTGCATGCCCATGTAGCTGTAGAAACATGACGAATAGTCAGGCACAGCTTGTCCTGCTGGAGTTTGTGTTTTCTATATATTTCTGCCTGACGATTCACGTTTGCTACTCATTATTGAAATTTATTAGACATCTAGTACTTTGGATATGACAATCGCATATCCAAAGTTGAGGAAGAACAGTGTCAGTGATTTGGGGTTAATAATTAATGACTACTCCCTGATAAAAGTCAAATTACCTAAGAACCTAAGGACACTGGTAATACGCCATATATATGATAAAGTGACGTGTCTAAGTTTAGTTTCTTTCTATAAATGATGTTATGTATAAGTGTAATTTGTCTGGATTTCCAGATACAATAATGGTTAGAAATAATGATGTATCCCCAAAACGTCACATCCGCATGAACGGCAACAATCAACAAAAGAAATCCGAACATGCGAACTCACGCATGTTCCGATGAAAACTATCAAAAATGTGGGTGTATGGGTACGGCTCCCTGATATGGAAGTGCGACTTCCCTTTCGAGAGGAAGTTAGTTGGACATATTAAGGGCTTCTCTCGTCGCTTTTGGCAGGGAAGCGAGGATCATCGCGGCGTTCCGGGAAAGGTGAGATGCTATGGCTATGCCACTGCCCTGGCACTGACGTCTTTGACGGTCTTTCCTTCGTGAATGAATGGCACACTGTCACTGGAATGCCCCTCTGCTGAATGATGTGCCAGTCGCAATGCACCAACCACTGGGTCGGAATGCCCCACGTGGTTGCAATGCGAATGTCCCACGTTTGGTGGTAATGAATTGTAAATGTAATGTATTCGAATATATACTCGTGGTTAATTGTGTTATTACTGATGATAATCCGTCTGACTTGTTATGCTTCTTTCCAGACCACCCCCATACCCCATACGTACAGAGGGCAATCGCGCTGCATCATTCTTCTGATTAGCCATAGATGGCATTGTATCCGAGTAAATTACATATTGAAATTAGAACAAAACAAAATATGTATAATTGGCCTGGGCATAAATGGTAAAATATAATGCCGGCACCGTAGTTAATAGAAAACAGACACTAAAATCACTGACGGAAGCCTATAAAATTGTTAAAAAGTAGCAATTTTGTTTGTGTGTGCATGTGCAGATGTGTGTACTTTGCAGTGTGAATTTCTTTATGTAGTAAGTAACCCAGTAGTTTATAAACAATATGATTCAAGGGTTTCAGGACAAAATGAGATAAATGCATTTTTGCGAAAAAGTTACCTTTATCCTCAGGGTGTAAGTGGAAACTTGAATATGATACTGGAACGTCTCAAGAACCCAACATCAAACTCAAAGCAAATGGTAGCAAGGGCTGAAATCTTTATTGCAGATTTCAGTTCTGAAATTTCACCCATTCAGAAATGTTGCTCGAATTGGCGTTTATCGCGTTTTGCTCCGAAACCCTTCAGATGTAAAATTTGTATTTCTAAGACTAGGTGTCATGGGAATTGAATGGCACACTTTAAAGTGACAAAGAAGGTTGGTGTGTTTCTTAAAACTACTATGAACATCGTTTGATATTCACTATGCTTCCTTTCCCAGCCTGGCAGGGTGGTCACTTTAGTCCCTTCGGAGAGAGAAGACGTAAGTAACATTTAAAAATTTTTTACCTTAATTATCTACCAATGTAAACAATTATAGTTTGATGTTCACATAAATCTTTCTAAGTATGCACATGTAACATTAGTTACTTCACTGCATGTCGCTAAGATGACAATGGGTAGCAATATTCATGAAGCCAGACTTTCAAGTTACCAGAATTCCATTCCAGCAAGCAAAAGTTCATGTAAAACATGCTGTATTGCCGGTACTAGTTTGCAGGTTGTTACCTTTCAATGATTCTAACATTTTCATTCACACTAAGTAATGTAATTTTCAGGAATGTGTTTGGGGAGTAGCGTACGAGATCCCTGCAAGCTCGGAGTCATGGGTTCGGCAACACCTGGACTTGCGCGAACAGGGAGGCTATGAAGTGGTCACGGTAAGCAGTCTCTTGATAGCTTGCTGGTTACTTCCATGGGCCTTTGTAAATATAAAAATGTCCAACAAGTAATCACACACAAATTAGATGTGGATGGGTCAATGGTCTACTTGAATCATCACACAAAAAATTGGAAAGGTATATAATTATATATATTTATTTTTTTCTGGTCAACATTTTTGCAATTATCTTTCCATTCATTGCACTGGCAGTGTATATATATATATATATATATATATATATATATATATATATACATACAACTTGCTTCTATATTTTTTGGTGGGTGGGTGAGGTAAATTGTATACAAATATATTTTGGAACGTTTTCAATAATTGCCTGTGTTGCTGGTCTTTGTAGAACCTCTTCATTTGTCACATGTTGTGTCCAAGAAATGTTTTCTATTCTCCTGAGTAGCCATAATTCTGTTGTAGCTAATCTGTCTCCTCCGTATGCGTATTTATTGTCCAGGTCTCATTCCATATACAGAACTATATATACATTGGTGTTATCTATGCAGGTAACATTCTACCCCCGTGACGACAGCATGAAACCATTTGACCTACAGATCTACGTGGGCAACGCGAGCAACCCCTACTTCCTTGGCCCAGCAAAGGTGGAGGACATCGCCTGGCAGATTGCAAATGCTGAGGGCCCGAGTGGCAAGAACACAGAGTACCTGTTTGAACTGGCCAAGGCCATGAAGGAGCTGGTGCCTGAAGAGTTTGACACACACTTGTTCGAGTTGGAGCACGAGGTGCGCAGAATATGCAGCGAGAAAGGTTGACGAGAAACTATATCATCTGACGTGACTGCTACAAATGTTGCTGGCTTGGTGTTTGAGAACTGCATCTGGTTTAGTCATGTGATGCTGCTATTTTGGCCAAGAGATCTCGAACACCCGATCATACCACAGTAGATAGTTTTCTTCCATGTGTTGTTTATCTGGGGGACTTTGGGGTGATCCGGACAAAGAGTAGTCATTGGTACTTGAGCAGTTACCTAAATAGTAGTTTTTGTAAATACAACATGCGTAATTTACCTGAAATGTTGTTATGTACAAAAATACCAAATTCTACACCCATCATTATTTGCTACGTTTTGGTGTATTCCCCGAAGTCACACTGGGACATTGCCATCAACATCTTGACTATCAATGCATGATTTGTTGATTAAAATGTATACTGTATGTATAAAAAGAGTGAAAACATTGGAACATGGCTGTTTGAAATTAACATAAACAAAGTTAAAATTTTAATGCCACCAGGCTTGTTGACTTGGGTCACTCGAGTTGCCCATTTTGACTTGGAATTATCCTCTTCCTACCAAATGATGACAACTATGTTCCTCACCCAGGCATGAATAAATATTTTAATCAATAGAAAACAAGGTACATTGTCTCATGTAAAACAATAGTTGTAAATAATCAAAACAGGATAGCAAAACAGCAGGGTAAGTTAATATGTGCTACAAGACAATAGCAATACATCATATGTTTCAGAGGTATCAAAACGATATCATTTAAATTGCTGCTGCACGTCTAAATTGACTTGCAAATCGGGTGCCCATATCGGTGCTAAAATCTAGTCTATTACTGCATTGTTCAAAAACATCAATTATAACTAATATAAATGTGATCCAAAAATGTTGATATTTTAATAAACCTATCATTTCTTTGTACTTATTGCTTTGAACATCCTATGTAAATGCATATTTCCTACTGCATAGTACAAAAACCACTCTTACAAAATGTATATAAATGCCACCACTTTCTTCAAGACTGTTCTTACTTCACTAAAGACAAACTAGACTTTTCTTCATCCAATAAATATTTCCACTGCTGGACAAACCATCAGCCATTGGCATGGAAACGAGGGCAGGAGGTGGGGGTGGGGCAGGTGGAGACAAGGGTGCAGGAGGTGGTGGAGACAAGGGTGCAGGAGGTGGGAGAGACAAGGGAGCAGTAACTAAGGGTGAACATTCTGAAGTCTTCCTTGGCTTTATTTTCTCCACATCGTGTTTCGAATGATGTGGATCATTTGCAGATGTTGACATGTTTCCAAACAGTCTCTCAATCTACAACAGGACAATATTCAACGATCAGTTTATCAGTAGATCAGTCATACCCAGACTAGTGATAATCCGTAGTATTTAAAAATTTCATTTGAACTCTTGTAATAAAGATAGGTGTTTATATACTGTGGTATCCACTCGTAGGACCATTTAATGCGCTATACAATTCACACCCCGACAGACCTATTGCTTCCAATAGAAAATAGAGTTTCTGGAAAGCATTCAGCCAACCCATGCTACAATTATTGCATGATGACTTCCCATTCATCAACATCCACTTTTGTCTGTAGCCAGGTACACATGGCAATGTGGAATGAATGAAATTGCCCAAGCTTCAAAATGTCAGCAAGAGGATTTGAACCCCGTCCTCGAATAAGAGTCTGACTGTCATAAGAAAAGCTGACTCTAGTTAAATTCTTCACTAGTCTTGCTTCAGAATTTTTCCATGAAGAATCAGTCTAGAATCGACTACGGCAAGGTAGCTCATTTGTGCAATTTTTTTATTTTGACCACATCATTGGACAAACTAGGGGGGCAGCCGTAGCCTAGTGGTTAAGGTGTTGGACTCTAAGTTTGAGGGTTGTGAGTTCAAGACCCACACTGGGCATGGTTCGTTTTCGAAGCTTAGGCAATTTCGATTACCCTACTTTGCCTCAGTCTACTCAGCTGCAAATGAGTACAAACACTGTTTGGAAGGTACCTGCGATGGACTAGTGTCCCGTCCAGGAGAGTCAGTATAACTGCACTCTAAGTTGCTTCGCACTACAGAAACCAGGTTTAAGCACTGGCCATATAAGCCTTCATGGCTTCCTAAGGCGTAATGCCTGGGTGATGACTTTACCTACCATTGGACAAACTAATCCAATAAAAAAAGCAAGTGGCTACGTGTGACCGGACTCTATACGACAACACAAGGATGTCCACACTTTCACAAATTACCTGATCGAATGATCAAAGTAAATTAATTCAATGATTTATAAGTACGCAGTCTTATTAAATTGACTGGGCATATAACTTTAAACTATTTACACAGTACAAATCTGAACATCAACAAACCTGATTCACAATGTGCTAAATGAATTGAGGAGGGCGTTTCAAACACAACCAATATATGATCGTTGATACGACACAAAACACTCATTTCTGTGTTTTCATTTTCTATGCAAGGCTGTCAAATGAGAATGTTTGCAGGATATGTCCAGATTGTCAATGAAAACATTTTTGGATTTGATCATTGTTTTTACTTGGCAGCCTATGTCTATTTATATATAGTTAGAATTTATTTCAATACCAAATTACTGCATAGTCATAATTATGTGGTAAGACTGACTTACCATCTTCTCTGAGAGTATTGTTGATGCTGATCCTAGACTGACAACTGGCTGACAGAATTCATAACCGACATGGCCGTAGAAGTCTTGTTTGTCATGGGTTGTCAAATATGCAGTTTCAAACCCCAACCTGAAAATATACATACTTGATTACAGGTAAAGTACAGCTTTACTTGGAAAATGCTGTTTGACAACTGTTCTGGAGAACGAGTGTTGTTATTTTTATAACATGAAAATTCCATTGTGCCTAAATCCTGCGAGGCACATCGAGATAAAAGTCAGGGAGTCTTGAAATTGATATAAAATGTTAAAGTAGTCAACAGGTGGATAAATATGCTAGAGAGATAAGGAGGGAAAGAACACAATAAAAAAGATAAGTCATCAAATGACTGTAAAACTTTATTTCTATACCACATTAATTTAATTTCTCAAAGAAAAACTTTCATGGCAACACAATGTTGAAATTCTTTCAGGTCGTGTTCTGGGAAATATGAATACTGGCGAGGTGTTTGTTGTACTTACTTTCTGGCGAGGTGTTTGTTGTACTTACTTTCTGGCGAGGTGTTTGTTGTACTTACTTTCTGGCAAGGTGTTTGTTGTACTTACTTTCTGGGGAGGTAGTTGTTGTACTTACTTTCTGGCGAGGTGTTTGTCGTACTTACTTTCTGGCGAGGTGTTTGTTGTACTTACTTTCTGGCGAGGTGTTTGTTGTACTTACTTTCTGGTGAGGTGTTTGTTGTACTTACTTTCTGGCGAGGTGTTTGTTGTACTTACTTTCTGGCGAGGTGTTTGTTGTACTTACTTTCTGGGGAGGTATTTGTTGTACTTACTTTCTGGCGAGGTGTTTGTTGTACTTACTTTCTGGGGAGGTAGTTGTACTTACTTTCTGGCGAGGTGTTTGTTGTACTTACTTTCTGGGGAGGTGTTTGTTGTAGTTACTTTCTGGCGAGGTGTTTGTTGTACTTACTTTCTGGGGAGGTGTTTGTTGTACTTACTTTCTGGCGAGGTGTTTGTTGTAGTTACTTTCTGGCGAGGTGTTTGTTGTACTTACTCTCTGGCGAGGTGTTTGTTGTACTTACTTTCTGGCGAGGTGTTTGTCGTACTTATTTTCTGGCGAGGTGTTTGTTGTACTTACTTTCTGGCGAGGTGTTTGTTGTACTTACTTTCTGGCGAGGTGTTTGTTGTACTTACTTTCTGGCGAGGTGTTTGTCGTACTTACTTTCTGGCGAGGTGTTTGTCGTACTTACTTTCTGGCGAGGTGTTTGTTGTACTTACTTTCTGGCGAGGTGTTTGTCGTACTTACTTTCTGGCGAGGTGTTTGTCGTACTTACTTTCTGGCGAGGTGTTTGTTGTACTTACTTTCTGGCAAGGTGTTTGTTGTACTTACTTTCTGGCATGTTCCTCTGTTTCTCTCATCAACGTTCCTCCATATCCCTTCCGTCTGTGCGTCTTCTTGATCACAACTGAAATAATCACATGATGGTAACAAGTATCTACACGTATCTAGATGACGTAGCTGTAATGGGGCCTGAATAAGTTATGAAAAAAAACCGAAGTTCGTTACATGGCGACAGCATGGGACTAGTAGACACTACCAGTATGAACTCGATTAAACAACCGAGTCCTATGAACTTTTCGGGTGGAGGTTTGTCGGAGACCTGGACACGGTGGAAACAACATTGGCAGTTATACATAAAGGCGTCTGGCGTCAACGAGAAAACACAAGATGTGCAGTGCACCATTTTTTTAATGCTGCTATAGGCGAAGAAGGCATTGACTTTTTCAACATGTTCACAATTCAGGAAAGTGACAAAGACAAGGTAACATCACTGATACAAGCATTTGAAACATACTGTGATCCGAGAACTAACATCACATTTGAACATTACAAATTCAATTCGCGATCGCAGAATGATGCCGAAACTACAGATTAATACGTCACTGGACTAAAAACATTGGCAGCTAACTGTGAGTGTGGAGAACTTAGGGACGGCGTAATCAGAGACAGACTATGGACAAGGCTACACGGCTATGCAGGACACGACATATCATCAGCACAGCTGAAATCAACAAAAGAGCCAACAACAAGCGCAGCAGCAGCAGCACGAGTCGAGCACATGAAATACCAGAGAGAAAAGAAACTTCCCATGAAAACACGAAAAAAGTCATGGACGGGAAAATGTGGTCGATGTGGGTATGTAAATCATCCTAGGAGAAAATGTCCTGCAGCTGAAGACATCTGCCATTTTACGAAAATGTGCAGAAATAAGACAACTGAAGTGCGTGAGATAACGCAAACAAAAAGCGGATGTTTGGATGACAACTCATTCTACCTGGAGTCTCTGGAAACCGCAGACAAAAGTGAACCACCATGGAGAACTGACTTGGAAGTAAATGGGACAAACACAAAATTCAAAATTGACTGTGGAGCAGATGTCTTTACAATATTGGACAGAGCATACCGAAAGTTGATAAATAGTAAAAATTGAACTGAGAGATGACGCAGAGCCATATTGCGTTAGTACAGCACAACGCGTACCAGTTCGTCAACTAGAGTAAGTGACAGCTGAACTTGACAGGATGAAGCGACTCAAAGTCATAACAAAAGTCACTGAACCGACTGACTTTTGCTACCCTATGGTTGTCGTAGCGAAGCATCCTGCTGACCATGGAAGAGATCACGTACAAGTTCTCAGGTGCTAAAGTGTTCACAACACCCGACGTATCCAACGGATATTGACAGTTGGTGCTTGAAGATGACAGTAGCAAGCTGAATACGGTCATAACGTGATACGGACGATATCGGTTTCGGCGTTTACCATTTGGTATATGTAGCGCAAGTGAAATCTTTCAATGCGAGATGACCAGTGTGTTGGAAGGTCTTCCTGGAGTAGAAGTGTATCAGGACGACATCATAGTCTATGGTTCGTGCGTTGAAGAGCATGATGCTCGTTTGAACAGTGTTCTCGAAACTATTTCGAAATCTGGACTCAAACTCAACATTTAACAAGATTTAACAAGATTGCCATCTCGAACAACAAGTTCCAGATGGCAAGTGGACAAGGAAGCCATTGGCTTATCGAGAGTCCAACAATTTTCTTATCTATGTGTAGCCCGCCCTTATCAGATATCTGTCAATTCTATTTTTAAACATATTCACACTACTAGCATTAACACAATCATTTGGCAGTTTGTTCCATTCATTTATCACCCTCTGTGAGAAAGAGTACTTTCTCATGTCCAACCTACACTGTCCTTAACTAATGCTGCTTTGTGTCCTCTGGTTCTACTGCCTTCTTTAAGTTTGAAGAACATATTCCTATCAACATCCTCATAACCGTTCACTATTTTAAACACTTCTATTTGGTCTCCTCTTAGTCTCCTGGTCTCTAGTGTTGTCAAACCACATTGTAATAAGCGACTTTCGTAACTAAGGTCTCTTAATTCTAGAATCATCTTAGTTGCTCTTCGTTGTATTCTTTCTAGCTTATCTATGTCTTTTTTACGATATGGCCTCCATGCTTGAATACAATATTCCAAATGTGGTCTAACTATTGCTTTGTACAGGGGTACAATTAGATGTTTCTCCTTATACGTGATAGTTCTCCTAATTAGCCCTAGAATTTGATTTCACTTTTTGAAGCAGCAATCCCACATAGCTCTGAAACTTTCATGTCAGCTTTAAATGTTACTCCTAAATCCTTTTCTTGTGTGGTTCTACATAGTACAGCATCCCCCATTTTATATTCCTCGTCCATATTTCCATTTTTCCAGATCATCATGTAAACTTTGTTTATCTGTATCATTAGTAACCTTTCTGAATACTTTTGTGTCATCTGCAAATTTGAGTCCTTTGCTAGATATGTCATCCTCCAAATCATTTATATATATTAAAAACAGTATAGGGCCTAATACTGATCCCTGTGGTACCCCAATCAAAACCGATTTCCAGTTTGAAATCTCACCATCTACTATTACTCTCTGTCTTCTGTGTGTAAGCCACTTTTCTATCCAGTTGATTACATCATTGCACTTTATCGAATGCTTTCTGAAAATCTAAGTAGACAACATCCACTGGTGACCCGTCATCTACCCACTTTGTAATTTCTTCTAAAAAACATAAGAGATTGGTTAGACATGACCTTGCTTTTAGGAATCCATGTTGAGATGTATTTATTAATTTATGTTTTACGAGGAATTCCACCATGTGGTCTCTAATTAATGTTTCGAGTAATTTACATACAGCTGATGTTAAACTCACTGGTCTGTAATTTTCTGGCTTCTTCCTCGATCCCTTCTTAAATAGCGGCGTAATGTTTGCTTCTTTCCATTCTGAAGGAACTATTCCTTCTTCTAGTGACAAGTTAAATAAGTTTGCAAGTGGTGTACTAATTTGATCAACAATTTCCTTTAGCAGTTTTGGTCGTATCCCATCAACTCCAGGTGATTTATTATCTTTCATCTTCTTAATTTTCTTTGCTATCATTTCAGGAGTTACAAATAACTGCCATAAATGTTCTGATTTATTGCCCTCAAATTTAGTCAATGGAACTGGAAGTGAGCTGATATCTTCTGTGGTAAAAACTGAGCTGAAATACTCATTCAGGACCTCTGCCATTTGGAACCCGTCTGAAATTATGTTTTCACTGTTGTTTTCCATTGGTCCGACCTTATCTCGAACTTTCTGTTTACTCCTTACATAAGCATAGAAACTCTTGCTGTCATTTTTTATATTACCTGCCAATTGTTTTTCAAAGGTTCTTTAAGATTTTCT
This sequence comes from Lamellibrachia satsuma, assembly GCA_033239005.1. Lineage (NCBI taxonomy): Eukaryota > Metazoa > Annelida > Polychaeta > Sabellida > Siboglinidae > Lamellibrachia > Lamellibrachia satsuma. The sequence continues at coordinate 4,133,996 of BSQZ01000023.1, forward strand.
AATTTCAGTTGTAGCTAGGTTAAGTGCCTCTTGTAGTTTGTGTAGTCTTCTACATTTCCAGTGTGTTTATAGACCCTCCACAGCATCTGTTTGTGAGCAATTTTCCTAATAGCTTCTTTTGACAGGTGTTTTTTCCTGGATCTTTTCCCTTGTTTTCTTAATGGAATAAATTTCTCAATAATGCCCTCATTCTCATATTTTAAACAAGTCCAGCATTCTCTTGCTGTCTTGTTCTTCAGCAAGTTATTCCAATCTATATTTGCTAGATATGTTCTCATCACTTTACATTTGCCTTTGTTGAAGTTCCTCCTCCATTGTTTTTTATATGTATTCCCTGTCTTTACTTTTATATTAAAATGGATTTGGTTATGGTCACTTGAACCCAAGGGTTCGTGTACTTTAACATTGTCAACTAATTCATTTTGAGAAGACAGAATTAAATCTAACACATTCCCACCTCTGGTTGGTTCCAAGACATGTTGAGTAAGGAAACAATCCTGTGTTACAAGTAGAAACTGATGGTCGTCACCTCCAGCACTCTCTAATGATTCCCATTGTATATGGCCATGGTTAAAATCACCCATTATAACACATTCTCCCTTGCTCACCTCCCTTATCGCCTTTTGTAATTTTACATCTTCCTCTTGTCCTATGTTAGGACTACGATAAACTACTCCTATTGTTAATGTTGAGTTCCTGGTAACTATGTTACACCAAACTGCTTCCACACTATCTGCTTCACTTTTCAGTGTAATTTCATATGCTTGGATAGATTCTTTAATATACAAAATTACTCCACCTCCCCTTCTTTCTCGTCTATCCTTCCTAAACATTACATAGCCTGTCAGTGCTAACTCGGCATCTACTATATCTTCATTTGCCCATGATTCTGTGATGCCTATTACATGAGGATCAATATCTGCTACCATAATGTCTAACTCACTTTTTTTATTTACTATGCTCCTGGTATTTAAGCATACACATTTAAGTTCATTGTCTGAAATTATTGGTGAACATTTCTTTGGATGTGTATTTGTAGTAGTACTCCTTTGAGTTTTCTGTCAGTTCCCCCTGCACATCTAGTTTAAATAATTTATGGTACCTGTGCCCTCGTCGACAACTCTGACAAACTCACACCCAAGAACTGCAGCGCCCTTCCCTGTCAGATGAAGTCCATCTCTCATGAAAAAGTCACCTCTTCCCACAAAGTTTAACCACATGTCTACGAAGCCTACTCCCTCCTCCATACATACCTTCTGTACCTGTGTGTTGATCGCCATCCTTCTACAGTTCCTATATTCCTCACCCCTGCCTCCCATTATTGGTAATATCCCCGGCAATATGATCTGCCCAACTCGTGCCTCTTTAAGTATCTTGATCAACCTCCTGTACTTACCAACGATGGCTGACGTTCCCTCCTTCTCTGCATTGTTCATTCCCACATGCACGAGAACAGCACCTCCCTTGCCATCACCCATGACCTGTCCTGCCTTCTCTGCTATATCCTCTACTTTTGCCCCTGGTAGGCATACTGTTATGTCATCTCCTCTATTTACAATTTTATCCACTTTCCTAATGATGGAATCCCCCATAAATACCCGGGCTTTCCTTGCTTTCCCCTGTGATACTACATCAGCAAAGCTCCTTTCCTGTTGCACACTACTAGTATGCCCCCTTTCTCTCATATCATCAACCTTTACTGTCTTACCACCTGGCAATCCCTCTCCACTCACCCGCTTACCTCTCTTTTGTTGCATTCTTTGCCTTCTGTCATCTTTCTTCTTCTTACCAGCTTTCTCCCTCACATTGCCACTGCTCTCCTTGTTCTCCTCGGTCTCACCACCTCTGCTCTCCTCGGTCTCACCACCTCTGCTCTCCTCGGTCTCACCACCTCTGCTGTCCTCGGTCTCACCACCTCTGCTCTCCTCGGTCTCACCACCTCTGCTCTCCTCGGTCTCACAACCTCTGCTCTCATCATTCTCACCACCTCTGCTCACTTCTGTCTCACCCTGCCCTGTCATCATCAAAATCATATGCCTTAGCTCAATCACCTGCTCCTGCATATATTTCACTGTCTTACACCCCCTACACACGAAATGGAAATCATCCGCCTGCACCTCCGCCCACGAATTTACACACCCGGACTTTGCAAAGTCTATCCAGCTGTCGCAGCTAGAACATATCAAATTACGTTTTGCCTTTACTTGGCGTTTGCACGGCGCCATGTTAGAAATTAAATTTGTATTTGTTTATAATCCGTTTATAATCAATTTATACTAGGTAGTCTTCACAAACACTGTTTTTGTGTTGTAATACACACTTTATAGTATGTTACTTATGTCTTAATTAAATTTACAGCTACTGCCTTGCAACTTACTTTCTATGTAACAGCTGACTAACAAAACGTAATATCGCTCGCGCTAACGAAATTTCAGTGACGTTATTTAAATAACACTGAATTACTACCTACAGCTAACTTTTAACAATAAATGTTGCTAAAACAAAATATTTAGGATTTCAATATTTAATATGTACTAAATTATTTACAATAATATTACGTCTAGTATTATGTACCCAATCAACTGAAAACAACACTCCTTAATTATCGCTCGCGCTACCGAGTCCTCGGAGACCTACGATATAAACTACCCTAAATTACTCCTATAGCTAAAATTTAATAGCAACTATTGACTAAACAAGGACTCTTGTATGTTTAAGTTTAATATACACGCAATAATAATACTTATCCGATCAATATTCCACGCTTTAGACAAATATAAAATCCACCAAATTCAATCCCGTGTTCTCCTCAAGATTTCCCAAGATGCCAACCTAGAGACGTGCAAAATCCGGAAGGACCAACTCAATTTCCTGAGGCACGAAATCAGCAAAGATGGACTGCGCGTACACCCTGACAACATGGAAGCAATCTGTAACATTGATGAGCCTCGCAACATTCCAGAACTCCAATGCGTCATAGGGATGATAAACTCGCAACATTCCAGAACTCCGATGCGTCATAGGGATGATAAATTACCTGGGAAAATTTGTCAAGAATGAATGAACTGCTGTGTAAAAACAGACACAATCGAAGAAGTCAAAGCATAATGTGGGAGAAATGATAGGTGACTTGCCCATCACCATGCTAAAACGTATACAAGAAACAGCCAAAGATGAATTAATGTATCAAGCCGTAAAGTACACGTTCGAAAGTTGGCCCAAACATAGACACTAGTGAAGGGTCGCAAATGTGCATACCAAACGGGTGTGATGGCCAAGAATGTCGAATGACATCGACGGAAACATCAATAACTGTACTCATTACCAAGAGCACAGACCTAGCCAGCGACGCGAACCGTTGCTGAGCACACCACTGCCACAACGCCCATGGCAGAAGATAGCGAGTGATCTCTGCGAGCATAGAGGCAACACATACCTCGTGGTTGTGGACTATTATAGCCAATACATTGAAATCACACACCTAACTCAGACACGAATGACAGAAGTAGTGGGGAAATTAAAAAACATGTTCTCAAGATGGGGAATTCCAGAAGAGGTCTATACAGACAACGGACCAAAATATAGTTTGCAGGAGTTCTGCAATTTTGCTAATACGTACATGTTCCAACACTGAACATGCAGCCCGCACTATCCCCAAACCAACGGAGAAGCAGAGAGCCATACAGACAGCGAAACAAATCTTGTGCCAAGATCTTTTCTTGGGCTTGATGACATACTGCAACACACCAATTGAGGCTACATGATACAGTCCTGCGGAACTACTGATCGGAAGACAAATCCGAACAACCCTTCCAGTACTCCCTGAAAAATTAAACCTATGTCACAGATTTAAAACACCTACAACCCGGCGATGCAGTGCACATGAAAGTAGGACAGAAAACACGGAGCCCGCCATGCACTCTGGTTGAAAGCAGGGAGGATCCCCGCTCTTACACTGTGCAGTCTAACAATGGAGGAGTGTATTGCAGGAATAGGATGAATCTCCTTGGTTCCAAAACTTTACCATAGACTGGTTTTATCCCGAAGTAACAGTAGCGTCCTAAGACGGTTGGACAAGTTGGTTCGTCAGAGCCTCAGGTCGTGGCTGAAGCTGCCCCACGATGCGGTGAACGCGCTATTCCACAGCGAGGTGCGCGAGGGTGGACTTGGTATTCCATCAGTTAAGTTGACGATCCCCCTTCTCAAGAAGGCAAGGTTGGATCGTCTCGCCAGGGTGCAGGACCCGGTTATGTGCGCCCTGGTCGCCAACTCGCGCACCTTCACAAACGAGCGGAGCCGCTGCACAAATCCTCCACCCAAGGTTGGCAATACTATAGTTCACTGTATGACCGACGCAAAGCGAGAACTTGCGACTTCACTGCACAGGGCGGTCGACGCGTCTGTTGTTGCGGACAACGCAGACCTCGAATGGTGCCAAACAAACTGGCCTTCTGAGGGGGCATCAGGGGATATATTCTTCAGTGCCCTCATATTTAACTGACGGGGGGGGGCCATGTCTCCAAAGTCAGCCAGCATGTGTCGTACCTTCGGGATTTCAAAAATGGAATTGGTGGTATTTTCGGCTTCCGTATGCGAATGGGAGTGGAACGTCTACAGGGCCTTCCACAAGACTACTGCTTGGCAGTAGGAGTAATTGTGTAACAACTGAGAGTGGCATCTCCTTGCTTTTGTGACCCCGGATACATTGTCGTTCTAAACATTTAATTCCTTCATCAGGATAATCATTATCCGCAGCCCTGGCAGTCTTTTTGTTTAGCGCACCATATTCATTTGTTGTATTTATTGTTTTGTGTATCAATACATATCGTATTTGAGTATTTTTCACACATTGTTTGCCCGGGCTGGAGGGCAAATAATGTGTTTATTTTATTTTTTTGGCCCGGTGCTGATCCAGGTCGAAACGCTCCAATGAGGCATGATGACTATGGTGAACTCCCTACAACCAGCAGAACCCAGGGTTCAATGGCCAAGCCACACAAGCCATTCCTGAAAAACATTCAGCAGACAGGGCTATATCAAGTCATGCTGAAATGTTTGATGCTTCAAGTTCTGATAACTACATCAACAGTCTGGACGTGTAGTCAGAAAACCAGACAAACTGGACTTATGACATTTAAGTAAGATATGTCATATACAGACCTGTGACACTTAAGGAGGAGATGTCATGATTGGACAAAATGCATCACGCCTGTGGGCCACCAGTTTACAGTACATCTACACATGTCTAGATGACGCAGCAGTAATGGGACCTGAATAAAAGTTGTTATGAAATCAGCAAAGTTTGATGAATTGATAAAGCATTATAAAACATTATAAACTGCCTACAGACAAAGGATGTACCTTAGTAACTAACCTAACAAATGACACAATCTGTTGAAACATGTCAGTCTCACGTTTTATACATTCACACTATGCAATATGCGCACCTGATTCGATGAAGCATGACTTGCGTTGACCATGAACTTTGCATAGTCGACTGTGACCTATGACCTCCTCCGTTGAGCCATTATTGTCATCTAGTACATAGACGATGTTGTACGGAAGCTGGTCTGATGACTTGCTAAGCATGTGCAACCTGAAAGAAACAAAACTCAAATCATACAACCAAAGTGTTTAGACAGTTTAGTATGCCTACTACTCCACCAAGTTAGCAAAACAGGCAAGAACCAACAACTGTTCCGCATCGCCGATTCTCTGCTGCACCGGAAGGTGGGAACTGTGCTCTCCCCACACACATATCAGCAGCGCAAATGGTGACTACATTTTCGAACTAGTTTTCAAGATCAACCACATTCACCATGAGCTGTATGTGAGCTCTAGTGAAGCAGAAGATGGAACAGGGCGAGAATGCACCACCTGGTGTGACCGTCTATGGCTAACTGCCCAACACTGAGCGCGATCCAAGCTTTGTTCATATTGTGAACTTGTGCAATCACGTCCACGATGGATTATAACAAGATTGTGGCACCTGTGCAAATCACTGAATGTAGGGTTCAAATTTAGCGGGGTCCGTGGGTCCGTTGGCTCTTAGATTCATGGATGGACCCCCAATAGTTCTGAATCTGAGGGTCTGGCTGGTCTCTGAAATTTTACAAAAACAAAACGATATCGCTGCGTCCCAATCTCATCCCTGGTTGTTCATGTCCACGAGATTGGCCAAAATAACTTTAAATTTTTTAGTTATTCGACAGGATAGATTCAAGGACATTATTTTAAATGGTTAATACTCTTATATATGCCAGGTGGGAATACATTTTTAAACAGAAGATGGCAAACAGAAATTTACAAGTCAATTAAATTTATATTATGGCATTTTTCATAAAAAAAAAACAGTTCTAGGCCCACAGTTTCAGTGGCAGACCCCTAGATTCTGGAATGTGGGGGCCCACCTGGCCCCCACTAATTCTAGGCTAAATTTTATCCCTGGAATGCTACCAAAATTCTCGCTGATGAGAATCGCCTGCAACCTGCTGGTGTATCACAGTTCACCACGATCTACTCTGTTCTCGAGGTGGCCTCTGAGAAGCTGGAAAGCTTGACACCACATAACTCACAGCCTGTGAATGCAACACCCTCAATGACTTGGGTGAGCTACTGAAACCATACTTCAGTGTACACTCAGCTGGAAAACCAGCCATCTTCCAGCATCGTTATTCCCTGCATCATAGGACTGAAGCGGAAACTGTTGCAGATGCAGCAGCGGAACTCCAGTGTATTGGTTAATTTCTTCTTGGCTTCAGTGGAGAAGAGAATGACACAGTTCCTAGGACTGACACAGTTCTTAGAGAATGACACATACGTCATTGTATCCATCATCGACCCTCGAATCAAACTGTGCTGGGCTCCAGAAAACACAGCATGCATCCACCAAAGACACACTTGCCAACAAGGTGCGCATCATTGCACCAAAAGGTGGGCATCATTGCATCACAAACAGCTCAACCTGCTGCGAAACGCTGACACATCCAGGAACCAGCTGAATCCATCCTGTTTGACTTCCTCGAAGTTGATGAGAGCACCGCCACTCCAACTCACTCTGAAGTTAACTATTGTCTCGCACATCCAGCCCTGAAGAAATTTGGTGATCCGCTGAGGCAGCGGAAGTCCAAACACCTGAAGTGGCCAGGTTTGACACAGTTGTTCTCCCTGAGCACCCCAGCCTTATCACCGCCTGTAGAGCGACTCTTCACCACTGCTGGGAAAGTGTTCACACCTGACCGAGTCTATCTGTCTGACAAGCCCTTCTTGCTCATCAGGTGTAACAACAGAATGAACTGTTTCGACAACAAGTCATGTAGTATGAAGTCTTTGAATATACACTACTAAAATACTTGCAGTATACTGATTAAATAAATATGCAGTATCAGTTTTTAAAAATGTAGTAGTTGATAGTAGTTGGTAACTTATTTCACTTTAAACTTTCCTTTCACAATACAAATGGGTTAAGTCCACCAAAAGTACTGGTACTTGTACTTAAGTACTTTTTAAAATGTACTTGTACTGGACTTAAGTACTTTCCCCTAAACCATGAAGTACTGGTACTTGAGTACTTTGTCAATGAAAAGTACTAGTACTGGTACTTAAAGGGACTCGAATCTATAGGTAAAACGTAACAACAGATGCCACAAACTTCTAGTAACAATCTCTCTATTAAATTTTGTTTTGGCTGTCTGTTGTCATGCACACATGGTATTTACATGTTAGGCGACGCTTACTCAGAGGTTTTATAAACACTTGTTTAATTGACTTGTTTGATTTTTCAGGACTGAAAGTCGGAAAGATCGGAAGAAAGAAGCTGAATGTGTCGTCTTTGCCTTACGTTCCGCATGATGCGCTGCTACAGATCTGTCCCATACCAGCTGACCCAGAATTAGTGACCTCCATCTTAAGCTCCGCCTATTTTTGATGGTCAAGCAGATGTGTATCACAACATTATGCAAAATTGCTAATGAAAGGGTGACCTTGACCGATACATATATCAAACCAATAAAACAGTGACGAAGCATGTGGATTTTTTGCGGGCCTTCCTGGAGTGACTGACCGAGGTAAACCCGAAGACATGCGAATTATACCCAGTTCCTTCATGATCGGTAAGACTACTGATTGACATGGATTACACTACCAGCATCTGTCAGAACATCTAGTTCCATGGCATCATCCAGGAAAGCCCTAAAACATTCCCGTTCTGTCAAGTGTAATGTCTGAACAACCAACATTTTAAAGTGGATTTCACCTTAAGAATTATATCATATTTTTATTCTTACCGAAGTTCCTTTTGATGTAACTTTTTGATAACTTTTAGGTAAAATAAATATTTGAGTTAGGTTTGATGTAACCTGTTTATATATTTGTTAGGCTAGTCACTAGGGGGCGTTATGCCCAGTGTCACACCCTGTTTAACAACCTGAGCGAGTTTTAGAAATTAGTCTGAGCAGTTCGCCCCGGGCTGGAGAAGACGACACACGTTGTTACATGCAAGCAACCTTCTCCCGGCTCAGTATATGTATTTTGACAATTTATCTCTGGTGAGTCACTTTTATAATACTTATATAGTGAGACTTTATTTATAAATTATTAGAAGAAGTTGTGAAACTTTATGTTAAGTTGAATGTTTTGGAAGCTGCCACTTTACCATTCAGTTAAGGGCATGGCAGCAATAGGTGTGCTGGGCGTGGCAGTACTGGTTAATTTTGTATTATCATTATACGTTGCCATTAATTTAAAGACTGTATACAACTAATTGTTAATTACTAATATGTATCAAGCACTTTCTAAATGTGATAATGTATTAGAGAGGTTGTAATGCCGCATTGGTTGTTTCATTACAGTCGCTGTGAGCAGGAACTCCATTTGTGATACATTCACCTATTACTATTCTCGGCCATTGTTGCGGGTGTGTACCATTGTTGCGGGTGTGTACCATTGTACTTTCAATGCTTTGTTTGGACGTTTATGAATGTATCACTATGCTGTCATCGCCTATGTATATGCTACTCAAAGTGAAACTTGGTTTCACGGTTTTCGAGCAAATGTAATCATACGGCTCTGTTAAAGGATTGTGTGTCCATATATATATATATATATATATATATATATATATATATATATATATATATATATATTGGAGTGTATGAACCTAGTTTATTTTGTCATGTATTCAAAGTCACATTGATGTACATGGGTGATGACGAATGATCTTTATTTGTGGCCACGTTACTTTATGTTGTTATATAGATAGAAGACATTGCTTTTGCATTGTGATTACAATTGTTTTCCTTGTTACTTTATAATGGTAATGTTACAGTAGCAGTGATGTTGGTTTGCAACTCTTTGTTTCAGTTGCTATATTTCCTCTGGAAGCTTTTACTTCACACATTAAACACTGTCAACACCCAACAGTCGTTCGATGTGGTTACATTTACTTCTAATTTTTAATTACACATCTATAGAGTATATTTAATTAGCTTACCTTTAAAATGATTTTATTAGTTTTAACACAGTTACATAAAATGTATATTCTATGTACAATTTTTTATTTCATATATTTTATGTAAAACACATTGAGCTTTCAAGGAAACTGCTTTAAAATATTTATTAGTATTACTCATACTTATGAACTAAAACCATATAACTTCTTCACGTCAGATGATAGTCCAGGAGCATTAGGGTTGAATATGAAAATAAATAGTACAAAGCTAACTTTTTCAGGATAGTTACAAAATATCATATTGAACAACATATCACAAGTCCCCTAGTTTCCCCTGTGTGTGTTTGTCACAACAAGGCTGGATGCATGAGAACTATTACAGACCGTAGGCCATTGGGTTGAAATCACATTTGTTTATGAATTCTGCCATCCAGTTATTGTGACAACATGAAATCTTGAAAAAAATATTAGCAATAACACTACAAATGACAACCACTGAAAGATATCGGTCATTAAAGAGAAACATGTAATTTTTGGGTCAAAAGGTAAAATATTTTACACAGGCATCATGACAGGTATCAATTAAAAGCTTATGATGTACTGAAAAAGCTGGCTACAAAAATATCCAGTGTGTGAAATATATGTACCCTGGTTAGATTTTAGGTCAAAATCCAATCTTAAAGAAATAATTAATGGGCCTATGTATTCTCGTAAACAAGAAATTTTAATTTGTGACAACTGCTCAGGCTATTTCTTCAGATATATTAACTTTTGTGAACCAATGGGTGATCAACGGCACAGCCCTTCTTACTAGATGTAGTTATATTAACTGCGCCCAGATAAAAGGCAACCTGGTTGACACGCCTTCAGGTATGCCATTGGAGTCACACATCACGATGGTGTCAATATGTTCCTTGTGAACCAGGTGAGGAATCACAACTGCTCTTTGGAAGTGAAGTGAAGCCCACTACCCCAACCCCTGGTTGGGTCAGATACCCAAACCTGGTCACCTGGAAGGGCGCGGCGTGTGGAGTCGTCGACATCACAATCATGGCAGGCAACTTCTCGCTCGATGACGCACATGTCCGAAAGACTACGTACTACAACAAGCCAGCCATCCGTGATTGGTGCAGCCGACCTGCTAACAACATTGCAGTCCATGACGCCGCTATGTCTGTACTGTACAGAAAAACAAAACTAGACTCCTTCAGTGCTCAAACCTAAATGACTAGCTAGGACTGGTTGTAAAGAGCATACTGTGAATATAATATTATTTTAGAATATTATTTTAATACTTACGATGCCTCACACACTTTGTCACAATACCCTATTGACACATGCTGATATATAGGCACAGACAGGTTTTCCAGTCATGAATGACACTGGACAATTAGTCTAGTAAACATGTGATCATTGGGCATCGCCCGTGCTGTGGGAGCGGGATGGACGAACAGCCAGCAACTATCCACAGTGCAAGATTCCTGTACGGATAGTAGGATGTTGATGACTTTAATGCTTTTGACAGGAACAAATATGTGCCTTTAAAAACCCCGATTTGGAAAAATGGATGATATGTGTTTGGTTATATTTATATTTCGAATTCTACATAGATTTGGTGTATATTTATGAAAAGGATGTTAAAAAAATGTGAAATTGGGGGAAGCTGTACACACCATTTATTTCATTTAGAAATTTGAAAGAAAAGTAGTCTATGTCGATTACAATACACGTGCTAGGAAACGTCCACGTTTCCCAATCACACTATAAATGGACTCCAGTTTGCCTCCTAGGGGGACCTCTCCTTTCTGAGGCCACAGAGAGATGTAGTCTGATGTACTCTTGATTTTGATGTCAAGGGGAAACCTTTGACTGTGTGATGTCATGACGTAGTTGTCTAATGTATCTTAATAAGGCATATGAATTAAGTCGTGCTTGGATTTTTATAATTACCCAGCCTATACCACAGGCGGGTAACTTATATGGTGGTAATGCTTTCATACAAGGCCTAAAAATCTGACATTTTGGAAGCCTCAATCACCCTCAATTCCAAAGGCCAGTCAGTTGAACAAACCTAAGGTTGAGAAGTTCTTCAGATTACTCGACGTGGCATTGGATGAGTTTGGCATCTTTTGAAATCTGACCAATGCTGATGAAACAGGCATTTATTACGATAGTGGAAACTGGCTGAGCAACAATGACATGTCAACAATGACATGTCAACAATGACATGTCAACAATGACATGTCAACAATGACATGTCAACAATGACATATCAACAATGATATGTCAACCGCCGGCGCTTTAGGAGAGAACAGACGGCCGAATGAGTAAGGAAACGCACTGAAGATGAACGTCCCATCAGATAAACCAAAATCTCAAGGTACACCACTCAAAATAATTAAAGGAACAAATATTGCCACACCTAGAGGCATTGTCGTCATGCTTCAGTTCATTCAAACATAAGCTGTTTTGTAGCTAAGACAATCCCCTAATCACACATAGAGTGCATGAAATTTGTATGGTAGACCAGATGTGCCATCCCCAATATTTATTCCTTTAATTATTTTGAGTAGTGTATTTCAAACTGTGTTAACATAACTGCATGAACTTCAGATGAAACCCGACAGGTAACGGAAGTGAACGCACTGAAGATGAAGGTCCTGTCAGATAATCCAAAATCTCAAGGTATATCATTGTGTTAATATGATAACTGCATGTACTTCAGAGGAAAACTGACGGCTGACTGAGGATGTGAACACACTGAAGATGAAGGTCCCATCAGATAAATCAAAATCTCAATATATATATATATATATATATATATATATATATATATATATATAGGTATATCAACCTGTGTGTCTGTGTAGCATAAATGATAAAGCCAACCATAGGGCCAAACTAGGGGATCTCACGGCAAGAAGTATCAAGTCAACCAGCTTGTAAAGAGAAATCATGTTAGAAATAAATATATAAAAATATAATACCTTATAATAGTATAATAGTTTATGATATTTACTGCAGTAATGCAGAACTATGCTTTATCCTATAATGTCTCATTTGTATATCTAATATCAAGATGTAGTTGGTGTAGTAGATTTTTTATAAGCACATTATCAAACAATTTTTCCATCCTAGATACTAAAATCTGTTCTCATTCAACAATGAATCCAAAAAAATCAAAAGCTGAAATGATGCGCACTCTCAGAGCCAGACTAAAGGCAAACCCAGGAGCACACAACGAGTACCTACAGAAAGAGCAGGAAAGGTGAGCTAAAACTGTTATAAAATACTGTAAATGATGTATACAACTGTATGTAATGTATAATACAAATCCAGAAACTACAATATGTAATAAAACACTACATGATATTGTAATTTAGATATGTGTAATATTACACAATAATGTATTAATGAACACACATATACATGCATTATGTATGTATGTGTCTATATATATATATATATATATATATATATATATATATATATATAATATATATATCAATATAATTCTGTTTAAAGGTATCAAAAGAGGAATGCCAATGGGTTTCTGAAGACCATACGGGATCTCCCACCGAGGGATCAGCGTCAGTTGCATCGGAAGTGGAGGGCAGAACAACGAAAAAGGAGATCTGCATTGGCACAAGAAATAAGTCTTGATGCGTCATCTACTTCAACGAGTTGTGTCCCAGATGTGATGAATGATGACTGTCCATCTAAACAACAATCATCGGGAAGAAAGAAAATGTGCAGGGAAAACAGAAAAGCATATCAAACAATACAAAAACAAGACAAAATTGTCAGGTAAAACAGCCAACTGCGGAGGTTAAAAAGACAGTATGACAGAGATATGAGCATAGTTAGGTCAATGGACCCTTGTAGTAGCTGTATTTCTAAGAGCCCAGGCAATAAGGTTAGAGCTTTGATGTCTTCTGGTAGCAGGCAGGCAATATGCAAAGAGTTAATGTTTGGCTTTGCACTATCTGCTCAAATAGCAAAAAATTAAAGGGACCATTCACAGACTCGACATAAAAAGCAAGTGCTGCACAGAATCATGATGGGTATCGTGTGAAAGTATCGACTGGTCCACAAAGTTGTGAAGACACTCGTACTCTCCAACCACAAGTCAAATCATGCAAACACCACAGATCTACTCAAGCATATCCACAAGGCCCGCCTTGGGCTTGGAAGTTGTGCAGAGCGAGTGACTGCCTTCTATCTGCAGGACATCAACGACACAGTGACTGCAGACGGGAGACTGTAACCAAACAGAAGGTGAAAATGCAACATACCTGTGTGACACCATTACAAATCTGCATTCGAAGTTCCTTGCTACCAACCCTGACATGATGATATCATACGCTTCATTTACAGGCAAGAAAGCTTCACCAACTCGGAGTTCTCTCTTCCCAATATGTGAATGACATCATGACTGCTGTAGTCTGTTCAGTTACGAGCAAGGCCTGCCTGTATCTTGAATGTGATGTCTGTGCTAACAAGTTGATTAACACATACACCGCTGGTAAATGCCTAAGTACTCAGGCAGAAGTCAGCTACAGCAAGTATCAAGCTGTCAAGTATCAAGCTGTCAAGTAACAAGCAAGATTGTTGTAACAATCCAGGTGAAGAAAGAGGTCACAAACACAGTTGAAAACCTGTGTAATTGATTTGAACAAGACCTGAGCATGCTGCTGCCACACCATTACCGCGTCATCAACCAGTGCCAAATGATACGATCATTGAACGACAAACTTTCAGCAAAAGAATGTGTTACAAATTGACTTTAGTGAGAACTATGCATGCAAAGCTTCTTAAGAGATTCATTCAATGCACTCACTTTGGTGCCAGTAGAAGACAAATCACACTCCACACATGCCATGCTATGCTACATAGTGCTACTGCACTGTTAGCGAAGATCTCCGCCATGAGCCAGCAGCCATATGGGCACACCTAAGACAAGTCCTTCAGGATCTTCAGCAGAAAGGCATCCCATGGCAAAGGTCTTGCTGATGGGATAGGTGCTGCTATAAAAAATTCAGCAGATCGTAGTGTTGCCCATGGGAAAGACATTCTGAACATCTCACAATTATGTGACTCAATCGCAGGTATAAATGTATCAGTGATGCAAGTGTCAAGCAGTGACACTGACGAGATTAGCCAGTGTTGACCAGCTGGACACGATCAAGGGCACAATGAAGATACATCAGATCGTATGTCTAGAGCCAGGAACCTTCAGCCACCAGACATTATCATGTTACTGTTCGGATGATTTACTGACCAGTTGTGACTGCCACCATCGTGCATCTGTCGCTATGCCAATGCAATCCATCCCTGACTGGCTGTACACACAAAATACTCATGGTCCAAACTCTATCCCGAATGATCATCAGTCTGTTGGGAGTGAACACCAGTCTGTTTGGAGTGATCGCCAGTCTGTTTGGAGTGATCGCCAGTCTGTTGTGAATGATCGCCAGTCTGAGGCAGAAGAATTCATGAACGGTCCCTTGTTGAATCACTACTACGAGTCTATTTCACTCACTGGTCAAAGGGCACTTTCTACGTTGGCAGGTTAATAACTAATCACAACAGTGGATTGCAATTTAAGTTTCTAGAATGAGCCGGAGATAGACCGAAGCATCTCTATGACTGGCCAAAGAGAGATGACATAGTAACAGTAGACAGTGTGTTTATCATGAATGAAATACAGTTTGATAGTCCACCACCATTCTGTCTTGATCGCCAACAACTGAGAGAAACATCAGAGATTGCACTTCCAGGCCAATACACCAATGTGTAGAAGCACTTCACTTGAGCATAGTCACATTCACAAATGCCTGTGTGTGCAATGTGTGAACCAGATGTGTGCAATGTGTGAACCAGATGTGTGCAATGTGTGAACCAGATGTGTGCAATGTGTGAACCAGATGTGTGCAATGTGTGAACCAGATGTGTGCAATGTGTAACCAGATGTGTGCAATGTGTGAACCAGATGTGTGCAATGTGTGAACCAGATGTGTGCAATGTGTAACCAGATGTGTGCAATGTGTGAACCAGATGTGTGCAATGTGTGAACCAGATGTGTGCAATGTGTAACCAGATGTGTGCAATGTGTGAACCAGATGTATGCAATGTGTGAACCAGATGTGTGCAATGTGTGAACCAGATGCTTAGCGCTTGCCTCGACTGAGCGATGATATTATCAGGTTTGACATGACCAGATTACTGTATCAAGACAGCCTTTTAAGATATGGCATTCAGTTGATGCACCAAGCTACATAATAACGACAAAGGAAGAATTATGTTTCACGTTTATAACATATTGATTCTAAAAAGTTATAAACATGGTGAATGCAGCTTTATTAGCAGCAGTTGCTTGTTGCTTCAGTATAACATTAAGTTACTAAGAATTAATTGTAATTCATGACGGTTTGAAACAAAAAATATTAAGATGCCTGTATGGTTGCTTATAAATAATTGCTTTGATGATTTTTATATCACCATGATTACTGTTGTTCTCAATTTGTCAATAAACAAATACAAGAGCTTGTGGTTTCACAATTATCAGGTAGTATCTTCTTTTATAGTGCGCTGTAGTTAGCAATCAAATGTCAACTTATATATAAAAAATGCTGTGCATACACATATTCGTACTGTTAATACGTTTAGTTTACTGTTACCGTTACCTCGGTAACGGTAAAGATTATGAATATATTAAACTCTTTATTTTTATAATAATATTTCAGTTCATGCATTGCTGCTTCATGTGCACAGTAGTACTGTCAATATAAATAATACTAGCTAAAAAAACTACACAAATTAAGCATTTATTTTTTACAAGTGTCTACCATTACTTAGCACTTTTCGCAAGAATGGCCCATATAATAATATAATAGCTAATAATATGTAGTAGGTAGTTGTGCTTGTCACTTCTGCTTTCTGCTTCCACCGCTGGCTAGCTTCAGCGAAAAGCAAGCTGAGTGCGTAAGTCTTGCCTGCCAGTAAAGTAGTCTCTCCTAAGGCAAGACTCTCGCCGTAATCTCCTCGAGGTAACCAATGGAAACTGGTCACCACGAGGCACCAGGCAAATCAGGCGAAGGATCTCAGAGCAACATTGGGCCCTAGAGGAGCATTGTGCATGACCCACCAGCGTGTGGTAATGATCAACCTATGTCCCAGCTATGGGAAAATAGGAAACCCATCGGCAGCATGGCGGGAGATTGTGATGACGGCAGCAGGGTGGGAGATTGTGATAACGGCAGCAGCAGGTACTGTGTCACTGGTGGATTCGCACGGTTCATGGCAGATCTCCGCTGGACACAGAGCATATTGGTCCAGACAGTATAATCTACTCCTGCGTAAGGTAGACTACCGGTATACTTAATCCTCTGCGGCAGGAAACAATGTCATACTTGAAACCGAGAAGACCACCGATGAAGAAGAAGCTTATAATAGTATAATAACTTATGATATTGACCGAGTTAATAAAACATTTTCTGGGCCAGAACACAGGTGTCTCATACTCGAGGTTCACTAGTGACTGGACAATGCTGGACAAAAGAGGGTAGTCCGTTGGACCGTCGCAGATAATCAATATTGCACTGAGCAGTCAGACAGCAAAGACAAGATACAAAGCGGTGTAAGCTATATACCTTAGTTAGATATCTCAATGGAAACTGATAATCATTACTGTATAAGGTTCGTCTCTTGTGGGGGGCTAGGAGAGGTTAAGGCCAACTTCCGCAGCTGGCAAAGGGCGGGGCAATGTACATTTTTGGTTTGGGGATGTCAGTTTTCATCTCCCTACTAGCGTAAACTGCTGTTTAGGTGAATGTTGTTTACCAAATGCATAATGGGCAGGTAACAAGTCATTGTGGTATTCTTGTTATTATATGTTATGTTATTACCAGTGGTGCACTCAAAATACACTGCTCACTTGTACGATCCCGTCATTCGTGGCCTAAAGGTGAGTACGTCCTGATCCAGTAGCCATCACGTTCGTCTGTCTACACATCACTAGAGCATTACTGCTGGCTGACAGAGGAACTGTCAGCCAACAGGGAAGATTCGTTCTGAACATGGAACTTGCCTGTGCATCAGAGGAAATCTGACAGCTAACTGAGGAAGTGAAGGAACTAAAGATAAAGGTCCTGTCAAATAATAAAAAATCTCAAGGTATTTCACAATGTGTTAAGGTAATAAATAACTGCATGTACTTCAGAGGTAAACAAATGGCTGACCGAGGAAATAAACGCATTGAAGATCAAGATTCAATCAGATAAACCAAAATCTCAATGTATATGAGTGTGTTAACATGATAACTGCATAGACTTCAGAGGAGAACCGACGGTTAATGGAGGAAATAAATGCACTGAAGATGAAGGTCCCGTCAGATCAGCCAAATCTGAAGGTATATCTACCTGTGTGTTCATGTAGTGTAAACCCAGGATAGGGCCATACACTGAATCTTGGGCATCACACCGACCGAGGAATTGCTGAAGGACATTGGCTCTTCAATCTACAGCCTCCTGATTACTGTTTAAATAAATATATTATGATTTTATGGATTTGTATATTTATGGTGACTCCCATGTTAGTGACATGCAATGTCTTTATTAACATTAGTTATGTTATTTACAATCTTGAATGCAATGTGTATGTTTACTTTGATCTAAATAAATAAGTCTGATTCACTAATGAGAGTATATTTGCACTGACTAGCAGATGTGTGGTCGATTGATCGACATATAACTAGCAGGTGACATATAACTAGCAGGCATGGTCAGTTTCTACATGATGCAAAATGAAAACCTGATCAACTGAACGGCCAAAGAGGACTCCTGGTCATATACCTGTAGCAGGGAAGGTGTCTTTCTATATCATTCTCAGGGTAGAATGAACAACCAAACTAGCAATACTAATACTTCACACTCTACTAACTGCCAACAGAAACTGTTCTTACAACTTAAATGAAAGCATCAAAGAACCAAAAATGAAAACCCTGCATAATTGAAAAACATTACGCAGTAACATGGGAAGTGTAGACTTTAGATGACTTACAAATAGCAGGAATGATGTCGTTCAACATGAGTCGACTGAATGGCGACCAGAAGATATACAAGTGGCAGCCATGATCTGTTTTCACATCACCGTGGTTAACTTATTTCTGTGAATGACTGACAGCATATGTTCAGAATAAGACTTCTGGAGATATACAAGTAGAAGGGATGGTATCTTGGTATAATGAAGAAGCAAACTACCAATACTTCCTCCATATCCTTAGACCTCCACACCGCCGCCTAACATCAGTGTACTGAAATGATGTGATTGTTTGCACTCATTGCGAAGTCGGTCATTTATCTAACATGACGGTCACCCATCTTTGTGAAGTGTGGCCAGGTATGAAACATCATGGGCGAGATCAGTGAATGTGTCCTATGAGTCTGGCTCACTCTCAATGGATCATGTTGAAATGTGTCCTATGAGTCTGGCTCACTCTCAATGGATCATGCTGAAATGTGTCCTATGAGTCTGGCTCACTCTCAATGGATCATGTTGAAATGAGGACTGTCCACTTCGAAAAGTGGAAAGCGAGGCTAAAGGTGAGGCTAAAGGCGAGGCTAAAGGCTTTTCGCCTTATAGGCGTATTAGTCTCTGTTTGTCGTATTTGTAATAAAATATTACAACCGTACCCGGGTCGTGTGGAGCAACTGATGGACGTTAGACGCCCTACCACAAATGGTATCAGAAGTGGGATTTGATAACGCAACGAGACCACGAAGACGAGGCGAGGTGGCGGAGACGTAGAGTCAAGTAAGGAGCCTGGACCCTGATGACAACCTCGAGCGACATCCTGACGTCCTCGACATCCGGTCTGACGTTTGACCGAGAGTAAGGCGACTTCCGGTCCGGCCCTGTTCGAGTGAGGACCGTGGACACTGATGACGACTTTGAGCGACTCAAGAGTGACATTTCCGGTTTAACACTATTCGGCCGCGACGATGACTAGCCCCGACATGCGTGCCGTGACGCTAAGTGACTTAGATCCTGACTGCATTGACAAACGATTGAATTTTGAATTGATACCCGTTCACTGTATAATTAGGAACTGTATTGTGTATCCTGTCTGTGTAGCTATAGCAGCATTATAGAGATAGCCAGTATCAGAATATTTTTTTTTAGAGGGACTTTTTGACATTTGCGTGTTAGTTAGGCATGTTTTCTGAGTAAGATGTATCTGTAGTTGTGAGGGTGCAGAGTAGTCCTGTAGATACGAATGTTATTCATGGGTATAACGGGTATATAACTTTTGTTCCGTACTGGGAATTTGGTATACATCTGGGTTAATACTTACTAGGGCAGTCGCAGCTAGCAAGCAGACATGAGTATTGACGGGGCCACTGGAATTGTGCCAACTGACTCGGTTCAGGGTGACTTGCAGGACCAACTGGTCACACTGCGAGAGGAGCTGTTACAGCTGCGGCTTGCAACCAATGACCGTCCACGCGTTGCGTACGTACCACGCGAGCGGAAGGTGAAACCTTTCAGTGGACGTGGTGAGGTGACAGTGCAGGATTTTCTTGCAGATGTCGAGAGTCTATTTAGGGGCACGGCGATGTCTGATGAGGAGCAGTGTGACTTCATGACGTCACACCTCGAAGGTGATGCCAGACAGGAGATCCGGTTCCGGCCTGTGGAGGAGGTGCGTACCGCGCGTGTATCAAGCGGATTCTGCTGGAAGTGTTTGGCAGAAGAGGTCGGTATCGCAGTTGCAGGAACTCTTCTATCTTCGTAAACAGGCTGACGGGGAGGGATCCGTGGTTTTGCAGGTGCTCTGCAGCAACTGATGGAAGCGCTTTTGCGCAGGCGGACATGCCGTCAACCAGCCTGACCGTGTGATCGCGAACACTTCGCAGAGGGCCTGAAAGACCGCGTACTACGCGCGAGGTGAAGCAACAGCACCGGCTGCGACCGCAGATGAGCTTCGTGGAACTGAGGGAAGAGGCTATTCAGTGGTCTGAGGAGGAAGAGAGGCGCCGCAATCCAGTCGACAACAGACTGCTGGTGCATTTGAGCTGGTCGCCGGCGCAGGAAGCAGGTAGCGTTACAGATCTGCAACGAGTGCTCTCAGAGTTAGAGAAACAGCAGCACGTCATCGGCGCTGACTGGCGTGTGGAGAGGATGGAAGGTGTTGCGACAGGTAGGACGGGTGGACGACGGTCCAACACTCCACAGAGGCCCTGGTCGGACCAGCGACCCGCATCTGCGCCGCAGAACTTGCAGACACGACGGCCATTTCAGGAGCGACGCGCATTTCAGGGACCCTTGATGCAGTACACACCAGACGGGCAGCCAATTTGTTACCGTTGTGGTGGAGTTGGCCACCTGGGCAGGCAGTGTCGCAATGAGGCGAGCACTGGACCACGCCGGCCCCAGACGGAGGCTTTTCCACCGGGTGTGCAGGCGGCCCCTACGGCACACAGGCGAGAGCACCCAGGCGATGTTAGAGAGAACACACATCCTTTAAACTGGCGCCGCTCGTTACCAAGAGTCGGGTAGACGAGCTAGTGCGTACAGGCTCACACGCTACCGCGCCAACTGACGCGACCGTTGGTACTTGCCCTACGGCAACTGTCTTGATGGGAGGTGTGGAGGTCAATTGCTTACTTGACACAGGTTCCCAAGTAAGTACTATCACTGAGTCTTTCTTTCGTAAGTACATTGCTCGAAACGACCGAGAGCTGGCGTTTTGCAGTTGGTTGAAGCTCACCGCTGCAAACGGTTTAGATATACCGTATGTTGGGTACGTCGAGTTGGACGTGACGACCATGGGTCAGACCATACCTGGCAGAGGTATCCTGGTTGTCTGCGATTCCCCTGATACAGATCAGTGCGCGCATAAGAAGAGGTGCTTGACCTTGCTCTATGGAAACGATCCCTGAACACAGGTAGTTACAGAGCAGAGTCGGTGATGGCATCGGTCATAGATGCGAAGCAACGGGACCGGAGAGGATTTACTCGTGTGGCAGGGTGGAGCGCAGTGCGAATCCCAGCGCAGTCTTGTGCCACGTTGATGGTTTCCGGTTTGCAGAGACAGGCTGATGCGACATGGGTCGTTGTAGAACCCATTGTGGGGGCACTTCCGGTGGAGGTGTCATTGTGTAGTACTTTAACTAGAGTACACCAGGGTGCTGCACCTGTGCAGGTAGTCAACACCAGCAGAGAAGACGTCTGGCTGAAGCCGAGGATGCGAATAGGTATCTATCAGACCATCGCGCACGTCAGTGAAGAGGACAGAATATGTTTTGAGCGAGTCAGAGTGTCTGAGGAGTACGTGAGCAGGACTGAGGACCGACCGCCAGGTGTAGTCGACACGCGTGAGGTACTAACCAGTACACTCGATGTTGGGCCACACGTCACCGCGGAGCAGGTTGCTCAACTGAGAGATCTCATCTCGCGGAACGAACGAGCATTCGCCCGAGATGATGACGACCTTGGCTATACAGACTTAGCCACGCACACGATAAGGACCACGACTGAGGTACCCGTACGACAACCTTTCAGAAGGATTCCGCCTACACAGTATCAAGAGGTGAAAGCGCACATCAAGGTGTTATCAGAGAGAGCCATTCGGCATGGGCTTCGCCGATCGTCCTGGTCAGGAAGAAAGACGATTCGCTGCGCATGTGCGTGGACTATCGGCTGCTCAATGCGAAGACCCACCGAGACGCATTTCCGCTGCCGCGCATTGACGAGAGTTTTGACGCCATGAGCGGCGCAAACTGGTTTACCACATTGGATCTGGCTTCAGGATACCACCAGATCGCGATGTCGGAGGGCGACCGAGAGAAGGCGGCCTTCACCACACCTATGGGGCTGTCACGAATTCAACCGTATGCCGTTCGGGCTCTGTAACAGTCCCGCGACCTTCCAGAGGTTGATGCAGAGGTGGAGATCTGTGTTACCAGACGGTACTCTGTTACCTTGATGACGTTATCATCTTCTCCAAGACGTTCGACAGCCACCTAGCTCAGTTGGAGCAAGTGCTACAGCGACTGCAGAGGATTGGACTGAAGCTGAAGACAAGCAAGTGTCACTTCTTACAGCGGGAGGTGCTATACCTAGGACACCATGTGTCGGCTGACGGCATTGCCACAGATCCGGCAAAGATCGATGCTGTGAAAGACTGGGCCGTGCCGAACACTGTGAAACAGCTTCGCTCCTTTGTAGGATTCGCGTCCTACTACCGTAAGTATGTGCAAGGGTTCAGTATGATTGCAGCGCCGCTACACGATCTAGTGACCAGTGTCAACAAGGAAATGAAGGAGAAGGGACGGTTGAGAGGAGCCTTCAAGGACAGTTGGAGTCAGAGTGTGACGGAGCTTTCAAGGTTTTGAAGAACGCGCTCTGCTCAGCTCCAGTTCTCGGGTATGCCCAGTACCAACGACCATTCATAGTGGAGACGGACGCCAGCCACCTGGGTCTCGGCGCTGTCCTGTCTCAAGAACAGGAAGGACGTCGTGTCGTCATCGTGTCTTGAGTCGCAGGTTGCGACCACCCGAACGCCAGTATAGCTCGATGAAGCTAGAGATGCTAGCACTTAAGTGGGCGGTCACCACGAAGTTCCGTGCCGACCTTTACGGCGGAGAGTTCGTCATCTACACTGACAACAACCCGTTGAAGTACCTGAAGACCGCCAAGTTGGGAGCCATCGAGCAACGATGGGCAGCTGAGCTGGCCCGTTCAACTTCACGATCGAGTATCGAGCTGGACGTTCAAGCGGAAGCGCAGATGCCTTGAGTCGACAGCAACTCGACTACGAGCCGGGGCAACTGACTTGACGAGGAAGGCGGCGTGCAGCAGATATGCGCAACATATGCATCGTGCACGCTACTCCCGCGAGAACTACGCCAACAGATAGAGAAGAATGACAGAGTACGACAAAAATTCCAGGTTGAAGTAAAGGAGATAGAGGTACAGTCAACCCAGTCACCTGCCTTCCCAGCGTTGTCACCTGAAGAACTTGCAGAGTTGCAGAGGAAAGACCCAGACATCAGCAAGTTCCTGATGTACTGGAGGGTCGGCGCGAAGCCGAAGAAGTGTGCACAGAAGGGTGTGACACAACTGCTGAGACAGTGGCACAAGATGAGGGAAGAGAATGGGGTTTTGTACCGCAAGGTGAGAGATCCACAGGGTGGAGAGGTTAAGCAGCTAGTTCTACCGAGTGTGCTGAAGCACCGACTTCTAGAAGCAGTGCACGACAAGATGGGTCACCAGGGTGGTGATAGGACGAGCAGCCTGGCGTGGCACCGTTGTTACTGGCCAGGTATGCACAGAGAGATTGATGACTACGTGAAGAACTGTGCGAGGTGCACACTAGCGAAGATGCCGCGACAGAAGACACGCGCGCCGATGGGACACCTTCTAGCATCGCGTCCCTTAGAGGTCTTGGCGGTGGATTACACACAGTTGGAGAAGGCAGCAGATGGACGTGAAAGTGTTCTGGTACTGACAGACGTGTTCACCAAATTCGCTTGGGCTGTACCAGCATGTGACCAGAAGGCGAACACGACGGCGCGACTATTGGTGAGAGAGTGGTTTCAGCGTTACGGAGTTCCACAGAGGATCCATTCTGACAGAGGCCGGAATTTCGAGAGTGCGACTATTGGAGAGCTGTGCAAGCTGTACGGCATCGAGAAGTCAAGGACTACGGCATACCATCCAGAGGGGAACGGGCAGTGTGAAAGGTTTAACCGGACTTTACACGACTTGTTAAGGACCCTTCCACCGGCACAGAAGCGAAGATGGACAGAGCATCTGCCCGAGCTTTGCAACGCCTACAATGCGACGCCACATGCGTCGACGGGATACTCGCCACACTACTTGTTGTTTGGGCGCGATCCCTGGCTGCCGATAGATGCATTCCTAGGACAGGAGTTGAGGGAGGACGATTGTGACAGCTCGATCGATGGATGGCTTGCCACACATCAGAAGAGACTGCAAGACGCGTATTCTCACGCAAGCGAACGACTCGGCGCTGCAGCAGAAAGTCGTAACCTGCTTCACGAGAGACTGAAGATGAGTGAGCCGCTGACACTTGGTTGCAGGGTTTACCAACGCAACAGACTACCAGGACGCAACAAAATGCAGGATGCATGGAGCCCGGAGGTGTACAAGGTAGTACGGATACCCACGGAGCCTGGTGGACCTTACCACATCGAGAGGGCAGACGGGTTCGGCCGACCTCAGACAGTCTGCAGGAAGAATATCCAGCCAGCGGGTCCAGGAGCGATTGTTCCGACTCCAGTGGCAGTCACTCCAAAGGTCAAAGACGACGAACGCTCTGATGAGAGCTCTGACGAAGAGGAGGAGGAGGAGGATTACCTTGTCGCGATCGTTCCAGTGGTTCGTCTGACGATAGCTCCAGCTTCAGTGGTCCAGCCGATTGCTGAGGAGGTTTTGATGGGAGAGGAGATTCACGATGAGCCTGCCGTGATACCGGTATCGATACCAGTACCCGCACCTAGGAGATCGGGCAGGATGCGGAAGAAGGTGGTACGCTTCGAAGAAGTGCAAGTACCTACACCGGCCCCGCGGCAATGCAACGTCATTCCTGAACCGTGTGTGGGGGACCAATTGACCCCCATCATGACTAGTTTGTTTGTAGCGATGGCTCGCAGTGGTGTGGTCTTTTCGGGAAGCATTAACTGGGATGGTTAAGAGTTAGTTGGGGAGGACCCAGGAGGAATTTTTAGAATTTAGATACGCAGGAATTTGGGAGAACCCTAGAGTTCCAGCGGGATGTTCTTTTTTTATATAGTAACCGGGACGGTTAAGATTTAGTTGGGGAGGATGTAGCAGGGTGACACCATGTTAATCGATAGGCGTCACCACCAGCTAATTAGTATTTTGAACAGGACGTACCAGCCTCGTCCTGGGGTAACGCGAAAGCCGATTTCGACAGCCACCTAGCTCAGTTGGAGCAAGTGCTACATTTTGATGTATTTGACTATCAACTGATAGACGTTCGACACTCTGCCGCCTCGTCTTTAGCCTCGCCTTTAGCCTCGCCTTTAGCCTCGCCTTTAGCCTCGCCTGTAGCCTCGCCTTTAGCCTCACCTGCAGCCTCGCCTTTAGCCTCGCTTTCCGCTTTTCGCCTTATAGGCGTATTAGTCTCTGTTTGTCGTATTTGTAATAAAATATTACAACCGTACCCGGGTCGTGTGGAGCAACTGATGGACGTTAGACGCCCTACCACAGTAGTAAATTCAATATGGTTGTCAGCCTATTCTTATATGGTACCCCCATTGTCACATTAATAGAGATTACCTCTACGACACAAATGCAAATGACAATTGCAAAACACAGATCCTGCTAGGTAAATCTTGTGATTCAAACATAAATATTCAACAGACATTCAGGTAGCAGGAATGATGTACTTTTACATGATGTGAAGAGAAAGTATTGTTGACTATACAACCACAGGAGTAATATCAGAAAGCTTCAACTGGCGTATAGATCTGTATGGACGCACACACACCTTCAGTATAAAGCTTCAACTGGCGTAAAGATCTGTATGGACACACACACACACACACACCTTCAGTATAAAGCTTCAACTGGCGTAAAGATCTGAATGAACACACACACACCTTCAGTGTGTGTGTGTGTTCATACAGATCGCTCGGCAGGATGTGGCTGGAAACAGTTAATGGACAATAGAATGAATCAGTTGTTTCATTAAATTACTTGAATTATATTGCAACTTTTTTCATTTTCTTGGATTAAATTAGTTTTATTGTTCTGTTGCTAATTGTTCTGAGTTGTTTGTGTACTTTTTTCTTGTATAACGTCCTACTATATGATGTGAAAAGAACGTGTAGTCGACTGAACGACCATCAGGTGGTATACAAGTGGCAGGCATGATCAGCTTCTACATCATTCTCGGGGAATTTGTTTCTGTGACTGACCAACATCTCATCAGAATGTTTGTGTATCGTCCACAGACATTCAAGCGGCAGGAATGATGTCCTTCTGCGTAATGCAAAGAGAAAGTTATGTTGATTGAACAACCAATGAAGTAATATCAGACTCACTATGGCCATCAGTTGAAGGCATGACCATCAGTTGAAGGCATGGCCATCAGTTGAAGGCATGACCATCAGTTGAAGGCATGATCAGTTTCTACATCAACACGTGGAATTTGTTTCTGTGAATGACCAACAAACTGTCAAATATACATTCAAAGTGTTTATAATGTACATTGAAGTTAGACTTTACTCCATACATGAGAGTAGGGGTATTTGTTACACTGCAAGTCAGACTTGAAACGTCAGGTTATTTATATGCAGGCAAAGCTCTTACTTGGTTCATCAAGAGAACACGAAATGTCACATAACTATGTGTTTTCAACTGCCACATTTTCCTGCAACCATCCATTGAGCTGTTTTGTTGGTCAAGTTTTACTTCATCTTGTGAGTCAAACATAAATCTTCAACAGACATTCAGGTTGGAGGAATGATTTCCTTCTATATTAATTATCAATGTAAAGAGACAGTTTTGTCAACTGAACAAACAAAGAAGTAATATCAGAAACCTTCCACTGGTGTCTAAGCGTCTGGCATGACATCCTTCTATACGATGTGAAAACAAACTGTGGTCAATTGAACGGCCATCAGGTGATATACAAGAAACAGAGATGATGTCCTTCTATGAAATTGTGTGGTCGATTAAATGACCATTAGGTGATATACAACCGACTGACATGATCAGTTTCTCTATCAATGTTTCTTTCTGTAAATGACTAACAACATCTCATCAGAATATGAAGACTTGTGGCCCACAAGTTGTGGGGTATACAAGCACCACAGTGGGATTATTCTATTATTCTAATTCCACTGTGGTGCACTTTTCAATTACCCGTTTTGGTGTCCATCTATTATATAAATTACATTTTAATTTAATCTTCAAAAAGAGTATATTGCCTTGATATGCACAATTTTATCCCAGCTATATCTAACTATATTCTCTCAAATTAGAACAACTGTGATGTCCTTTACTCCAACATTCATGCCAGGTCAATTCTAAACTGAACTGCTAAAATTTCTCCAATATTAAAAACATACAAATATAACAGTATATGGATGTGGTATTTTACAATGTAGT
Organism: Lamellibrachia satsuma; assembly: GCA_033239005.1. Lineage (NCBI taxonomy): Eukaryota > Metazoa > Annelida > Polychaeta > Sabellida > Siboglinidae > Lamellibrachia > Lamellibrachia satsuma. Next base: position 4,161,609 of record BSQZ01000023.1, read on the forward strand.
ACTTAGGTGTTGACTTCACATACATAGTTAGTCAGCTGTGTGACCAAACACTAGAAGAATGAATGAAAGAAGACTGCAGATGACGCTCATTAGCCTTGCTAGGCAAGTGATCTAAGGGTATAAACCATGACAGAAGACTGCAGATGACGCTCATTAGCCTTGCTAGGCAAGTGATCTAAGGGTATAAACCATGACAGAAGACTGCAGATGACGCTCATTAGCCTTGCTAGGCAAGTGATCTAAGGGTATAAACCATGACAGAAGACTGCAGATGACGCTCATTAGCCTTGCTAGGCAAGTGATCTAAGGGTATAAACCATGACAGAAGGAAGACTGCAGATGACGCTCATTAGCCTTGCTAGGCAAGTGATCTAAGGGTATAAACCATGACAGAAAATAATCCCGAGTGGAGCCCCAAAAGTGGTCAGTATTTAGCTGACTTGTCGAATAGCCACTCAGCCAAGCGTTCATTGCGGTCAGCCAAACAACAATTACTTGTGGTACCAAGAACTAAACTGAAGAGTTATGGGGATTGCTTCTTTAATGTTGTTGCGCCTGTGCTTTGTAATGTGCGTCCAGTGTCACTTATAGTATCTAGTTCTGCGGCGTCTTTAAGGAAAGCCCTGAAATCATTCCTGTTCTGTCAAGAATATTCTTTGAACAATTGAAATTTTTAAATAATTTTTTGCTATGGAGCTTTGCAACTTTAAACTCAAAGAATGGCTTCAAGACAGTATGAAGGGTTGAACATAATGCTTCCTTTACGGAGATATGTTAGACACCTGCAAATGGTCCGCTTCACTGACCTGTCAGCAGTCTCGGGTTGTACCATGAGCAAACAGCTGGAATGTTTGAAAATCTTGTCTCTGGTGGAATTAGGAGTACGTCCTCTGGCCAAGAAGAGAACACTGTTGTTCTACACTGGTGCTAGAACAACCCCGCCGCCATAGAGCACAGAGGGTCGGTCGGCATCCTCTCGACCCCCAGACGTACAAACCGATGGCGGAGGAGATCGCCACTGGGGAGACAGCTGTAGCCATGTTTCTCCTGGAGACGACTGACCCAAGGACAAACATCACCTCCCTCACTGTTGCTGTAGTGACCCTATCAAAGCAGGTGGCAGTGCTCAAGAGTCGTGCAGCACAATGAGTCTGAGTCGTATGAGAGGAAGTCACCATGCTTGTTCCTCTGCAAGGGAGTGTCGCTGATGCGCAGCGGTAGAGCGCGTGCCGAGTCAGGGTTGTTGGAGCTGTTCTAGTTGTGTGTTGGAGGGTTGTCACTGATTTAACTACACTACGATAGGTAGAATGGCACCTACAACTAGCAGGAATGACGCCCATCTACACATAAAGAGAAAGTGTGGTCGACTGAACATCCATCAGGTGATACGCAAGTAGCAGGCATGATCAGTTTCTACATCAACATGCGGAATTTGTTTCTGTGAATGACCAACAAACTGTCATCAGAATTGTTGTGTCAACCTGCGTTGGCATGATAAAGAGGCTCTTGAATGTACATTCAAACTGTTTATGTACAATGAAGTTAGACTTTACTCCATACCTCAGAGTATGGATATTTCATACATTGTGAGACTTGAAACTTCAGGTTATTTATGTGCAGGCAACTCTCTTACTTGGTTCATCAAGAGAACAAGAAATGTCACATAACTATGTGTTTTCTATTGCCACATTTTCCTGCAACCATCCATAGAGCTCATTTGTTGGTTAAGTTTTACTTCATCTTGTGAGTCAAACATAAATCTTCAACAGACATTCAGGTTGGAGGAATGATTTCTTTCCACATGAATTATCAATGTAAAGAGACAGTTTTGTCAACTGAACAAACCAAACATGTAATGTCAGAAACCTTCAACTGGTATCTAGACGTCTGATGTGGCGTCCTTCTACACGGTGTGAAAACTGTGGTCAGTTGAACGGCCATCAGGTGATATACAAGTAGCAGGGATGATGTCCTATGAAATTGTGTGGTCAACTAAATGGTATTAGATGATATACAACCGACTGACATGATCAGTTTCTCTATCAGTGTTTCATTCTGTGAATGACTAACAACATCTCATCAGAATATGAGCAGGGATGTTGTCCTTCTACGTAAATGTGTGGTCAACTGAATGACCATCAGGAGATATACAAGTAGAAGGGATGATGTCCTACGTAAATGTGTGGTCGACTGAATGAACAACAGGAGATATACAAGTAGAAGGGATGATGTCCTTCTAAGTAAATGTGTGGTCGACTGAATGAACATCAGGAGATATACAAGTAGAAGGGATGATGTCCTTCTACGTAAATGTGTGGTCGACTGAATGACCATCAGGAGATATACAAGTAGAAGGGATGATGTCCTTCTACGTAAATGTGTGGTCGACTGAATGAACAACAGGAGATATACAAGTAGAAGGGATGATGTCCTACGTAAATGTGTGGTTGACTGAATGAACATCAGGAGATATACAAGTAGAAGGGATGATGTCCTACGTAAATGTGTGGTCGACTGAATGACCATCAGGAGATATATAAGTAGAAGGGATGATGTCCTACGTAAATTTGTGGTCGACTGAATGAACATCAGGAGATATACAAGTAGAAGGGATGATGTCCTACGTAAATGTGTGGTCGACTGAATGAACAACAGGAGATATACAAGTAGAAGGGATGATGTCCTTCTAAGTAAATGTGTGGTCGACTGAATGAACATCAGGAGATATACAAGTAGAAGGGATGATGTCCTTCTACGTAAATGTGTGGTCGACTGAATGACCATCAGGAGATATACAAGTAGAAGGGATGATGTCCTTCTACGTAAATGTGTGGTCGACTGAATGAACAACAGGAGATATACAAGTAGAAGGGATGATGTCCTACGTAAATGTGTGGTTGACTGAATGAACATCAGGAGATATACAAGTAGAAGGGATGATGTCCTACGTAAATGTGTGGTCGACTGAATGACCATCAGGAGATATATAAGTAGAAGGGATGATGTCCTACGTAAATTTGTGGTCGACTGAATGAACATCAGGAGATATACAAGTAGAAGGGATGATGTCCTACGTAAATGTGTGGTCGACTGAATGAACAACAGGAGATATACAAGTAGAAGGGATGATGTCCTTCTAAGTAAATGTGTGGTCGACTGAATGAACATCAGGAGATATACAAGTAGAAGGGATGATGTCCTTCTACGTAAATGTGTGGTCGATTGAATGACCATCAGGAGATATACAAGTAGAAGGGATGATGTCCTACGTAAATGTGTGGTCGACTGCATGACCATCAGGTTGTAAAATCATGTGCCCCTCTAGTTATAGCAGGGAGACAAGTTGTGTGTAAATTAACGAAGTGATGAAGGAAAACAACTAAGTAAGCGAGAGTGGACAAATAGGTCAGCCTCCTAGAAAAGGTTATATCAAAACAGACTGCCCCAGTAGAAGACTACAACTATATTAATGATGTCTGCTGACCCGTCCTAGAATACCTACTGCACTCAAAGATGTTGTTCTAGAAAGCGAACAGTGTAGTTACATAAAGCAGGCAGGGGAGTGTCCAGATATATATTTGTGTGGGTTAGCCTGGGATGTCCAGAATATTTGTCCACGACTGAGACTGCTCCGTTGACTTATAAGGACATGCCCTCCCTTCTGGGAGGACTGATCATGACTGTGCCTGGCGCAACAAAGCGTATAAATGGATGCCAAAAATACAGATAGTCAGTTCTAGTGGGCGTACGACTACGCATAGATCTGTCATCATGTAGTCTTAGACAACAGAAATGATTGTCTATGTATGTAACTATATCATCTCTTATCTGATTAAAGTCATAACGAGTTTACCTGGAATCTTCTGAGTGAAGTGAGTTCTTTCTATTACCGTGGTTATTGATGTCATTAAGCTAACCCTGAACGCAGTAGGGGGGACGCTAGTGACTAGGTAACTAACAGTATAGACGTAAGAAATGAGACACTCACTTATGTAAAATCAGCTTGTTTATATAACAACATCAGAAAGACAGCTGAATTTTATAGTGACGAGCGCCCCAGTTGACAATAATCAGACAGAGGTGTGTCACTGAATTTTATAGCGACGAGCGCACCAGTTGACGATAATCAGACAGAGGAGTGTCACTGAATTTTATAGCGACGAGCGCACCAGTTGACGATAATCAGACAGAGGAGTGTCACTGAATTTTATAGTGACGAGCGCACCAGTTGACAATAATCAGACAGAGGTGTGTCATTGGATTTTATAGTGACGAGTGTGCACTTCAAACTTAAAACAGGACATTAATTTGTATCACAAGATACATGGCGAGCGCTAACAGCTTTTGTTATACAGACAGCAAACACGTCCGACGATCCTTGGAAGGACAGGTTGCCGACATCCTGACCCCGAAGCTCGACGTCACGGCTCCGACAGCTACTGCGACCGCCAGCAGACGACGGCTTGGCCAGCCGTAATAAATGCCATACGGTAGTACACAGGCAGCCTTGCAGTGGACCTGCCCGTCACCGTTCACCGTGCTTATTATTTGTGAGTACAGCCGCATCTTTCGTATTCTGTCGGACATTCATGCAAACCATTGCTGGCTGCCCCGTACTGCAGCTATCCCAAGCAGAAAGCGGGCCTCACTAAATACTCAGAAATACCCTCCATCGGAGAGGCTAGCCTGAGCTGAGATGTGACCAACGCAACGGAGCCCGCGCCCAGGAAATCTGCACCCGACGATGATGGCTGCCGATGAGGGAACGTATCAAAACAGCCCAGCACGCCGATCTCCAAATTCCACAACGATGCGCAGAAACGAGACGAGTAAAAAGACTTGATGGTCTATCATGGCTTGTTGATTATGTGTTTGTTGAAACGATATTTTGGGAATGATGTTTCTTGAGATGTTTTATTGTGACACACTTTGTGTTCTCTTAGCACTGTTTATATTCTAACTATTGTGTGCTTTATACTTACCTCTGTGTCTTCATTGAGGTAGTGTTGTGTGTTAAGTGTGTTTTCAGCACACCACTTATATGATGTATTGCGGTTTTCAGCCATTCTTTTTGCATATCTTTTTCCTTGTATTAATCACGGTTTTATCGTTGTTTACACCTGTATACTTGCTTGCTGAGTATATTGTTTTTGATGTGACATGACTTTAGTTTCGACTGTTTTCTCCCGTTGTTTATTTAATTCGTAGTAATTAACTCAGGGGTAGGGGAGGAGTGTAAAATCATGTGCCCCTCTAGTTATAGCAGGGAGACAAGTTGTGTGTAAACGGACTGATGAAGGAAAACAACTAAGTAAGCGAGAGCGGACGAATAGGTCAGCCTCCTAGAAAAGGCTATATCAAAACAGACTGCCCCAGTAGAAGACTACAACTATATTAACGATGTCTGCTGACCCGTCCTAGAATACCTACTGCACTCAAAGATGTTGTTCTAGAAAGCGAACAGTGTAGTTACATAAAGCAGGCAGGGGAGTGTCCAGATATATATTTGTGTGGGTTAGCCTGGGATGTCCAGAATATTTGTCCACGACTGAGACTGCTCCGTTGACTTATAAGGACATGCCCTCCCTTCTGGGAGGACTGATCATGACTGTGCCTGGCGCAACAAAGCGTATAAATGGATGCCAAAAATACAGATAGTCAGTTCTAGTGGGCGTACGACTACGCATAGATCTGTCATCATGTAGTCTTAGACAACAGAAATGATTGTCTATGTATGTAACTGTATCATCGTTTGTCTGATTAAAGTCATAACGAGTTTACCTGGAATCTTCTGAGTGAAGTGAGTTCTTTCTATTACTGTGGTTATTGATGTCATTAAGCTAACCCTGAGCGCAGTAGGAGGACGCTAGTGACTAGGTAACTAACGGTATAGACATAAGAAATGAGACACTCACTTATGTAAAATCAGTTTGTTTATATAACAACATCAGAAAGACAGCTGGATTTTATAAGGTGATATTCAAGTAGCAGGAATGATGTCCTTCTACGTAATTGTGTGGTCAACTGAATGACCATCAGGAGATATTCAAGTAGCAGAGATGATGTCCTTCTACATAATTGTGTGGTCAACTGAATGACCATCAGGTGATATACAAGTAGCAGAGATGATGTCCTTCTATGTAATTGTGTGGTCGACTGAATGACCATCAGGTGATATACAAGTAGTAGGAATTATGTCCTTCTACGTAATTGTGTGGTCAACTGAATGACCATAAGGTGATATACAAGTAGCAGAGATGATGTCCTTCTATGTAATTGTGTGGTCGACTGAATGATCATCAGGTGATATACAAGTAGTAGGAATTATGTCCTTCTACGTAATTGTGTGGTCAACTGAATGACCTGTATAAACACATACACCACAGAAAATATTGTGATGAATGGCCACCAGGTTGTAAGGTTTGTCAGCCTAACATTGTAAGAAATGAGAGTGGTCATAAATTATGTAAGTCAAGCTAGTTTCTGGCCAGTTTGTAGCTTTGCTTATTATTTAGGCTAGGCAGTAGGGAGGGGTAGAGTGGCAACAGCTGTAATAATAACTGGACTTTCAAACGGGAGAAATGTTTACCTGATTTAGAATGCAGGCCATAAGAAACAAGCTTAGCTGGCAACTGACCGTCCCCAAGGACATATGGTCTCCCAGTCCTGGGGGGTTCAGAAGGTGACTTGATACCTTGAATACGACTGTCATTTCCAGCATGTACGGGGATGACGGTTGTATATGGACATTGGCCAATAACGGCTTTCTCGATTTCCTAGAATGGTTAACCGCGCCTCCACTGGGACGGGGCTCTTCTGAAATCTCTGGTTTAAATAAGCCAGAAATAGATTCGTAAAACAACGGGTGTGCGCGCTCTAAATTACCATGCACATCGTTCAATATGGACTCAAAATTATCGACAAGGGTGGGCTATGCCAGCCTATACCTACCTTACCATTTGAAAACTAAAATTATTGAAGATTTTTAAATGTTAAATGGGAGAACGTAAATAATGCTTATAAACGAAGAAACAAGAACAATTGTAGGGAGACCAATCTATGTTGTATGATCAACACTCCTGCGTCAATAAAATCTTGCGAACCTGGAAGATGCATTCACGGCTTATTATACTGATCTGATCGTCTGCAGTATAATCAGTAAGCAGCTAGATGATCTGGCGAGCAACAAAGACAACTACTACACAACTGTGAGTATTCTCAACGAATGCGTGAGCCCTTAAGAGAAGCAAGAATCTTACACTGGCGAGACACACCAGTGATTTTTTTAATGCACAAGACTGTTAAAACATACACTGGCACAAGACATTGTTAAAAGATCCACTGACTAGTGTCCAGAGACTTTCTAATGAAGAACCATTGACATTGTGTACACTGTCACGACGCTGACGAACCACCACCAAATTAAATAATGTAAAGTACGTTGTTTCAACATACCATATGGCACACCACCTATGATTTTTTTTACCTATAACTTCATTCACACGTACATTGGCACTGAGCCAACGTGAAACTGACAGTGATGCCCCCCAAATATTTTTCCTATGTAAAACGTGTATTTGCTACATGACGATCAAAACACACACACACACACACGATGGATCCAACACAATTTAAAAACTATATGATCGGACTTGCTCAGCAGGAAATGGAACGTCATGGTATCCAAACCACCTGTGAACAAATACATGATTTAATCAGACAAACAGAGACTTGTGATGGTTCCTCTACATCGGCTGTATGTAACTGGATCCGTGAAGTGACTTTAGCTTTTAATCAAGTCAGTGCACCCAGCATCATCAAATAGCGTCTAAAACTGTCTCTGGTCCGCTCCGATTTGAGTTTGAATGTTTCATCGAAGAAACAATAGCGGCAAATCAAACTGGCCGCGCTGACATTCCATGGCCAGACTTGCGTGATCATTTGGCTAGCAACTTTCTTAATATCGACGAAACCGCAGCATTATGTGACAAACTCGACAAGGTGTGTCAGAGCGTGTACGAAACCACGCAACAGTTTGTCCGACGATTCCGAGACATCAGCGATATTTGCTACCCAAGCGGTTTACGAAATCCCGACCAAGAATCCGTTCTGATCCATACATTTGCCCGAGGGTTAACTTCTGATAGCCTCGCACGACAGCTGATCAAACAGGCAGCGCCTACTTTGCTTGAAGAAGCGATTAGAGCTACCATACGGTTCTGTGAACGTAATGACGTGTATGGCCACCTGGGACGACATGAATCGCCGATGGAGATAGGAGCCGCCAACGTCTCCAGTTGAAAGACAATGGAGCTTCCACATTTCAACAGCTGGCAATGAAGCCGGCAAAGATTAAGACCAGACACGACACACGCTCCCCGCTGACAACCACCCGTCGCTACATGCCAACGCCTGGCAGTGGGAACAACAGGCGCATGCCCCGTGACACCGCCCGCCAGACTATATCATGTTTCCATTGTGGAAGAATTGGACATTATGCTTGTGTTTGTCGAATGCACAACAGACATTCTCAGCCATCGGGAAACGGGGTTGCGCCTCAGGTGTCACAAGCGAGGTAAGCGGTCGACCCACGGTCAGTTTGATACTATCTGGCATCAAACTGACCTAGTTCTAGTCGACAGAGGAGCCAGCGTGTCACTTTTGAGGCGTAATGTACTCGACCAGATCATTCAGAAAACTCATCGTGTGCATGTCTTGGAAAAGTCTGGTCCATTGCAGGGTTTGGGAGGCATGTCTCTTAAAGTCTGTGGTAAAACTCAGATATCAGTCGCTGGTATTCCCTCCCCTCTTGACGTTGTCATCTGCAACACACTGCCACATGACATGATTTTGGGAGACACTTCCTTGCGAAATGGCAGAAGTATCACTGATTTGGCTAAAAATTAATTAACAAGGTATTCTAAGAAATGGCCATTAAGACAGCATGCCAAAAGTGGCTACGCAAGCATTGGTCCTATTGCACCAGAAACGGGACATTCCAAAATTAACCATTTGATACGTCAAAACGCAGATTGCTTCTCAGCACGAAACGGCGCTTGTAACACACATGCTTTACGCATCAAAACTGATGGCCCACCCTTATGCCAGAAAGAATATCGCCTTTAACCAAACGTGCAATTGTTGACCAGATGCTTAGAGAAATGCTACATGTAGCAATTCTGCATATAGCAGCCCGATTTTACTTGTTCTGAAGAAAGTGATTATTCAAGTTTATGTGTTGATTATCGCAAGTTGAATGCTGTCACTGAACAAGCCCTTGCCGATAATACAAGACATATTCGATTTAGTTGGAGGTAGTTCCATCTACTCCACACTCGATTTAAACTCCTGCTATTGGCAGATGCCTGTAGCGGAGGCCGATATCCACAAAACTGCTTTCAGGTGCCACGCCGGCCATTTTGAATTTACCAGAGTGCTATTCGGCCTCAAATCGGCTCCAAATTTCTTCCAGAAAGAAATTAATAAAATCTTGGCTGATTTAATCGAGAAGTGTGTTTTTGTGTATATTGATGACATTTTACTTTTCAGCAAAAATGACACAGATCATATCCGTCATTTACAACTTGTTTCTGACAGACTAAGAAATGCGGGGCTCAAACTAAAACCAACTAAATGTGCGTTTGGTTTGCCAGAGGTTAAATTGTTAGGTTACATTCTTAATGCAGACAGTATTAAAATAGACCCAGTCAAAGTAGCAGTAATTGCTAATCTCTTACCGCCGACTACGGTTAAGGAAACACGGTCCTTTTTAGGAATGTGTAATTACTATTGAAATTCCTTAACAAATTATGCGACAGTGGCAGAACCTTTAATCGCCCTGACACGGGAATGTCAGATTTACCTGGGATGACCACAAACAAACAGCCTTTGACAAACTAAAACCGTACAAATTAAATACTGATGCTTGCGACTAAGCTATCGGTGGGATATTGGTTCAGGAATCAGTTGACGGCATCGTGAAAGTTATCCAAATGGGTGACAATAGAGAAAGAAGCATTTGCGGTCGTTTTTTTCAATCCTGAACTAATGTCCATACTTGTATGGTGCTCAGTTTAACACCTACACAAATCACAAACCTTTACTAAGTCTGTTCACAAAATCTTTTAACAACACCAAAATACAAAGGTGGGTTGTGTTACTGGCCAAGTATGGAACGACAATTTCTTATCGCACTGGCCGTAATAACATCAGAGCCGATATGTTGTCACGAATAAGATAAAATGACCACAGTGACATTGCGTGTTTGATATTGATGACGTGGATGATCGAGACACGATAACAACTGATGACAACATTTCTGATCTCCTGCCCTTAATCCACGATGGACTAGACCTCAATGCAGTCGTTTTAGCACAACACAAAGAGTTCCCCGAGTTATGGTTAGCTGCGGATACTGATGATGACGCCGATCTCATTGGCCCGTTTACCGAGTCTCATAATGGGAACAAATACATTCTCACCATAATCGATTTCTGTAACGGTTGGTCCGAGGCCACACCGATTCCCACAAAATCTAATCAAGTAGTTTGGGACATGTTTTCAAACGGGTTTATCTGCTGTCATGGCGTTTGCCGTGTTCTTTTGACAGACCGTGGAGCTGAGTTTCCAGCTTTAGCGTTCGAACGCTACCTAAGCCAGATGGTATTGAACATCACATGTCCACTCTCGCACATCCTCAATCTTTAGCGTTCGAACGCTACCTAAGCCAGATGGTATTGAACATCACATGTCCACTCTGGCACATCCTCAATCTTTAGCGTTCGAACGCTACCTAAGCCAGATGGTATTGAACATCACATGTCCACTCTGGCACATCCTCAATCTTTAGCGTTCGAACGCTACCTTAGCCAGATGGTATTGAACATCACATGTCCACTCTGGCACATCCTCAATCTTTAGCGTTCGAACGCTACCTAAGCCAGATGGTATTGAACATCACATGTCCACTCTGGCACATCCTCAATCTTTAGCGTTCGAACGCTACCTAAGCCAGATGGTATTGAACATCACATGTCCACTCCGGCACATCCTCAATCTTTAGCGTTCGAACGCTACCTTAGCCAGATGGTATTGAACATCACATGTCCACTCTGGCACATCCTCAATCTTTAGCGTTCGAACGCTACCTAAGCCAGATGGTATTGAACATCACATGTCCACTCCGGCACATCCTCAATCTAATGGTAAAATCGAAAGATTCAACAGGGCTTTTAAACAAATGATCCAGAAGGCTGTAAACAATCAACCCTCCCGATGGGAAGAGGTGTTAAATGATGTTCTATTGGCATATCGTGCGTCCGTTTCGACAACTACTGGTTACACGCCACATTTTTTAATGACAGGCAGACATTTACGAATGCCTACGCAGAAGGCATTATGCACTTCCAGTGAAAATGAATTTGGGAATCGGTTGGACATGCTAGCTACAGCGGTAAAGATAGCTCGTTCTGACAGAAGAGAGTCATAAACATAACAGAGACAGATTAGCTCAGAAAGCTAAGGCACATGATATTTCGCCCGGAGATTCAGTAATGATTAAATCCGAAGAACGATTAACATTAACTGCCAGGTGAAATCCTAGATGGACCGTCACACAAGTCCGAGGCCCTGTTATTTATGTCCACAATCAGCAGACGGGAAAGTCTAAAGTTCTCAATGCAGAGAAGGTCAGAATAGTAGACCCGAACAAAAACTGAGACGCATGCAATCCTCGACCCATACGTAAACAAGCCTGGCCGGCCCAACCACGCCGTACGAGGTCAGACACACCCCGTAACGTTGATCCCGTTGATCCCAACGGGTCGTCTAATTACCATCTGGGACAACATGGTCACACTACACAACACGATACAGCACCAGACACCCCCCGTCTGGATGACCCAGATAGTCGCGACCAGCTGTCTCATTATCGTCTGGGCCACAACGAGTACAGAAGCCATCCTCCGAGACAATCACGTGTGGCAACACACACAACGCCATGTAAACATGGGACCCACATGCTAAGGAGCTTGTCCTGACATGGACAGCTGGCTGCAGACCAGTCTGACGATGAACTCGATGCAGACCTTGAAATTAAACACCTCAGAAAACGGAAGAGCGAGGCGCCCACAGAGTTCTTGCAGAAACGCAGTAGGCAAGAATGCATTATATTAAATTCCGCATGAAAGAAAAATAATCACGCACACGTATATATATATATTCAGAAACAAACCGTATACTCCTTAACTGGTCTAACACACATAATTTTGCCCCAATCTACAGTGCACCGGGTAAGGAGAGGACTACTTGACATGTTCGGTGAGCTATCAAAAACTGACTCTGATGTGCGAGAATGTAAACGTCAACTGAGATTATTTGGAAAAGTTAATCAACATGTTGTACACTCAGTAAATGAAATGATCTCCATTGTAAATTCCACCCACGATTAGGTATTGCAACACTGTCAGCATATTCTTACCTTACAACATTACATTGAAAAAGTATCAGATCAGATCAATATTATTGAAGGGCTCATGAAAACATGAGCAAACCTTTTGCAGTGTCTTCATGCAAAGTTGAAAGTTGAACAAGTCCTCAGTGCAACGACGGCAAGCCATACGCACTGGCTCCGTCAGGTAGCTATGTTTGAGAGACAAAAAGCATCGTTAGAACTGGGATTTCTAACTGAAGATTTAATTGCCAAAAAGGAATTAATGTGTATTGTGACCTCCAGAAGGAAAATGGGCTACTATGCACCCTGGTTGGAAATTACGGCGTCTACCTTGTGTATGAAACGATCAATTCGTTCAGAAATTAGCATGGAAGGTCCCGCTATAGTTTCGCATGTGACACAAACAGGCGACATCACTGCAACCGTCAGTCTTCCTGACGCGTGGGGATCAGCCCTAGTTGATGAGAGCTAAGCAGGTTGAGCAGGTGCTCAGATTTGCGAATTGTAAGAATTTTTTTTAGACAAAGTGCTGTGCTTTGGCACACTCATTGCGCATTTTTCTCTTAAATTTAGGTGGCCACAGTAGTAATTATATACCCTTATCTTATGTAGCTTATTAAGCATCCTTTTTAAGGTTGCTAAGTTTGACTAGGTCACATAACAGACCTATTCATGTTTTATCTTTACGCCCAGGCCAACACACCTGATCGAACAGCATCTTTATTATGACCGAGTGAAGCATACGTATCTGTATTACATAGAGAGTAGGAATTGCATTTAAATATACTTTTGATTCTTGTAAGTACCGATGGTTTCTTCAGTACCAAATATATCCACGTATAGTTAGCGGGCAAAATTATTGCACAACAGAAGGTCACTCTACCATGATACTGTAGACCAAATCGAAATGACCAGTGTTCAACTGTGTTGACAGCTGACCCTCCCTTATCAGTATTTCGTATTTATGTTGAAAAAACTATCTGGATGTTTTTTTTAATGGGTTGGGAGGAATGTAAGGTTTGGTCAACCTAAAATTGTAAGAACAGAGATAGTGGTCATTTCAGACATATTTAATCAGTAATTTAACGTTAGCATAAAGAAAACCAGGTTGGTACAACTTATGTAAGTCAAGCTAGTTTCTGACCAGTTTGCAGCTTTGCTTATTTTTTAGTCTATGCAGTAGGGAGGGGTAGAGTCGACTGTAATAATAACTGGACTGTCAAACGGGAGAAATGTTTACCTGATTCAGAATGCAGGCCATAAGAAACTAGCTTAGCTGGCAACTGACCATCCCCAAGGACATAAGGTCTCCCAGTCCTGGGGGTTCAGAAGGTGACTCGATACCTTGCATACGGCTGTCATTGGGAGCCTGGGAGAGGTTGATGACAAACATGGGAGAGGTTGATGATAAGCCTGGGAGAGGTTGATGACAAGCCTGGGAGAGGTTGAGGACAAGCCTGGGAGAGGTTGAGGACAAGCTTGGGAGAGGCAGGCAGGAAGACTACGAAGCGCGATGACAGACATGCTGTCCGGACTGTCCTAGCTAACTGCAAAACTACTGCAGTTGTTCTTGATGAGTCAGGTCACAGCCAAGAAGTCGCTACTGTCTGCCGCCAACATCGCCAGCCAAGTTCAGTGGGCCAGCGACAACCTGATTGGACCGAGGACTGGAAACGAGTGGTGTGGTCAAATGAGTCATCTTTTCAGCTCTTCTCTAACCAGAGTGTTTGTGAGGATGAGGGGAAGAAATTCATGAAGGAGTTCCTGGCCCCGACGGTTAAGTGTGGGGGTGGGAAGATTATGGTGTGGTGTTGCTTTGGCAGCAACGGTGTGGGGTCCCTCGTCAGGGTTGAGGGTACCCTGCGACAACACCAGTACATTGACATCTTGCAGAGGGCCAAGGTTCCATCTGCAGAGATTGCATAGCAACCATCCCTACATGTTTTAGCAGGACAACACACCATGCCATACTGTGAGGACGGTGAAGGCTTTCTTCAGAGACCATGACACCGAGGTCATGAAGCCTTCACAGTCCCCAGACATGAACTCCATTGAGAATTTATGACAGGTTCTTAAGCAGAAGGTGCAACATAAGAAGCCTAGAAACCTGAATGAATTCTGGAAGATGGTTTCCCAAGCCTGGGAACACTTGATACCCGATGAAATTCAGGCGGTAGCAGGCAACATGGGCAATAGGGTTCAGGCTCTTGTTAAGGCCAAGAGGGGTGCAACCTCATACTGAGATGAATGGCTTTCAATGAGTTTCATGTGAAGGACAATAATAGCAGTAAAGATTGGAACATAAATACCAGCAGTTGGACACTTTTTAAAGCTGTAATTAATAAAATTTGGATCTCTACGTACATTATTGTGGTTCTTTTAGCTTGTATGCATTAATTTTTTCCGCTACTGTATATATATATATATATATATATATATATATATATATATATATACCGCGCTGTTCCCAGTAGACACGCAGTGCGAAGGCTTGGGTGAACATCTCTTACTTGTATTAGTTCTCAAACGTGGCCCGAATCATGATCAACCTCTAAATCAGACTGGCAGCTAATCCACAGTGTGGCGCCACTGTGAACTACACAAAGAATGCGTGGCGCTTCTAGGGAATGACTCGGGACACATGTCATTGATCACCAATATATTTCATCAGTAGCGCTTGTTTTGCGTGATGTATTTTGTCCAATCTACATGTGCTTCAAATTGTTTCCATAGAGCTACATAAACTTAATGTAAGCCTACAATGAGGTGTTGTATTGTTTGTCTTGCACTTAGCAAAGATGCAGTCTCAGCGCATCTACCAAAGCAAGCGACACTCAATCGACACACTACAACAACACACGAGGTTCTTAAGCAGAAGGTGCAACATAAGAAGCCTAGAAACCTGAATGAATTCTGGAAGATGGTTTCCCAAGCCTGGGAACACTTGACACCCGATGAAATTCAGGCGGTAGCAGGCAACATGGGCAATAGGGTTCAGGCTCTTGTTAAGGCCAAGAGGGGTGCAACCTCATACTGAGATGAATGGCTTTCAATGAGTTTCATGTGAAGGACAATAATAGCAGTAAAGATTGGAACATAAATACCAGCAGTTGGATACTTTTTAAAGCTGTAATTAATAAAATTTGGATCTCTACGTACATTATTGTGGTTCTTTTAGCTTGTATGCATTAATTTTTTCCGCTACTGTATATATATATATATATATATATATATATATATATACCGCGCTGTTCCCAGTAGACACGCAGTGCGAAGGCTTGGGTGAACATCTCTTACTTGTATTAGTTCTCAAACGTGGCCCGAATCATGATCAACCTCTAAATCAGACTGGCAGCTAATCCACAGTGTGGCGCCACTGTGAACTACACAAAGAATGCGTGGCGCTTCTAGGGAATGACTCGGGAACCATGTCATTGATCACCAATATATTTCATCAGTAGCGCTTGTTTTGCGTGATGTATTTTGTCCAATCTACATGTGCTTCAAATTGTTTCCATAGAGCTACATAAACTTAATGTAAGCCTACAATGAGGTGTTGTATTGTTTGTCTTGCACTTAGCAAAGATGCAGTCTCAGCGCATCTACCAAAGCAAGCGACACTCAATCGACACACTACAACAACACACGAGACAGACACTGAAAACGCACGTTTATTCACGTTTTGTAATTCCAGACAAACAATGTCAGTTGGCCACCACTCGATTCTTTGAGCATCATTAAATAGACAATTCAAACCTGAACATTTTGCTGACTGCAAGTGAGCTATCAAATAAGTATAAGCTAGGCCTAGTACTTCCACAGACATTTGGCGAAAGCCGCCAGTAGTGATAACAATGTGGTGTCATGCTACGGCTAAAAACACACACTATGAATTATTTCCGCAAGGTGACGCCAGCCACAGCAGTACAGCTGTCATTTGTGCTTAGGGGTTTAGCGTGCCATCGATCCTGAAAATCTATGTTTTTGCACATGGTATCACTTCTCAAAAGGGGGTGTGTGCGTCTATTAGGTAGTGCGCATATATAGGGAACAACACCGTATATATATATATATATATATATATATATATATATATATATATATCACAATCTGATAATATGAATAAAACAAATTTTCTAAGAATATGGCATGTTATATGTAGCACACAGAAAAAATACAAGTAATAACGAAACATAAACACTTACAAAAAAAGCACTTATAAGGTTAGAGATAACCCTTTTAGTAGAGGCTGCAGATATACTATCATTGGACAAGGAATTCCATACACGCAATGAAGCACGCACGCACAATTAAAACACAGAAATACATAATTATACGATGTTTTATTTCAACCATAGCAGTGTCGCCACACAGAGTTTTGGTGAAACTGAACAACGCCATGACATACGCATCGATTTTACAGTAGCCTTGGCACTACATTTAGGAGCTGTACAAAACGGCGATATTTTGTTTGTTTGTTTTTTTATTATTTTGAAAAAGTAAATGTGACCTGCTCCACCAAAATCAGGAATAATTCGGAAACGCTGAGCCTGGCTATTCCACTTCGTAGTGTGCGAAGGGGTGAATTTGGCTGGGATGGCAGATTTTCAGGTGTTGATGTTTTTAATTAGCCTAACTACTCTTGAGTGCCAAACAACAGTATATGGTGGCAAATCGGTCAAATTTAATAATAGTATAGTGCTGAATAACAGAATAGGGTGGCAAATTGTTCAAAACAAATAATAGTACAATGCGAAAAAAGTCACTGATATATTTGTCTTTAGCGCTGTAGGCGTAGCGATTTTTTACTCGATGAGAAGCCAAAGGCGTCCCTAGAAAACTACGTGTATTTTGGGTTTTTTCCTGTTGAATATGCATAAACTTTGTGCGTATTTGCGTCACCGCAGATATAGTAATCGCATTTTATATCTATGAAAAACTGGGGAATTTTCCGTTTTTATATGGACATTTTATTGAATTGAATACGCAAGCCCATTTCAGGGGAAACAGCAGCCATTTATGGTCGGTTTACACGGTTTACACGGTGATAATGGCGCTTTACCTAATAATATGCCATGTCGAGCTACCAAGAACTAAGGATTCTGATAAATTCATCTAATCATGGAAATCTAACGGTCTAATGCTTCAGGATCAAAATCTAGGATTCTCACAAGCACAGGATCCCGCTAAATTCATGACTGTCGTTCGAAAGGATGAAAACTTGGCTGTCAGAGGGAGCCACATGGAGCTCCAGTTGGGAACAAGTGATTTTAGCGCGAGTAGTAAACTGCTCCGTGGGTGAATGATTAGTGCTAGCAATAGGGAGTGAGAGCAATTGCTCTCCTAAAAATTATACCCTGCACAATTTGCCACGATTATCGGAGAATATAGGCTGGCACAAATGTTTAAATTTAATAATAGTATAGTGCCAAATAAGGTGCGTATAGGGTGGCATTTTTCATCAAATAAATAAATGGATGCTTATTCGGCACTCAAGAGTATCCTAGATTGCTGTCATCCTATTCTAATGTCATAAAACGATTGATAACTTTGATAAATACGACGGTTCATAGAGCTATGAATATCTTAATGAACAAACACAAAGGAAACTTTGCTCAATTGAGATGTATCGTATCCACTACACATCACGTCCACCCCCGCCATATTGGTATCATTGGAAAGCTATTATGGGATGCATTTAGTAGGGCAAAATCAGTCACATGTTACTATATAACCAGTCAGAGAGGTTTGAAACAGAGCCCAAACGTAAACAAGCCACGTTGTTCATTGAATAATAATGAGTAATTACGTGAAACGATTCGCAATGGCTGATTGGCTCAGCTAGAAGCGCACATGCTCTGAACATTGGAATGCGACCTTTACCCCCAATTTTGCACATTTTGCTGAATTTCAATATTTTGTACACAACTGATAAATAAATATATAATGGTAATGTTTGTACATTTTGTTGAATTGTGAGTTTGAATTATACTAAATAAAAAGATAGCCGTTTAAAATGTATTTTTATTATATAGGAATACAATGCAGTATCCTGACATAATCATACAGGACATATTCCTTACAGACAAAATCACACAATATGAAAAGTGAACAAAATCCCACAGGACAAAATCCCACAGGCCGTAATAGAATAGTTATTTGTAGTTCTTCTCTAAGCCTCTTTTCTAGTTTTGTAGACATTTATCCGTGTGCATTTCTCTTTGGAAAATTCTAATAATAGGGTATGATGTGTTTACTTTGAGGTTGCAGCTCCTGCTCTAAGCTAATTGGTCTGCCATTTGCTTTGTGTGAGTTGGGAATGGGGACAGAGGCCATATAAATGGTTCTTGCCACCTGACCTGTCTCCAATCCACCACAACACAAGGGGTCTAATTGGCTTGCTAACTCTGCAATGTTTCACTGAGCTGATATTTTCTGAAGCAATATGTGAGACTACAGGTCTTTCCATGTTTTCTGAATACCAGCTTAGCCTTTGTCTGACAATGTCTGTGCATTGTTTATTGCTTCCTGGCTGTTATCAACTGTAGCATCCCAGTAGCCTCCCCCATGTCTCTAGCCTGTCCCAGTAGATAGATATCTAGATATTTCTAATTGCAGGTAGAGTTAATCATTTGAAGGGTGGACCATTTGAAGCTCCATGTAACTTTCACACATCAATTGTGTGGTATGAAAAGCTCACTGTCCTAAGAGTTAAAGTAAATCCTCTACATAAAACTTGTTTGAGGTGAGCAAAACCCAATTTAACTCGCACATAAAAGCTAATTGCCCTGATTCAGGTAAAAGCTATTGAAAGTCAATTGCCCTAACTTTTAACTGAATAAACTATTGATTGTTCTGTGCCTGTCAGTTCACACATTTCTAGCCAATAAGGAAAGGATATGTTGAGCTGCTCTGCTCTAGCTGGCCTGAGTTTCATGTTGAATTTTATATTTGAGTTCGGAATGACACGTGAAACATGGCTGCAAGTGTTGAGTTCATCGAAGATGCTAGGGGACTTCCTGTTGCTGTTTTGAACAGTTATACCTATCACAAATCGAAAGCGTTGACAAATGGCATGAAGTTCACATGTAGCAAGAGAAAAAGTGTGAAGTGTAAGGCATTTTTTGTGGATGGAACTGGGGTGAAAGCTGAATATAGCCACAATCACCAACCCAACCCAGGTGACGTACAAGCGCGACAATTGAGAGGAAACATGAGGAAGCGAGCCAGGGATGAAACGACTTCAATTCAGGCGATTTACGATCAGGAAAAGGTGAAACTGCTTCAACAAAGTTCGACTGCGACGGCTTCACCAGGTGAGACAGCATCTGCTCTGCCCCAATACCAGCGTGTCACGTCATCAATGTACCGTGAACGGAGGAAACGCTTCCCCCTAATGCCTTCCACAAGAGGTGACTAAGACCTGGATGGCCAGTGGACAACTACGGTTCAAGGAGATCGGTTCCTGCTTGGCGAAGATGGCGATGGAGCCGACAAAATAATAGCGTTTGCATCCAACTCCGTTCTGCATGCGCTAGCAAATGCTGATAGCCATCATATGGATGGGACGTTTGCAACAACACCAAGGCTGTTTTATCAAATAGTCACATTGCATGCATTCGTTCTTGGAGTGATGCTGCCACTTGTGTTTGGTCTGCTCCCAACAAAGACGGGAACACCTACATTCGTTCTTGGAGTGATGCTGCCACTTGTGTTTGGTCTGCTCCCAACAAAGACGGGAACACCTACATTCGTTCTTGGGGTGATGCTGCCACTTGTGTTTGGTCTGCTCCCAACAAAGACGGGAACACCTACATTCGTTCTTGGGGTGATGCTGCCACTTGTGTTTGGTCTGCTCCCAACAAAGATGGGAACACCTACATTCGTTCTTGGAGTGATGCTGCCACTTGTGTTTGGTCTGCTCCCAACAAAGACGGGAACACCTACATTCGTTCTTGGAGTGATGCTGCCACTTGTGTTTGGTCTGCTCCCCAACAAAGACGGGAACACCTACATTCGTTCTTGGAGTGATGCTGCCACTTGTGTTTGGTCTGCTCCCAACAAAGATGGGAACACCTACATTCGTTCTTGGAGTGATGCTGCCACTTGTGTTTGGTCTGCTCCCCAACAAAGACGGGAACACCTACATTCGTTCTTGGGGTGATGCTGCCACTTGTGTTTGGTCTGCTCCCAACAAAGACAGGAACACCTACATTCGTTCTTGGAGTGATGCTGCCACTTGAGTTTGGTCTGCTCCCCAACAAAGATGGGAACACCTACATTCGTTCTTGGAGTGATGCTGCCACTTGTGTTTGGTCTGCTCCCCAACAAAGATGGGAACACCTACATTCGTTCTTGGAGTGATGCTGCCACTTGTGTTTGGTCTGCTCCCAACAAAGACAGGAACACCTACATTCGTTTCCTCAGTTTGGTGAAGGAAAAGTCTGAATCAATCGGATTCACCATCAGCCCCCAACGTATCATGTAGGATTTCAAGAAAGGTCTTATGAATGCCTGCCTACACGTGTTCCCCGGAGTGATTGTCAAGGGGTGCTACTTCCACTACGCCCAGTGTCTGTGGTGGAGAATCCAAAGTATAGGACTATCCGTGAGCTACAGAGAGAACACTGACCACAGGAATTGGTTTCGTATGCTACTAGCGATGCCATTTGCCCCCGTGCCACATGTGAAAGACGCATTTCAATTTATCAAGAACACAGTACCAGATTCACCCCGTGTACGATACTTCAATGACTACTTCGACAGGACATGGATGAACGGGCAGTATCCAATCGAAATGTGGAATTTCTTTAAATATGACGGCCCTCGCACCAACAACCACGTTGAAGGGTACCATACACGACTCATACGGAAGTTAGGCAAGATACACCCCAATATCTTTGAGGTGGTCAAGCTGTTCAGCCAAGAGGAAGCTGCATCACTCGTCTCCATCCTCCAGCTACAGTCGGGTCAGCCCGCTCCCAAGCGCAGGAAGAAGTACATCAACCTTGATGCTCGTTTGGACCAACTTGGACTGGAATACATGTTATGTGACCGGGGAATTGAGTCGTATCTCAGTGCCATTGGACACATGATGGACAATTTCACTTAATTTCATTGACTAGTCATGCTTGCATATGGATATGGTATTATATGTGCAAACAACTTATTATCAACTTTGATAAGACATTGTAATGTTTTCTCACAACAATGTTTTGATTACTGCTATGAACACCGCATTATTTTTATGTTACATTTCCATTTACTGTCTATTTCTCTTAATGGTTGGTTACCTGTTTCTGTGTATAACAAATAAAAGAGGGTTTTTACAGTTTCCCTCCAATAAAAAAGTCCGACATTCCTTGACTATGCACCAGATATATGACTATTTTCTTATTTAAAATCAGGTACCTACATTTGTTCAGCCCTAAAGTTAAGATGGGATAGAACACTGAATGGAACAGCCAGGTGGCTTTGGCAAAATGATAAGTAGTGCCACTAGCCCCCCCCGTTAGTGCCAGTAGCCCCCGGGGGGCTAGTGGGACGGGGGCTAGGGGTACTAGACCACACCATGGACCAGTACCCACCAGACAGTGAATACTGTAACTTAAATATAAATATATAAGCAGGTGTTATTATTAGTCTTGATTTTCAACTCATGTGAGACTTAAATTATATTTTTATTGACAATTCGTTCAGGTGTTTGTGATATGAAACGTACTATAATTGATTGTAATTGAAATAAATTTTCAATTATACAAAATATAACAATTACAATTACAGCAACATTTTGAAACCATAATCAATTACAATTACACAATTTTGCTGTAATCAATTACAATTACATAATTGGACTCAGCCCTGGTAAATTGAGAAGATTTGGTGCTCTACTATTACTACTAGCTCTAGGCTAGGTGGCTAGGTGGTCGTTTTCACGGTTAGGTCAGAAAGTAAGATGCCCACCGCCGAAGCATCCTAGAATTTTGCCACAATCAAAAATTGCGACCAGCTAATTCACCGAAGGCGAAGCATCCAAAAATGTTGCTGCTGGTGGTGACGACAGACCGATTTGACTTACCTTCTGCTAACATTGGGGTCAGGGGTCGCAGTTTAGTGCTCATATATTATTATTACGCAAGTTACATGTGAGATTATGTATATACCGGGGTAATCATGTTGTCAATATGTGCAGCTGTGTTGAAAACGTATTTTTAGCAGTGTTTAAGAGCGGTAATACTTTCAATAATATATTCAATACCTTTCAAATTTTTTTTCGTAGTTTGTTTTTGTTTATTTTCAGCCGTGGCCATCTTGGATCTCGCTGAAAGGGCCTTCCGTCCTCAACCGATTATGGGATTATGGTAATGAGGGCGTCCATCTTAAATAATGATAAAGGAAGAGCATTAAAAGACGAATTCGAATCTGTCAAAATCATTGTACTCCGTTTATGAAAAGTTATATTAATTTACCATTTAAGTTGACCTACTTTTAAAGTTGTTTTTGAAGTATTTTGGTAGTTGCGTTCAGCTTTGTTGGGTAAAGACGTGTGTCTACGACAACTTGATTCCCCTGTTGACACACTGCGCAGTTGCACAAACGTGCACAATGTCTGCTTTCGGGGACCCTGTCTGTAAAATTGACACCATCTTGCTGAAATGCGTTCGTTGCATTGTAGAATATATATATATACCTGATCGTATTATCGTTCACAACAAACATTTCAGTGCTATTAGGCCTAGCAGAAAAAGTTCTATGTTTCCGGTTTCCCGACCGACCCTACGTAATAGGGCCGACCCTGTAACTTTTTATGCATTTCGAAATAAAATAAAATCTGTTCCGACCGACCCTCTGCGAATGTACGACTTTTTTATTATTTTATATTTAAAAGTTTATGTCACTATTCTGCTACGGTAGCTGCTTTCTGAATGCTCTCTCAAACTGGGTAATGGTGAAGGTCATTTTGTGAAACTGATCGTGATTGGCTATATGCGGAGGTGTGTCTGGCTAGTTATCCAATCACGCGCGACTTTGCATTTCGCGGGCTATCTCCAAGTTCGACCAACAATGGCGTCTCGCATCTTGGCAGTGCGGTATAATCTTTGTCCCCACATTTCGGCAAAGAAAACAGTGGCTGCTTTCCATGGCACGTTAAAAGATGTATTCGAGCAGAATCACCCGCCCTTGGATTGTAAAAATTTCAGCCAGAAGGCCGAAAACGAAGCGTTTGGCGAGCTATCGCTCGACATTACTGTACAAGATTTGGACGCGTTTAAGATCAATAAACTCAGCTTCCACTGTCAAGCAAGACCTGCCAAATCTACAGAAGGTGCGGAGTGCGATGTCGACAATATTGCTCCACCACTACCCAATGCCTTTGCTATTCTAATGGGAGTTACATCGGAATTCGTGCCGAAGAAAACGAACAGGTATTCATTTATTTTTTTAATAGCTAGATCTAATGAATATGAAGCACATAAATGATAGAGTCTAAGACAAGTCATAACTCAAAAGGAAAAATGATCTAAATTTAAGAAATTCAAGAAATGTGAAGACACAGTCGACAAGTGTCATAGCAAGTTAGCAACTCGTGATTATATTGCTTGGATTTAATTATTTTCTTTTCTATTAAGACTATTTGCCTACTCTTTGTTTTACAAACAATGCAGATTGAATAGATCTAACAATTTAAATATAAATGGATATACACAATATAACATATTTGCACCCTACCCTAGTTCTGGTGCCAAAACTGGGATCACACGAAAAGATGAGCTGTACAATGACTTGGCAACCGAATTTGAGAAGAGGGGACTGAAGTGGCCAAGAGCGGGGATTTCAGAAGGCTCGTATCTTATCCAAGTATGTATTCAGATTTTTTGTTTTATGAAATAAATAAAACGTTAATTTGGTTTAATGCAGAAAAATATTGAAAGAAGTTAATATTGTTTAATTATGTTTAATTATGTTTAACGTCATCAATGCTAATAGCATTGATGACGCTCCCCTATTTAAATCCCGCCCCCTTGTATTACATATGTATACAGTATATGTCAGCTTAATTTTATGGCAAATCTGGTGTATGATGATATTTATTTGTGACATATGTACAGGTTTTACATAGTTTGTAATTTACATTTACTTATATTGTATATATTGTACATGTACATATATCACAGGGTGTTTTCCCAAAGCACCCTGAATAGTTGCTATATTAAATAAATTAATGTTATATCTTACATGGGTGCTGGACGTTTCACCGCCATGGACGGTTCACCTCCAATATTATCTGGACGGTTCACCGCCTAGAGCTGATTTTAAATCGAGACGATTCACCGCCGTCCTGGACGCTTCACCGCTAAAAATAATATTCTGTATTTGTTTCAATTATAAACATCTCAAATACAGATTTTCTACAATAAATGACCCAATATTACATTTTAAACGACAGACATATATTCCCGGAGGTACATTATATTACAGTACATACATGTACTTGGCAGGCACCTACTCGTTTTGAGCAATTCTGAGAAAACATACTCCAAAGGAGCAATTCTGAGAAGCAATAAAACATGGTAATAATCATAAAGTGAAAATTAATTGCATTTTGCTTTGACACGTTCTTGTTCCTAATAAATCTGAAAAAACCTACCCATGTGCTAGTTACAATAAATGCTGTCGGCATTGTGTATATAAGGAGATGATTTTGAGCGAGTTCGAGACTGAAATGCCCAACCATTAGGATCAACAATGAACAAAATGCTGAATAGCCTATAGTTACTATGTGTTCCAATAAATATATATATATATATATTGTACATTATGAATAAATAAAGATTGAACAGTAAACTCAATCTGTTTTGTTTACATCCATAGATCTAATCATAAAATCGCCAAAATGTTACATCTATCAAGCCCACATCATAAATTAATTTTAATTTAAACATGTAAAATAAGTTGTTGCATCATTATTTTCGGGCGGTGAATCGTCTCGGCGAAAATCAATGTTTGGCGGCGAACCGTCCCGGCGGTGAACCATCTGGCAATCTCTTACGTGACCATAGATTGCTGTTTTCATTATCAAGATACATAAAGATTGCATATGATTCATAAATAAATATATATGAATAAGTCAACAATTGTAGATCAATTATAAGTTAATTGAATCATGGCAAATGCAGGAGGAATCTAAAAATTAAATGATGTAGATGAAGTCAGACCATTTCTTTGGATTGCTTTCAATGTGGTTGTGAGAAAAATAAATTTCAAATACTGGTAGCCTGCAAGATTATGAAGGAAATGCTGTAGATATCCTATTGACTTTGAAGTATTGATACAATTATTTGCATTTAATAAATCATGGTACTGGAATACCTTACAAATGATCTTTTAATATCTGTTAAACTAAATTATATGCATAAAACAGATGAGAATGAATATTGTTTGCAACTTTTGCAGTATTAAAATTTAAATGTGTAATGATTGAAATGTATTACATTTTAATATTAAACCTGCAATATGTTTAAGAATAACTTGACGAATCACCAATTTACACAAATTTCTTTCTTTTCCAGGTGCTATGTAATGCCTTGTGAGTGCGAACTAACCAACACCAGGTGATAAATGATGCTGCCCAGAGGAAGTCTAAAGTCCAGCCAATTCCCAGCAGCTTTGATAAATATGTCGGGTACAACGACTGTAAAAGAAAGAAACAAAAAGAGCAACCGATGTCAATTTCACAGCTAGAAAGTCATGGCCAATCGCTTTATAGCTTGCTGAGTAAACCAATTATAAACACTAGCCAAGCCTGGAAAACTATTGCACAAGAAATAGAACACCTTGCACAATGCTTCCTAGCTTACAAGGATCATCTGAAGCAACAGAATGAGACACAGACCACGAACCAAGCCTTGGATCACCCAGTGCGGCAGATCAGCTCACATGCTACCCTTCAGTATCGATCTCGTCAATATTTTCCAGTTTCTGCTGACAGTAAATACTCCATCTTAGACAAAGTCATGTCTTTGGCAGCCATTCACGCCCCCATATTCTTTGACGAGGAAAAGCATCTTGACAAACCGTTCGAAAGTCCCCTGCAGAAGTTCCGATTCTTCCGGAATATGATATTGTCCGTGCCAGTCGACATTGTTAAATATTGTCCTGGGGATCCGCAGCAACAACAGTGGTCCTCACAAAGGTTGACGAAAAGCGAAATGAGTCAACAATATTGACCGAAGGTGCCAGATTCTTACAGAAAATCCAGCCACAACTTGGCGAATATCATACTCGACAACAAATGAAGAACTTCAGCGATAAAATGAGCAATATCGCACACTTGTCTCCCGCTGTAAAAAGAGTACATGTACAAATATCTCACAGGAGATGCGAGCATGTCCCAAAACCAAGAACTACAAGAACGAGTGCATCTAATCTCACTCGGCCACCCCGACATAGTAGAAGATCTGCGAAGTCTGAGTTCTGGGCGACCAAAGATGTTTGAGCCCTTCTTTGACAAATTGGCTGAAGTTGTTGAAGAAAAAACAGTAGCTGATGATAGACGTCAAAATGTGGCCCATCTCTCCGAGTGGCTGTCACTGGAAGATCTGAGAAGTCAAACTGCTGCCAAATGCTCAACTGACACACAAATTCCTTCCATCAGTCTCCTGCGACTTCAGTTTGTACCTAGAAATCCTTATGTTCATGCGTCGCTGAGATTCACTTCACGTATTGCTGTACAGCACAAAATCCAGCGCCGACAACCGTGTTCAACATCCTGGCGATCATTATTGCTTGGCACAATTCAAGTACCTTAAAGAAAAGGCAGTTGAACAAAGGCAAGGCGTGGCACTGTTCTTCTGTGATGATAAGGCAAAAATTCCCATCGGAGAGCCAAATGCACCTGTATCGACAGGCGTGAGGGGTAAAAAGTCAGTGGCCCCAGTGTCGACCACCATCTCTGCCTTGGATCATGACATGACAAAAGCGTCTCTCACGCCGTCCGTGATTCTGCATTGCAGCATTCCCGAGTCAACAGACAAATCCTTCGTCAAGGAACTGTGACCACATGTATCAATGATTCAGTGTTCCAAGCCTCCAATCCTTTTCGTCATGCAATGATGCTGATTAGAGTAGCTCAAGGTGCAGAACAGCGGAAAACGATGCTTCTAAAATTTACTGATGGGGGCACCGATCAGCGAAATAATTTAGAAGCTGTCAAATGTGCAGGGATTTGCATTTTCAAGGAGCTAAATCTGGATATGTTGATCCACGCAAGGTGTGCACCAGGACACAGCTACACAAACCCTGCTGAGCGAGTGATGTCCGTTTTAAATATTGGTATACAAAACTGTGCACTCGAAAGACAGGAACTGGACAAAGATTCGAAACAAATCTCAAGAGATTTGGCAGTATGGCTGACATCAGAACAGCAGCTGTAATCAATCCGGCCTTGAAACAAAAGTGGCATGAAACAATTTCACCTGTTCAGTCAATAGTGGAGAGTCGATTCAAGCGGCTAAAGCTCAAGGAAGAACCCATGCAATCCATTGCTCCATTGGATGAGGGCGACATTGATCATTTGAAGCGTCACCTCGAACACTCTTCCCAAAGTTAGATGTTAACAAACTCCAGAAAGCTCACACAGCTAAGGTGACAGCGTACAATGACTGGCTGGAAAGACACTGTAGAGTTCGCCACTACACATTTCAGATAAGAAAATGTGGCGACTCCAAGTGCTGTACCCTACCTGTCCTTGATCGGACCCAGCTAGCGTGGCTGCCTGACCCTGTGTTAGATCCAACGGGAGAACACTACCTAAAGTACCAATCCCAGAAGGCGTCAGAGACCACTGACAAAGACAGGCCATCACTGCAGAAACCGAAGCCCACAAGGAAGCGGAAGAATGATGCTCAGCCCAGTCAGGTCGTATCGAGCATTGAGCAGGTGGCTGGTGCGTCAGCAGTGGTATTGACAGACCAGCAGATGGTTGAGCAGCAGGGAGCGGGTGTCGAGTCAGCGGTGAGGTCAAAACAGCAGTCCTTGGACGATTATGGTTTATACACAGCACAGCATGCTAGGGCCTCCATCCAGTGCGTTGAGTGCAGAAAGCCAAGAGTCATTTATAGTAAACAGAAACTGTCGGAAAGACACAACCTATCCCTCACATTGGCATTGAGTGAGCATGAGTACAGCTGTGGCGCTCCGATCTTGCCTCCAAATTCATCACTTCTCAAAAGTGTACAATGTCGCAGTGGCCTGGCATGCAGCTTACCAGTGGAGGTTGCATATTACAGTAGCAACATTGGCAGGTTGGACATTTGTGCACACTGTGGCAGCGAGGAAGCAGTTGTGGATCTTGAACTAAAAAGAAATTCAAAACGGTGCTCCCTCTCTGTGGTGTATGTGATGACACTGGACTGAAAGCAATTGTTTTACGACCATATGGTAAAAAGCGATGAACACATCCAATTCAGGCATTTTGCAATATGCCAATTTGGTACATTTCATGTCAATTTTGTTCTATATTGTGTTCCAAATTACAAAATGACATTCATGTACAGTATGTCTACTAGTATCTGGCAAAGATAAAAACCAGGGTGAATAAATTGTTTTTATTAAATGATGTTTTAAATGTCCGTGATTGAATCTACCATTGATTGAGAATATTGCACTCTATGTGGAGCCCCCAGGTTCTATGGTACCTAGATAGCCTGGTTAATAATCCATGCGGAAATACACAACACCATTCACAATGAAGACCGCACACTACAGAGGGTAACTAAGGGTTGAAGTGTTCGTAAATGCAAGGTTACAGTGAAAATAATTAAGCGAAAAAATACAGATCCCAACAGAGGGTGGCTAAGGATAAATGAAGGCCAAAACATATGCATTGAATGCCAAACATATATTGTTAGATTTCCAGGCATGTGTTATGTACTATATATGTACAACAAGGATACAATCCGGTTACACATGACTAACCGATGTTGGGAATGCTTCCACGTTAAAAAAAAGATACAGCTGCCTACCTACCCTATTTTAAACAACATAAAAAGTTAAGATAAAAAAAAACATTTCCCTACCTACCTACCCTACTTTTTGCAAGCATGAAATAGGAAACATAGAACTTTTTCTGTTAGGCCTATTAAGGTTTCGTTTGATGATGATTTTGTTAAGTATTATAACTATGATAAATTTTATACATTTTGTGGTTTCCGTCGAAACTTAGTGAATCTGGTTCAAAAGGGAACTGGGCCAACTGAGAAAAAATTAAAGACTGCTATTTCACTATTGACGTATTGTTGATATTGCCATTATTATTACAATGCTAATTAATTTAATTTGTATATGCCACTATTTTGTACTATATATATATATATATATATATATATATATATATATATATATATATATATATATATATATATTACAGAAAACTATATATATATATATGTTACAGAAACCAGAAGTGTATTTCAAAAGCCAGCTCGTGCTGGAAATGGCTACAGGAAGGCGACGGCCCAGATTCCAGCAGATGATGACATCATTTATTTGGACAGTATGACGCATCCGGAACAAAGCCAAACGGAAGTTCGGAGGCTGACAACGTCGTTAACCAAGCCAAAAGTTAATGTAAATATAGGATGTTGAAATGTGAGAACGTTGTACTCTATAGGGAAATCAGCCTAGCTTGCAAGAGAAATGGATAAATATAAAATAGATGTCATGGGCATTAGTGAATGCAGATGGATGGGACAAGGAAAAGTCAAGATGAACACCGGAGAGTGTAATTTTTTCAGGGAGAGAAGACAACATACACAGGCCCGGAGTGGCAATAATGATAGCAAAGAAAGCAGAACAAGCATTGATGGATTGGAAACCTATCAGTGATAGAATTATTTATGCTAGATTCTTCTCCAGGTATGTAAAACTATCGATCATACAAGTCTATGCACCAACAAATGAAGCCAACGTCGAAGATAAAGACAATTTCTACGAACAGCTTCAGACAGTGTTCATAAGCATGACATACTCCTAGTCATGGGGAATTTAAACACCAAAGTTGGAGAAGACAACGAAGGATATGAAAACATAATAGGAAGCCATGGAGTAGGTGAAAGAAATGACAGTGGAGAAAGACTTGTTGACTTCTGCGGACTCAATAACCTCGTGGTAACAGGTACCATTTTTCCACATAAACTGATACATAGACAGACACGGACATCTCCATGAGGATAGACAAAGGATCAAATAGACCATGTGTTAGTGAGCAGGCAACACCGGACATCAGCAATGGACATTAGGGCCATGAGAGGAGCAGACATTGTGAGCGACCACCAATTAGAGCGATCCAAAATCAAGCTGAAACTAAAGAGAAAACAAAAGAACAAGGCGATCAGAAAGAAATTTTATATAATTAAGTTACAGCAACCAACTATTAAAGCCCAATTCTTACTGAAGTTGCGTAACAAATACGATATATTACAAGACTACGACGAAACAGACAGAAGAAGTTGAGAAACAATGGCAAGACTTTGAGGATGCATACAAAGAAACAGCTCAAGAAGTACTGGGGTACAAAAAGAAAGGGCAAAAACTATGGATCAGTAAGAGGGGGAGTTAGTAGAAGAGAGAAAATTACTGAAGAACAACATCGAGCAGACAAAGTCAGACAGGATTAAGTAGAATCACATGGATAAATATAGGTGTAAAGACAAAGAAGTGAAGAAGAGCATGAGACAAGACAAGAGGAAGTGGGTTGACCACCTTGCCATGGAAGCAGAGGAACCAGCACGTAATGGATGAATGAAAGAAGTGTATGATATTAAAAAACCCTCAGTAATGACAAACGTAAGATAACAAATGCAGTGAAAGACAAATGTGGAAATTTAATAACGGAAGGACTGGCCAGAAGGGAGCGATGGAAAGAACACTTTGAGGAAATCCTTAATAGACCTATACCTGATGACCCTGTAACAGATGTGGAGATAGATCCGATCATAAATGAAATCAGCACTGACCCAATAACAAAAGCAGAAATTAGAAAAGTGCTAAGGAAGATGAAAAACGGGAAAGCAGGGGGCAAGGATGAAATTACAGCAGAATTATTAAAAGCAGACATGAATACAACAGAGAAATGGCTTGTCAAATTATTCAGAACATTTTAGGAACAAGAGAAAGTGCCAAAAACGTGGAAGCAGGGACTGATCGTTAAAATACCGAAGAAAGGTGACCTTACAGAGTGCAGGAATTGGAGAGGAATTACTTTGACATCTGTAAAAGTATTCGGAAGTATTCGGAAGAGTACTCGTTGACAGAATAAGAGATGGAGTTAACAGCAAGTTGAGAGACAAACAAGCATGTTTCAGAAGTGGGAGAGGCACAGTAGAACAGGTATTTATCTTACGAAATATTATAGAACAGGTAGTGGAATGGCAGGCAACTCTATACATTACGTTTGTGGACTTTGAAAAAGGATTTGACTCAGTGCACCGAGAGAGTCTATGGAAAATTATGGAGAGCTATGGAATTCCATGCAAGATAATCCACATGGTACAGATGTTATACGAAGATATTGAATGTGCAGTGTTAGACGAAGGTGAGGAATCTGAGTGGTTCATGGTCAAAACTGGAGTTAAACATGGAGATGTAATGTCTGGATTTATCTTCTTGATAGTAGTGGACTGGATAATGAGAAACACAACAGCGGGAAACAAAACAGGGATAAGATGGAACTTCACATCAAAACTAGAGGACTTGGACTTTGCCGACGACATAGCACTCATGTCATCATGCTACACACACATGCAAACAAAGACAAGACAACTGAATCAATTTGCAGCAAGGACAGGATTAAGAATAAATTCAAATATTGAGCATAAACAGCAAGTGCGAAAACAGAATACTAATCGATGATCAAGAGCTAAAGGAGGTGGACAAGTATAACTACCGGGTTCCTAACGTTAGTAAGCACGGAGGAGACGGTAATGACATGACAATGACATTGTTGATTCATAAAGCTAGGGTATCCTTCATGAAACTAAAGAAAATATGGAGTTCAAATATATACATATTGAGATCTAAATTGAGGCCTTTTAACACACTTGTTAAACCAGTGTTGCTGTATGGTAGTGAAACATGGAAAATTAACGAAGGAGACAACAGAAAGTTAGATACATTTTAGTTAGTGCTTAAGACGAATCCTACAAATGTGATGGCCATATGTTGTATCAAATCGAGATATTCTCGCAAAAACAAAATTGAAGACAATCAGCACTGAGGTCAAGTTAAGAAGATGGAAGTGGGTAGGACATATCCTACAAATGGACAAGAACAGCAAATGTGAGAACGGCATTGACCTGGACGCCTGAAGGTAGAACTAGAAGAAAGGTTGGTCGACGAAAGACAACGTGGCGATCAACTATTGAAAATGAAAGACGCATACCGGGATGGAGCAGCTGGAACGAAGCCAGACGTGTAGCAGCTGACAAAGTGAGCTGGAGGAGATGCACCTTATGGGCCCGAAGAGGATAGGTGAGGTGATATATATATATATATATATATATATATATATATATATATATATACTATAACACCAAATTGAATAACTGTGGCTCTATATAAGTGAATTAAACATGATTGTTTGTATAATTATTAAATATACATTTTATTAATATTATATATATTTAAAATCATATTATTAATATTAGTTATTAATGCTAGTAAAACAATTTTTTTTTCTCTTGTGATGAATTATGAAGTTTTGTCTGTATTTTGACGCTACTGTATTTAAGAACCAACGTTATATATAATTTATGTGACGGTTCTGAATTAACAATTTCACCCTGTCATTAACTAGTTTTTTTGCCAAGAGTAATCATTTGTTCTTCAGGAAGAAACTGTTATTTAGACATCTATATAAACAGGCTAATATTCAAGACATTCCCAAATGCACTTTTCTGGTGATTTTATGAAAAATTTTATCAATATTGGACATTTGGAAAACCACCTTAAAATTTCTCAAAATTCTAAACTTTAAACAACAGCTGTATCTTTTTAAATATTTCATTTCATTTTGTACTATATATATATATATATATATATATATATATATATACACACACACACACACACACTATAAAACCAAATTGGATTATTGTATAACTGTAGCTCTATACAAATGAATTAAACATGATTGTTCGTATTATTATTAAATATACATTTTATTAATATTATATATTTAAAATCATACTATTAATATTAGTAATGCTAGTAAAAGTTTTTTTACCACATGATAAATTATGACGTTTTGTCTGTACATTGACGTTACAGTATTTAAGAACCAATGTTATATAATACGAAATTTAAGTGACATTCTGAATTAACTCTGTCATTAACTAGTTGATTTGCCAAGAGTAATCATTTGTTCTTCAGGAAGAAATTGTTATTTAGGCTTCTATATAAACAGGCTAATATTCAAGACATTCCAAAATGTACTTTTCTGGAGATTTATATAAAAAATTTGATCAATATTGGACATTAATTAATCATTACATCATTAGCCGTCAGAAAATGTCTCAAAATTTGAAACTTTAAACAGCTGCATCTTTTTTAATTTTTCACTTAGAAATGTTAAACAAGTACCTTTCTATGGCTTTTAACTAGAACTTTGAGGAGGAAATTAAAAAATAATACAATATAAAAAAATTGGTCTGACCTCCCTACTGCCCTGGACCTGGTACTGCCGAAGCGAATCCGTGTGAACCAGTTACAGTACTTTGCAAGTCATAGCGAGTGGCTTAATTTGTATCGTCGTTTGCAATACAAACAAAAGTAAGTTACCATTAACGTACCTAGCTGTTGCGTTCCTTGGCCATTCTTCGTTTAGAACAGCAGAACACGCCTCCTCGTACTCTGGATGAACATGGAGGGCAAGCCCTCGCACTCGCATCGACTCGTCTGATCCGCGCTGAATACTTAACAGGAAGTGACGTAGTTGGCGCAATACATGTACTGGTTCTCCAGGGAGACTGGGTTTTTGCGATGGACATCAGACGTCTTAGCAAATACCTTAAATACTAATTACTATATATTGTCTTTGGTCTTAGTTATTTATTACATAAGTTTGCAAACACATTTTGCACAGGTTTTTTATCAGATATTTGCATATCTTTTTTCCTAGGTCATGTTCTTTTATGGCCTCTAACTTTTTAATAAAAAAATCATGTTTTCACAAAAACTGGACAAAATTAATTATTTTCAAACGTGTCACGTGACAAGGAACGCAGGATAATGCTTGTGATCTATAAAATTCAACGCTTTAAATATATGTAATTATGCATAGTACAAGGAGTAAAGCTGGATACTAGTTTTCATTGAAATTCTAGGACCAGGTTGTCATTAACTATCCACTGGATGATTGCTGTGGAATATAGTTAGTGTGCAACTTGTGCAACTCTGCATGGTAATATGGACAATCCCGGAGTCGCGATAAAATAATTTCCGCCGTCAAACATTTTCGGGTTTGTGTATCTGCACATGCTAGTATTTTGAAGCATGGGCGTTGCAAGTTATAGAGCGATACATACATATAACTATATGTGTGTGTGCCTCCCGCCGAGTTCGTGACTTTTGTGATGAGCGTGAGGTTTCAAAATACACGTTGGTACAGCATTTTTGATTATATATATATATATATATATATATATATATATATATATATATATATATATATATATATATATATATATATATATATATGCATTGGGAAAATAGTTTCAACATAGATATATATATATGTATATATATATATATATATATATATATATATATATATATATATATATATATATATATATATATATATATATATATATATATATATATATATATATATATATATATATATATATATATGTGTGTGTGTGAGCCTGAGGTTTAAAAATACACGTTGGTGCAGCATTTTATATATATATATATATATATATATATATATATATATATATATATATATATATATATATATATATATAATTATATATATATATATATATATATATATATATATATATATATATAATATATATATATATGTAATATATATATATATACATATATATACATATACATACATATACATACATATACATACATATATAGACATATATATATATATATATATATATATATGTATACATTTTTGTGAAATTATAAAACGGTATTGCCATTACATTAGTAATTGAATTTTTGTCGCAATCAGTATATACACCTTGAATTGTGCTAATTTCTGTTATCCTTTGCGACCCAATTTTTTTATTTATCGTCCAATAACCACTCATGTCTCACATTACAATCGCTCTCATCTCTCGACATGCATAGCGATTATTAATCATTAATCGAACAACATGTAACGAAAACGAAATAAAATTTTAAAAATCCCAAGCAAGCGGAGGAAGAGCTCATTTGATTGGTACGACATCTGGTTATTACAATTGCTTTTTTATTAATCATAGATTTGCAGCCATGTATATATTTCTATGTTTGCAGCGGTCTTCTGCTGGAAAATTCGCGACGGCAAATTAAAAAACTTACTTAATTGAAGCAATTTACCGCAAGTACAAATTAAACATGCAAGCATTGACAACTGGTGCATTCACATAGCAATACATAAATCTGTTTTCAAGAACACTGCCACGAACTTAACGGTACTTGAGGGAACCTGTGCGAACTCTGTGTAAGCGGAATGCTGTTGATTGTCACATACGGCGCATCACCATTATCTTTCGTCATGAGATGCCAATGAGACAAATATTCATCAATGCAATGATTGTATTGAAATATGGAAATGATATTGCAAGTTAAATAACCGCCTACCCGGGCTCTCTGTCTGATAAATACCATTTAATTATTCCTTTAATATATTTAATGGAATTATCCGCTAGAGGGCACAAGCTACGAACGCTCTGTAGACGTGTGGCGTGTTGAGTTGGTGTGGCATGGCATACCTTGCCCGGCCGTGTTCGGCAAAATACGAGGAGTATGCAGCATTTACCCTTATATCGCGTAGTGTAACGTAGCGTTTCATGTAGTTATCGACATGTTAATGTAATTGGTTGTATAACTCTTAACAAAAAATGTTATTTAACACGCTGGGAGGCGAGTGAATAGAGATAGCGAGAGAACTTTCTCTAACAATACACCGGGTTACACCGAATCGTTCCGCTTGTAACTCGACCTTTCGGTTATTACCGATTTACGCCTACTTAAATTTAATAGTTCTAGCTAAATTTGTATCCTCTTACATTTTCGGATCAAATGAAAATGTCTATGAGTTAACATAAAATATGTATAAAACACTTAAATACCTTTATTAATTAACATACACTAACAAAGATTCATTTAATTTCAGTGTCTGAAATAAAAAATTAACTGGCCCAGATTTTTTATAACTGACCCAGTTCTATTCTGTCTAGTTTAACTGGCCCAGGTGAGTTTGAACTGGCCCCACAAAAATGTATTAATCATAAGTATACGTAATAAAGCAAAGTTTTGTGCATAAAAACTAAAACAGACACTGCTTTAAATTAGATAAATAATAATTTAATAAATATAAACCATACCAAATATTGTTGTTCATTTCTTCTAACTAAGAGACCAATAAAATAAAGAAAGACATTATGTTTCCTGCCGACGTTTCGCACGCACTGGCCACTGCCCTGCGCCTGGCATGGTATGCCATTCTCAGATCACTCCAAATTGACAGCCAAATATCACATTAATGAGAATGTCTTGGCACATTATATTGCCAATCGGATTGTCTGCCTCTTTAGTAATCACCAGTATAAAGTAAATTGGCGTAATATCCTTCAAACATTGTCGGACTCTACGATTCTCACAACTTTGTCTGCCATCTTTGCCTTCGTGTATCCCTGGTATTCCCCAAGATACTGATGTCATTAAATGTGAATCATCCAATAGGCATCCATGTTACAAACAGGGCTGGGTCCAATTACACAAATTATATCAATTACAATTACATTAATTTTTTTATTTCAATTACAATTACAGTCATAATTTTCTAAATCAATTACAATTACACTGTTTCAATTACAATTACATTATGCGGAACCAAATATATTCAGCATTTGTTAATTATGTATTTTTGCGCGTTTTGCTTAATTTCAATATTTTGTACACAATTGATAAACAAATATAACGGTAATGTTTGTACATTTTGTTGAA
The DNA here is from genome assembly GCA_033239005.1 of Lamellibrachia satsuma. NCBI lineage: Eukaryota > Metazoa > Annelida > Polychaeta > Sabellida > Siboglinidae > Lamellibrachia > Lamellibrachia satsuma. The sequence goes on from BSQZ01000023.1 coordinate 4,199,296, forward strand.
TTGTGACTTTGAATTATACTAAATAAAAAGATAGCTGTTTAAAACATATTTTTATTATATAAAAATACAATGCAATATCCAGACATAATCCTACAGGACATATTCCAATGCAGACATTTATCCGTGCGCATTTCTTAAATTTTTCTTTGGAAAATACTAATAATAGGGTATGATGTGTTTACTTTGAGGTTGTAGCTCCTGCTCTAAGCTGACATTCTTAATTGGTCTGCCCTTTGCTTTGTGTGAGTTGGGAATGGGAAGAGAGGCCATATAAACAGTCCTTGCCACCTGACCTGTCTCCAACCCACCACAACACAAGGGGTGTAATTGGCTTGCTAATTCTGTAATGTTTCACTGAATGTCTGTGCATTGTTTATTGCTTCCTGGCTGTTACCAACTTACTGAAAAGGCTAATTGCTAAGGCTACCCACCAATAGCACCACTGACCAGTACCCACCAGACAGTGAATACTGAGACTTAAATGTAAATATATAAGCAGGTGTTATTATTAGTCTTGATTTTCAACTCATGTGAGACTTAAATTATATTTTTATTGACAATTCGTTCAGGTAGTTTGTGATATGAAACGTACTGTAATTGATTGTAATTGATTGTAATTGAAATAAAATTTCAAGTATACAAAATATAACGATTACAATTACAATTACAGCAACATTTTGAAACCATAATCAATTACAATTACATGATTTTGCTGTAATCAATTACAATTACATAATTGGACCCAGCCCTGGTTACAAATGGGTTTCCTGTGCATGTTCAGACATCACCATTACCTTGGCAGTGATTTGTCGATGGCAAGGAAGAAGTAGTTTGTCACAATTGTATTTTATATTGAATTAGCATAGTTTAGTCAGTACTGTAACATGCATCACTAATACAGTTCGATCCAGCTGTGGCTGCCAGGAGTGGTGGGGTGGGGCCGATAAAAAGGCCTTAATTTCGAACACTGTCATTTGTAATAATATAATACGATTGTGTGTACAGTTGGCATATGTTATGCAACTGGCTCTACTGTCATACTGTGCAACTTTATAGAAACATTATGGTTTGTGTAGAAATAAAATATTTGAATTGTTATACCTAATTATTTATGCATCAACTACTTTTGTCCAAGCCTGGTATTTGTTACGATTGTTTTTATTGGAAAATACTAATGACAAATTTATGTAATGTTGATAATTGAACATCCTTGATTTTTAATTCAAATATGCATGTTTGTAAATATTATGTGTATGAAATAATGAATTGGAAAATATACCTGGACACAAAACAGTGTATGTATGATATCATATTATATGTACATGCATAGATAGTGCATACTTTATCATTATCTAACATGCATACATGGCTACATGCTCAAGAAGCAAGAAGATTGTATACATTTAATGTATAAATTGTGGAACTATACTGCATGTACAGTGGTAGCAAGCATGATTATTTTGTTTTAGGGATTTTGCCTATGAAACTGTCAAGGATCGTCTTCCTGTCATACTCACCAAAGTGATCGATGTTGTTTATCGAGAGACAAAGTCTCTGGTATCCCAGAATGAGCAGGTTTGATATGTAGATAATTATGGGAATGGTACATATGGTGTTTATATACACTAACAGTGTATGGGGACATTTTATAAAATGCTTACATGGCATATACTATATACATACAGTTGTATCAATAAATTATGGTTATATTATTGTTTCTTTTTAATTTAAGATTATCTACCGGTGTGAAATAGTAAAGTGATCCCCGTAGAAAAGTGACCTCCCCCATAGGATTTTTATCCCCCGTTGCTAATTGTTTATTGTTGAGACGACAATTTAAAAATAACATGCATGTATGTATGTAAGTTTGATATACATTTTGAAGTCATAAGACAATTGTTTAGGATGAGGGTCACAATTCAATAGGAACATTGCTATAGAAAAGTGACACGCATAGAATGATTACACCTGTTGTTACAGGTTTATGCAGGAATTTATTATATTTAACTAAATTAATAAATACTAAATGATTATATTATATTGGACTATGGTGCATATGAATGAACAGTGAACAACTTCACAACAGTTATTATCTAATTATCCCCATTTATGTATTATGTAGTTAGATGTATACTACTAATCAACTTAAACATGTAAACATAATCCTAACCACTTATTATGTTTGGGGGTCACAATTCAATGAGAATACAGCTATACAAAATTGACCCCGTGTTACAATAGAAAAGTGCCCCAGGGGTCACTTTTCTATGAGGTTTCTTTTCTACACCACACCGGGTATCTGGTAGTTCATTTCATGAAAATTAAACATATTTTTTATATTTAATTTCTTGGAAAAATTAACAAATTAAAAGCCAGTCAAATATGTATAAGTAATCTTGTAATTATTCACACTGTTATTATCTCATGAAAATTGAAATACTTATATAAACTATGAACATCTGGTTTGGTTTATTTTTAGTATCTGAGTTTGCAGATGACATGTCAGTAATCCGAACTGTTTTTTATTTGAAGGGCCTTGTTGATGATCTTAAAGGAATTGTTAGTCGCCTATCTGAGATGAAATATTCGATGCAGACCAATAAACCTCTGAAACCATTATCAGACAATGCTGACGGTGTGCTGGCTTGGAACAACTACTTCCAGGAACAACTAGAGTGCACAGAGAAGCCGCCTTCTTGGTATTCCAGCACCTGGCTGTATGTTGAGTGCTTCTTCTACAGGAAGATCCATGAAGCAATCATGTTGAGGTGAGAACTGTTTTTGAAATCTCCAGGACTGGGTGGTAGTTCTGCTTCTGTGTATGTGGTTGACACTATGCATTTAGACATTTATGTTTCATCATAGGCAGACTTGAAGTCAGTCTGGTGAAGTAATTCATCAGATTGCATAATTTTAGTTCAGTGCTATTTCAGACCAGGAACGCACAATTACAGTGCAGCGATCTATCCACATTAGATACAACAAACACGTTTATATAGCATAAGCTTATTTAAATCTCCATCCTCAATTGATTTAGCCCATCATGAATCAGATTCGTTGATGTTCAGATATGTAGTGCATGAATAGTTTAAGTAATATGCACAGTTGGTTCAATAGAGAGTGCATATTTTTTTAAGATCATCGAAAGAATTGACTTTAATCATTATATTGGGATGTTGTATACTCATACTATATGTAGGGTTGCACTACATGCAGGGCTGGGTCCAATTATGTAATTGTAATTGATTACAGCAAAATCGTGTAATTGTAATTGTAATTGATTATGGATTCAAAATGTTGCTGTAATTGTAATTGTTATATTTTGTATAATTGAAATTTTATTTCAATTACAGTACGTTTCATATCACAAACTACCTGAACGAATTGTCAATACAAATATAATTTAAGTCTCACATGAGTTGAAAATCCAGACTAATAATAACACCTGCTTATATATTTATATTTAAGTCTCAGTATTCACTGTCTGGTGGGTACTGGTCAGTGGTGCTAGTGGTGGGTAGCCTTAGCAATTAGCCTTTTCAGTAAGTTGGTAACAGCCAGGAAGCAATAAACAATGCACAGACATTCAGTGAAATGTTGCAGAGTTAGCAAGCCAATTACACCCCTTGTGTTGTGGTGGGTTGGAGACAGGTCAGGTGGCAAGGACCGTTTATATGGCCTCTCTTCCCATTCCCAACTCACACAAAGCAAAGGGCAGAACAATTAAGAATGTCAGCTTAGAGCAGGAGCTACAACCTCAAAGTAAACACAACAAACCCTATTATTAGTATTTTCCAAAGAAAAACTTAAGAAATGCGCACGGATAAATGTCTGCATTGGAATATGTCTGGTAGGATTATGTCTGGATATTGCAATGTATTTTTATATAATAAAAATATGTTTTAAACGGCTATCTTTTTATTTAGTATAATTCAAAGTCACAATTCAACAAAATGTACAAACATTACCGTTATATTTGTTTATCAATCGTGTACAAAATATTGAAATTCAGCAAAACGCGCAAAAATACATAGTTAACAAATGCTGAATATATTTGGTTCTGCATAATGTAATTGTAATTGTAATTGAAATTGAAATAGTGTAATTGTAATTGATTTGAAAAATTATGACTAATTGTAATTGAATTTTTTTTATTGTAATTTATATAATTTTGTGTAATTGGACCCAGCCCTGACTACATGTGTCCTTATTTCAAAAAATGTTGACCAGATCCAAAAACACCTCATTGTGTGCATAATCATTGGTATTACACAAAATAGCCCTTTTCGCCTATTCATTTTCTACGTGAGCCTATCCAATGAGGATGTTGGCTTAGTATTTCTGTGTTGTCAAAGAACATTTTTTAACCCTGCTTATTTATTTACTTTTTTTGCAAACATTTCCAATTATTAAAACATTTTTGAGTCTCTCAAACAAATGTTTCATATGGGGTCGAGTAAGTCTGCCTATGATGAAAGATAAATGTCTTTGTTATTCTAAATTGCAGCGAGCATTTCAAGAACTTTGATCCTTTTGCGGACCAGAAGAAACGGTCCCTGACTCAGTCGGCGCTGTCTGTTGCCGGCCTTGCACTGCATGTAGAGAAAGAACTGGTCGACCTTTCTGAAAGCACCAACACAGAAGCAATACAGAAAGTATATCTTCAGCTCTTGCAGGTCAGAATTTTTTAGTAACTGGCTTTATTACCAAGACTAGTTTTGTGGTTTTACATTTGGGTTTTGGTTTGTGACTTTATTTCATGTGGTTTTGTTTCCGTAACTTTTCCGTATGATTTTCATAACAATAATAATTAAAAACTTCTATCGCACAAAAATCCTCAGAAACCTGAGCTATTGACACAAAATGAAAGGGTTAGGCAATTTCTAAATCAGTATGCTATGTTAAAGTTGTCAAAAGATGGATGAATATGCTACGGAGCAAAGGGGGGTATTCTCTTGATTCAATAAAACTTGCATTACATTTTATAAAGTTATATATTAAGGGTGTGGAAGTTTCATAAACTTTCACTCAGTGATCACACATCATGTTACATCTTTCTTATTGTTGGTTTTAGGTGGACTTGTGGGGAAACAAATGCGACTTGTCCATATCGGGAGCAAGTGACAATTACCAGACGGCGGACCCTATCTTACAATTGCCAACCCTCAGGCCGGGTATTCTCATCGACGACAGTGCTGCCACATGGCAGCTGATCACAGACACAAACGCGAAGAAGCCAAATGACGTGCGAATTGACATCATTCTGGACAATGCTGGTTTTGAGTTCTTTACAGATCTGTGCTTGGCTGTGTTTTTGGTTGACACAAAATTAGCAAGTGTCGTGCGTTTACATGGCAAGTGCATCCCGTGGTTCGTATCTGACGTGACGACTGCTGACTTCAGTTGGATGATAGAACAACTAGGTGTTGAATCCGAAACAAGCGGAGATCTGGTTGACTTCGTGAAACGTTTAAAACATGACCTTCTCGTTGGAGCGATCACGTTTGAGGTGCACACGTTCTGGACACTGCCGCAGGACTTTAACGAAATGCAGACGGTCTCGCCAGACTTGTACGCCAGCCTTCAGAAATCGGATCTGGTGTTCTTCAAGGGTGACCTGAACTACCGCAAGTTGATCGGGGACCGTAAGTGGAACTCGACCACCCCCTTTGAGACGGCTGTACGTGGCTTCCGCCCGGCCCCGTTCTGTGCCTTGCGTACCATCAAATGTGACATCCAGGTCGGCTTGCGTGATGGCCAGTTTGAAGAAATGTCTAACATTGAACCGAAGTGGATGAAGTCAAGTACATTTGCTGTTATTCAATACCTGCCAAGGTTATGAGTTGGTCGTCGTAATGGTCTCATGATGTACTGGGCATCACATCGTTTGTTATTAGCACTTACAATTGTAATGGGGTACCCCTACTATGGGGCAGAAATGTAGTTTAAATAAAAGTCATTCGTGCTCATTGGACTGGTTATTTCATTTCGCATCCACAAAATCGCAATATGTTGCACACTATTAGCACGGAGAATGTGTTACCTGTAGGCTGCTAAATTGGAAAGACGTCCAACCCCGTCATCTATGTTTGTCAGACTTATCCCAATGTTGTGCAAAGTACACATGCTTAAGCAACAGCTATTTTTTTGAAAGAAAAAATAAAGTGCATTATAAAGCGACTGTTTTAGCATGTTAGCAGTTTTAGTCGTGTGGGGGCGATTGATGCTTGGGAAGATCCGGAAGACAGTTGAACAGGAATTGGAAGACGAACGGCATGGATTTATGAAAGGAAGATTTCAAGAGGGACCACCGATATTGTGTTTGCGTTAAGACAGCTGGTAGAAAAGAAGTTGGATATACAAGGAAATGTTGCATTGGGATTGGTAGATCTTGTGAAGGTTTTCGACAGGGTTCCAATATTGACTTGATTCGACGAAGTGCAATTAGCCCATTCCTGTTTATCATGGTGATGGAGCTAATCGGCAGGAAGGTCAGCAGGAAATATATTCTGGCCGTTGTAGTAGAGAACAAAAATGAATCGCAAGACGCCGATGGCGTGGAAGGAGGTGTTCAAGGAGCATGGACTGATGAAGAGCCTGGAGAAGTTATGTGGGTTGGACAGCAGAGAGAGGCGTTGAACATCGGGTTGGATGAGAAGAAGATCAAGCAAGGGGTGGCTTTGTGTAGCTTGGGGAATGCTTAACGAGGATGGGCGTTCGGAGGAATAGGTACGACGTCACAGAGGCCCTACAAGCGGGTGCGAATGCGTGGAAGGTAGAGGGGATCATGACAGACAGACACATATCAAACAGGTTGAAAGTGAAAGCCATGAAATCGTATGACGCGGATACACCGGAGAATTGCAAGAGCAAAGAGGGTATATACAAGTAGTGTATTAACTGAAAGAAATTATTAGGATGTAACCGAGCTTGACGGGAAGATTAGTAAGGAAGTTCGACTACCAAAGATAGCGGTGGCGGTTAAACAGCGGGGCCACATGTGAAGACCACCGTTAGGAGGCATGTATGAAACACAAAGGAATACGAGAAATGGAAGGAATTGTCTGACCATAGAAATCAATGGAAAAGAACCAACGCTAATGCAGTGCTGCAGCATAAGAATCAGTCGGCCTCATCCCTTTGTAAAGGAATTTTGAGGAAGACCATCACTAATGTCATACCTGCCTGGAGGGCGTAGAACCGTAGATGTATTTGCATAATGTGGGTGTTTGTCTTCGAGTTCATTTTAGAGTGTTGACGTTTTCACAATGGAGACATCACGGTCCTGTTACGTTTTCATGTACTGGGAGAACTGTCCTCGGTATATTTCATAATGGCTGGTCATCCGTTCTGAGAAAATCGAGTTATCGCTGAGGTTTATTTATTGTTGTGGTGGTTTGTATTTTAAAGTTATAGTAACATTATGCAAGTGTAACAATAGTTACATTTAACATATTTGAGTCGATGACCACGAAGAGTATAAACAATAAGTTTAAATGTTCACGAGGCTGTGCATGCGTCATTGTAAAACATTTCGTTGGGGTTAATCTTCATAGTTTATTTTCTCCGACATAGATATATTGACGAGATTTTACTGGGGTCGGACAACATTCCTATGTTATTAGACTGTCATTCCGCTAACCGCCAAACTTTCGTTTGCACTCGGTGGTATGTTTGGGAACCAGACTACAAATGTAGTACGCATGATGATATTGCATCTGTGTGACGTCAGTCACGTCACAGTGGTTAGAACTAGTTGTGCAGTGGGATGTAATGACTATGACTATGACATCTCTTCCCAGGCAGTTGTTGTCGGCGCAATACCGCGAGTATGTATTAATATTAAGCATTATCGATCCCTGTGCAACGTGTCGGTTATAAAGAGTTTGCGAAGAGTACCACAATTATCCCAACAATCAATAATGCATAGATCTAATAGAACTGTAACGATGTAACATAGTTTTAGGTCGTAATACAGATAGATACAGTGGCATCTTGCTATAAGGACACCCGATGCAAGGAACATCCGCTTAAAATTAACAACTTTTTAATCCACGTTCTGATCTGCACTGTTTTGTGTACCCATAGACATACGAGAAATCTGATATAAGAGGGTAGTTTGACCAAGTACCAACATGTTCCTCATAACAGTCCACTATACTATTATTATTTTGAGAAATTGCAAAGAAATGTCCCCCTCGCTGTATTTAACCACTATGTATCCGTAAGTTAACCAACAGTGTGCCATTGTTTCAGGGATCATGCCTATAGAGTCATTAAAGACGAGCTTCCAGTAGTTATCGTCAACGTAATCAACGCAGTTGATGATAAAGTGCACGACTTGCTGCTAAGTAAAGAGGAGGTAACTCTTCCGTACTTATATTAGTTTTCAGAAACACAGGGACATTACGGAAAATCATTTTATGTTACAAACGTCGGTATATAAGCAACTTTTTGTAGTTAGCTTATCTAGTAGAAATTTCTTATATTGTTTTGCTAACTAACTAACTCCAAAATGGTTCCTCGACCAAATAATTTTCTGCTTAAGAAATTTACCGATTGGTTTAGTTGTAGTCGTATGTAGGCCTATATGCTTGTCTATGACTGGCGATTCTAGGATGTTGTTGTTGTTGTATTGTGTGCTTGTATGTTACGTGAGAGATAACCCAGTGATCAATACGATGCTGAACAATACACGCATTAAATGCGTATACGATTCTATACATTGGTGTCGCGTCTCTATCTGTAGCAGTGGGGCCTAGCGCTACGCTTTATACACATTATTTACATTTGGGTTGCATATATTGTAAGCCAGGGGCATACGCTGGCGCCATCTAGGTGATGCGTGTAAGGACACTACAGTTGTCCTCGTGGCGGTAATTATGTGATAGCTATAACAGGAAATGCCTGGATGACGATAGTAGGGGTCATGACGGAGAGAACAATATCAAACTGTTGGAAGGGGAAGTCTTGAGAGCGTGTGTAACGCCGACAGACTTGTATGGTCTTGAGACGGTGGCACAAACTTACTTACTTACTTACTTAATCCTCTTGGCCCCTTCAGGAGCATAGGGCGTCAACCATGTTTCTCCACCTCACTATCTTCTGGGCTATAGCTTTGGCCTCTTGCCAGGTGACCCCCACTTTTTCAAGATCTTGTAGTGTGGAGCGTCTCCAGTTGATTTTTGGCCTTCCTTGTCTTCTCTTTCCTTGTGGGTTATAGTCCAGTGCTTGTTTGGTTGTATTTGTTGGATCTTTTCTGAGTGTGTGGCCAATCCAGCTCCATTTTCTCCTCTTGATTGTAGTGCTTATTTCTTCCTGTTTGGTTTTCTTCCAGAGCTCTTTATTTGATATTTTGTTAGGCCACCATACCTTAAGGATGTATCGGAGGCGACTGTTGATGAAGACTTGGAGTTTGTTGTTGAGAGACTGAGTAGTTTTCCACGTTTCACAGCCATAGAGAAGAACTGGTTTAACGTTGGTGTTGAAAATGCGGATCTTAGTGTTTATGGATAGTTGGGAAGAGAGCCATACAGGGCGAAGGGTTCTGAAGGCATGACGAGCTTTATTGATGCGTAGCTTCACATCTTTGTCAGCTTCACCATTTGTACTGATGTTGCTCCCGAGGTAGATGAAGTCTTGTACTTCCGCAACAGTACCACTTTCTAGTGAGATGGGTTCGGAGGATCTGCTGTTGACTTTCATCACCTTTGTCTTTCCCACATTGATCTTAAGACCCAGTTGACTGCTTTTTTCTTGAAGCCTTTCTGTTTTTTGTTGCATGTGTTTATGGGTTTCTGAGAGTAGTGCTAGATCATCTGCAAAATCCAAGTCTTCTAGTTGTGAGAACAAGTTCCACTGGATCCCAGTACGATGGTGTTCTGTGGATCTTTTCATTGTCCAGTCTATGGCTATCAGAAAGAGCAGTGGAGATAGCAAGCAGCCCTGTCGTACTCCAGTTCCAATCTGGAAGCCTTCTGAAACTTGTCCATTAAAGATGACATGACCAGTGAAACCTTCGTACATATTCTTTATTAGGGTTACAAATTTTGTGGGTAAACCATAATGCCTCAGGAGCTTCCATAGAACTGTCCTATCTATACTATCAAATGCTTTTTCGAAGTCCACAAAGTTTATGTAAAGGGAGCTCTGCCATTCAATGCATTGTTCAACGATAATCCTGAGTGTAGCAATGTGATCTGTGCAGGATTTATCCTAAAGCCAGCTTGTTCCTTTCTTAGCTTCTTGTCAACTGTTTCTTGTATCCTATCCAGGATGATACGGCAGAGAATTTTACTGGGCACTGATAGAAGCTTGATCCATCTCCAGTTCTTGCATTCACTGAGGTTCCCTTTCGTGGGGATTGTAACTAGCATACCTGTCTTCCATTCAGTTGGTATTTCTTCTTTATCCCAGATCTCATTTAGCATGCTGTATAAAACGTCTGTGGTGGCCCCAATATCAGCTTTTAAGACATCAGATGGTATATTGTCAATTCCAGGTGCTTTGCCTAGCTTCAGCTTTTTGATGGCTCTCTTGATCTCCTCTTTGGATATCCTACCACAATTAATGTTAAGGTCTTCATTTGTTTCCTCAATGTCTGGGATTGAATCTGGTGGAGGCCTATTCAAGATATCTTGGAAATATTCTCTCCAGCGTTGTAACTGTAAAGATTCCTTAGTGAGAAGGTTTCCCTGTTTGTCCCTGATGGGGCGACTAGTGCTCTTGTTCTTCCCTGCTAGCTGTCTGGTGCTCTTGTATAACTCTCTGGAGTTGTTTGCCTAGCTGCGATCTCAGCCTAGTTTGCTAGTTTTTCGACATATGTTTTCTTGTCCCTCTTTGTCTTCTTTTTAACTGTTTTGTTTCTTTCCTGGTATTCCTGCTGCAGTTTTTTTTCTTGTGTCATCTGCTTCCTTGTTGAGTTTCATTTTAGTCTCCCTCCTTGCCTCAATAGCTTCCCAGGTGTCGTCTGTAATCCAGTCCTTCCTCCTAGCTTCCCAGCAGCCTAGGACTTGTTCACAGGTGTCTGTAGTTGCATTCTTGCATCTTGCCCACTTTTCATCAATGTTTTTTCCCTCTTCCAATGCTTGGAACCTGTTCCGTAGTGTGATTCCCAGTTCCTGTCGTATTTTAGTATTTTGAAGTTTTCTTATCTCAAACCTTCTTTGCACCTTGTTGTCCGTCTTCTTCTTTGCTGCTAGCTTCATCCTAAATTCACCCACAAGGAGGTGGTGGTCGGAGTTAATGTCAGCTCCTCTTTTCACTCTGACGTCTAGAAGCACTCTCCTCCATTTCTTAGTGATTGTTATGTGGTTATGTTGGTTTTCCGTCTTTAGATCTGGGGATATCCATGTGGCTTTGTGTGTAGGCTTGTGTGGAAAGAGAGTTCCTCCGATTATCAGTTCATTGAGAGTACAGAAATCTGCAAACAGGAGACCGTTCTCATTCATCTGTCCCAGACCTTCTTTCCCCATTGTGCCTTTCCAATTGTCATTATCCTTTCCAATCTTGGCATTCATATCCCCCATAACAATTTGGATATCCCTCTTCGGTAGTTTTTGGGTGACTGTGTGTAGATGTTGGTAGAAGGTCTCTTTCTCTTCAAATTCAGCAGAGTTGGTTGGTGCATAGCAATGTATAATGGTGATGTTCCGACCTTTTGATGTAAATCTGGCTGTGATGATTCTCTCCGAGACTGGTTCCCATTCGATGAGACTGTTTGCTGCATCCTTGCTTGAGAGGAGCAGCCCTACTCCATGTGTGTGCGCATCTTCTTCTCTCTCATTCCCAGAGTACAAGTAAGTTTCTCCAGAACTAGTTGTAACTTTCCCAAAGGTGTTCCATCTGCTTTCACAGACTCCAATGATGCTCAGCTTGTATCTTCTCATTTCTTTGACGAGCTGTGCCAGTTTTCGTGCCTGGTACAGTGTCCTGACATTCCAGCATCCAATTCTAATTTTTGACTTGAGCTGTAGCAGACTCTTCCTCCCTTGAGCTTCCTGTCGGCTTTCACCCTAGGGATTCATACGCACCCTTTCAGGACAGCCTGCTTTGCTCAGATCGAGGTGTGGTTGAGTATTCATGGTTTCGGTTTCTGTAATCGATTTCAATAACAACTGAGTGGGTGATTAGCCCAAGCCGCTGTGCCCACAAGTTTTCCGCAGTGGTCGTAGACCATTTTCCTCCTGGGCTCCATGATCAAGAGATGTGGCTGGACTGTGCTTTGTCTGACCACTCGCCCCAGACCTGCCCGGTATGGTTGGACCTGCCAGGAGTTGCCTCCCACCGGTATAGCTCAGAGGGTCATAGGGGTACACAAACTAAGCAACGAAAACAGAAGATGCAAATTTGCGATAACAACTGGGTCTGGGTAATTACAGGAGCAAAAAGGGCGGATAGAAGGAGGATGGATGACCCGAAGGAAGACTGGGATGTAGTTCAGCTTAACGGAAGAATAGTACAAAGCCGGATGAAGGGGGCCGTATCATTTCGTGCGGACGGAGGAGGGCCGAATATCAAAGGGAGCAGAGGCTATGAAACGGCGAGGCTACTTGAAAAGGGGAATACCACAATTCAGATGGTAAGACTGAACTAAGAGCGATGTCAGAAAGATGGAGGAGGATGAAAAGTTGCGCGAAAACGTCTGCCGATAGGAGCAGTGGAAGGAGACAACAATCGAAACAGTGCAGCAGTACAAGAACTACGAAGAAAAACAATTATTGGGGAAAGTATGCACTTACAGTTTCACGATAAGCAGGGGCTCTCTTCTAGTCTCTTCTCAACATTTATAGAGTGACTGTGTCCCCGGAGGTGTCCAGTCTGTGTGGGAGGATGGGAGTCCGCCTTAGGCTCAGGAACGTTTATGTGTAGTTTGCAAATACCCCTACAGTGACAGTGCACTGGTCTAATTGACCACTTGCCACAGCAAGAATTTTTTTATAGTGTCCCCTTAAAACTTCTTGACCACGATGACTTATCCATGAGTGCGTTCAGTGGTTATCAGCCAAGTTTATTGCACTGAAGGTGGCATATTATATTATGTTTGAAAACATTACTTTTTGCTGGTTTCTTTTTTTAAACCTGTATATGATAGAAATATATACCTTTACTCATCAAGCATATGCTGTGTGCACCAAATTTATTTTTTAAACATATATTATGATAAAATATATATACCTTTACTAAGTACTGTCTCATAACTGAAAATGTGAGATACGACAGGCAGACCCTTGTTCGTGTTTGTGGGCTTTGTTTGTATTTCGTGTTCCACTCATCATCCATTGACCTACCCACTTACTCTTGTCAACCGCTGGGATCGCACTCTGTTAGCTCATTTATGTCTCCAGATATTTAAATCCCACATTGTCGTTTTTAGCTCTCCGCACTACAGTTCCCGTGTGTTGTTGTTGCTCTCCTCTTTATTCATGAAGTCCGAGGTGAGGCTGGCACCGACACCGGTCGTTTATTTTTGTTTTTCTTCTTCTTCGTCACTGATTCCGTTTCACTACCATCTCCAACACCCGTCTACACTTCCCATATCCCTCGCTCTCGTTCTCCACTTCCCTCCCACTCCCGCCAAATATCTCCTCCCATCTCAGTCTCGCCCTTTCTCTTCTCCTTCTAGCCTTCACTCCAAGCGCGTCAGCTCTCTTCATTCACCTTTCCCCTTCCATTAGTTCCATGAGTCCAGCCCACTTTAACCGACTCCTCACCATCTTCCTTCCTAAACTCCTCCATTCTTCGTTTGCCTATTCTTTTCACTGCTGCGTAGATAATCGATAAATGTCGAGGATTATCTACATTGACTTATTCTTCCGTGTGCTAGATGCAACAGGGTTGTCCTTGATGCCATCCATCTAGTTTTCTTTAGTTTTTTTACATTGTCCACGATTCGCATCCATAGAGAAGCACAAATTCCGCCGTTGTTATTCACAGTGACGACGGGAAACTGGTTGAGGATGTCACCACTGAAGTTGATTAACGACATTACAGTGGTGTAGTTGGAAAACAAGTTGATATACTTCATTGTCTCGGGCAAAGGAACAACATTTCTCGCATGGTGGAGCATAATTCATTGACCAAGGAAGGACAAGTTCACCGAAGTCATCATCTCAGACTCAGCATAAACTTTATTTTTCATTTATACCATAAACGATATTCGCATGGTCGTTGAAATCCAAGAGCAGTGAACAAAGAAAGATACCGTTGAGAGTCCAATTGAATTTCAATGCAGTAACGTACAGTGGCCTCTCGATATAAGGACTCCTGGAGTAGGGAACATCCACTTAAAGGGAACAACATTGAAATCCCCGGTCTGACCTGCACTGCTTTAATAATCATAAACTGTATTTATGCACTCATATTTAACAAGATTTAACAAGATTGCCATCCAAAGCAAAGGCCCAGGTGGTAAGTGGACAAGGAAGCCATTGGCTTATCGAGAGTCCAACAATGTTCATCTACTTATAACCCGCCCTCCTGAGATATGTGTCAACCTTGTTTTTAAACATATTCACGCTGCTAGCAGTTACACATTGTTTACTCCTGATATATGCACACAAGCTCTTGTTGTAATGTTTTATGCTACATGCTAATTTTTTGCTCATAGCTTCTTTTAGATTGTCTAATTTCAGTTGAAGCTGCATTAAGTGCCTGTTTATAATTTGCGTAGTCTTTATCCTTTCTGGTACGCCTATATCCAGAGTAAGACCCAGTTCAGGAGTGTTTACATTTGACAACCAAAATACTAAATACACACACACCACGCACGCACGCACGCACGCACGCACGCACGCACGCACGCACGCACGCACGCACGCACGCACGCACGCACACACACACACACACACACACACACACACACACACACACACACACACACACACACACACACACACACACACACACACACACACACATTGGTAGTTAAATTACATAAAAATTATCAATAGTTGCATTAAAATAAGAAAAAAGATAAATAAATAGATTATTAAATATCAATGAATAAATAACTAGAATAATATATATTTAGTAGACAATTAAAACAATAAACATTATAATAAAAATAGTAAAATGCCTGTGTAAGATATAAAACTAGATATTAAACGCAAGCTTAAAATAGTGAGTCTTAAGATGTGCCTTAAATGTGTTCATGCACTCAGTACTGGACTTTATGTTCGCCAACCATGGACATAAGAAACATTATGGAACAGTTTTGCCACGTTCACAGAATCCACTGTATAACTTGTGTAACACACATAATGACCAACACGTGGACATCTTTAAAGAAAACAACTTCTCAGATTGTCGGGTTCCTGTTGTTTACTTCCAGGTGCTCGCTGACGACTTGAAGCGCGTTACTCAACGCCTCTCCGAGATGAAACATTCGCTGGAGACGGACAAGCCACTGCAAATCCTAGTGGACAACGAAAACGACTCGAAGTTCTGGAATGATCGCTACCAACGTGACGTGGACGCTACAGGAGCGCCACCTTCCTGGTTTAATGCGCAGTGGCTTTACGCAGAGTGCTACTTGTACAGATATATACACGATGCTTTCGTGCAGAGGTTAATGTAACGCAAAACACAAGCCTACATTTTGGTTGCCCCATGCAGGGTTTTTTTAATTGAAACTCAAATATTCCAAAATTATGATCTTTATGTTTTTATGCACGTTGATAAACATGTGCATAATAGTGAAAAGTAACCATCAGAATTGAATAATTGTTTTAGTGGGACAAAACTAACGAACACGGTCACATTTTTTCTCTGGGTTGATGGTAATGACATGAATTTTGTAAAGCATGGTGAAGTTAATGTTTGTTTGTTTGTTTTTGGTCAACATTCCCTAAACTTCGCTTCATGATTTGAAAATCAAATAATTGTAGCAATTTTAACAGTCTTTTCGTACAAATTCAAAGGTTGTTGTGATATACTTGCTGCAAGCTACGTGCGACAAAAAAGCACAATTGGTGATAGGGGGTAAACCTGTTGTCCAAAAATGTTGTCCGTAAAAAACTTCGCACTGCCCGTATGAACTGAACCTTACAAAACATGCCCCGCTTAATCCGTATCATCGTTAAGAATTAATAGTAAAAGGACGGCCTTAATAAAATGTTTATTTTTAGTGTAATTAAAATACATAATTTCTGAGTTCAGAATCCTTTTAACTAGTAGGTAAGCCTATATTGTAGACGTGCAATATAATATTAAAAACGCGACACTTGCATTATGTATCATTGGTGGGAGTAGCATAGATGTCACGTGTGCTGTCGTACCGCATCATTTTATATTAGCGAGTTTTAAAAAGCACATTTGGGCATTAGTATGCCACCCACAAATTATTGTTTTTAAAATTGTGTGAAACGTAATACGCTCAGTTTAATTTGTGGCAGTGAACATTTCAAGGACTTTGATCCGTTTGAGACGCATAAGCAGAAGGCACTCACTGATTCGTTCGACGCCGTAGTGGCGCTGTTGTCGCACCTAGCAGACGAGCTGGCCGCCGTCATCGACATCAATACAAACGCCCTCAAGATAATCTCCGTTCAACTGCTAGAGGTTGGGGCGGTCTGCCGCTAGGTTCAAATAGTCTAGGAAACCTCGACAAAGCGTACTGTGTGGCCTACCTGTGTTTAATTACAGTATGGCATATACGCTAACGACAATTTTATGATCACAGAAAATAGTAAATATACATCTAAACTGAAAGCATTGATTCACAATGATGCATGCAATACGGCCGATGTAGGTTTACACACACGCATGCACGCACGCACGCACGCACGCACGCACATACACACAAGCACGCACAAACACGCACGCCAACGCACATACACACGCTGACAACATAACCAAAATATTTAATATTGTGTTGATTGTTATCTATGGTGATATACATGGCCACTGTTGTAGGTCGCGACTTGGGGAAACAAGTGCGATCTGGCGATGGCGCCTTCGCGACATAACGTGCAGACCATTGATCCTATCGGGCAGGTGGAGACGTTACGGCCCAACATTCTCGTCAACCACGCAGACGCCATATGGCTGGAGATCACAGCTGCAAACGCAAAAAAGCCAAACAACGTTCGCATAGATGTGATTTTGGACAACGCCGGATATGAATTCTTCACGGACCTCTGTTTCGTCGTATTTGTGTTGGACAGGCAGCTCGCTCACAAGATCACACTACGAGGGAAAGTGATTCCGTGGTTTATCTCCGACACGACGCCGCGAGATTTTAGATGGATATTGCAACGACTGGACTCCGAGGCGAAATCTCGTAAAGAAAAGCTACTGTTGGACTTCATGAAGCGCCTGAGGCAGCATTTGGAGACTGGCGCGCTTACGTTCGTTACTGATTTGTTCTGGACACTTCCGAACATTTACTCTGAAATGCCAACGGTCGCACCCGATTTGTATGACGAGCTAAAAAGTTGTGATTTGATAGTGATCAAGGGCGACTTGAACTATCGCAAACTGGTCGGAGAACTAATGTGGGACTATACGACTCCATTTGAGATGGCTGTCGGCAATTTTCATCCGGCTCCGTTCTGTGCTTTGCGAACGGTTAAATGTGATGTGCTGGTTGGTTTGCTCAAAGGTCAAACGGAAAAACTAAAAAAAAATAGTTCCAATTGGAATATGTCTAGTGACTACGCTGTCATGCAGTTTCATGCCAGAATAGACGGGTAGCATGCAAATGTGTAGCTTGATTAGAATTGTTTAGAAAAAACTTGAGTGACAGCTATGCTATTGGTGTTAAGTAATATACGTCACCGAAATGCAATAATTTGAGACACCATCTATGCCTCGCGACATCACAATAATGGCACAAAATGTAGGCTGACAGACAGCAAGTTGATCGGTCATTACATAAATCACCAAACCAAGATTTCAACATGCTTACTGCTTACAATTAATGCTTGCCAGTGGCCTAAATTATTTACTGGGAATGTACCGGTACACATGTTTTATTAGTATAAAACATGAAGTTACAAATGCATTACAAATTATGCCACCGATTCCACAAAACAAACATAATTTAATATACCGTATGACCAGTACAACAACCAAACATTCTTTCTTTCCTATGATATGTATTTTATTCATTATTTTGTTAGTAGAATTGAAAAAAACAATATATATATATATATATATATATAATATATAATATATATATACATATATATATATATATATATATATATATAAATATATATATATAAAAATAAATAAATATATTATATATATATATATATATATATATATATATATATATATATATATATATATATATATATATATATATATATATATATATATATATATATATATATATATATATATATATATATATATATATATATATATATATATATATATATATTAATAATTTAACATATATAAATAGGCTTTAAAATAACCACTGTACACAATTTTATAAGGAGTGACACAACAGTTTGGAAAACACTGAGTCGTGGAGCAGGGTGGAACGAATATGTTGTACAGAAAAGTAGTGAAGAGGTGCACACACCGTTGATCCTTATTATGACCGCATATCAGGCTCACCTTTAATGTTTAAAGGCATGCCTTTAATTAATTAAAGACATGCCTTTAATTATTTAAATACGCGTATGTAAAGTTAAAGGTGTGGTTGTAGCATTAAAGGTATGCCTTTAATTAATTAAATGCGCGTATGTAATATTAAAAGCATTCTTTTAATTAATTAAGTACGTGTATGTAATGTTAAAGGCATGCCTTTAAATAATATAATTAAGTACGCGTATTTGGTTGTAACCAATCGGAACCAACGAAGTGTATTGGTATACTTTTGTTTCGTTGGATCTGATTGGTTACAATTAAATATGCATACTTCATTATTTAAAGGTATGCTTTTAATGTCACGGGTACTTTATTAATTAAATAGATGCCTTTAACATTACAACCATGTCTTTAACTTTAAATACGCGTATTTAAATAATTAAAGGCACAGCTTTAATTAATTAAGTACGCCTATGTAACGTTAAAAGCATGCCTTTAAATGATTAAATACGCGTATTTAATTGTAACTAATCAGAACCAGCGAAACAAAATTCTGTTAATGCACCTCGCTGGTTCTGATTGGTTACAATTAGATACGCGTATTTAATTATTTAAAGGCATGCCTTTTACATTGCATATGCTTTCTTAATTATTTAAAAGCATGCCTTTAACATTACATACGCGTATTTAATTAATTAAAGGCATGCTTTTAATGTTACGACCACATCTTTAATGGCATGCCTTTAATTAATTAAAGGCATGCTTTTAAATATTAAAGGTGAGCCTGATATGCTGTCATACCTTCTATAGACTGTAGCTGTATATTCTGCTAACCAGCAAGTAGAAATGTGAGCAGCAGAACTGTCGTAGACTGCAGATGTGTCTGTTACCCCGTTCATGAATTATCTTAGAGGTACAAAAATCCTCGAGAGGGGGTTCCGTCTATAAATCATTGGCACTTTATTTGTGTGACATGGACCCAGAAGTGAAATAATGATCTAACTCCACATGCTATAATGGCCACCAATAGCAAAAGTGACTGTGGTGTAACCCAATTTGAAGACACGCGTCTGCCATCTGGCGATCAACTCCGTGAACGACATCGACGTAGAATAAAGAAGGTGGTGTATCTGCAGCCGATATATTGCATGTTGCTCATGTGAGGTAAACCAACAATGCCTCCAACTGTGCAGAGTGGAAATCGGGATGACCGTGAAAGACGATCAAGAGGACCCGGCGAACGAAGGTACGCTTTACGTTGCGATCAATTCACCTGGGCGCTTACGCCATAGCCCCACATTATCGCCCATTGCTTAGGCACGGCTTCTCGATTCTAGTACTAGGGTTTATTCAAGATTTAACAAGATAGCCATCCAACGCAGATGACAAGTGGACAAGGAAGCCATTGGCTTATCGAGAGTCCAACATCTTCATATGTGCGTTACTCGCCATCCTGAGGCAGAGATTTAAAAAGATTGCCATCCCAAACAACAAGTTCCAGATGGCAAGTGGACAAGGAAGCCATTGCCATTGGCTTATCGAAAGTCCAACAATTTTATCATCTATGTGTAGCCAGTCCCTTATCAGATATCTGTCAATTCTGTTTTTAAACATATTCATACTACTAGCATTAACACAATCATTTGGCAGTTTGTTCCATTCATTTATCACCCTCGGTGAGAATGAGTACTTTCTCATGTCCAGCCTACACTGTTTAACTAATGCAGCTTTGTGTCCTCTGGTTCTACTTCCTTCTTTAAGTCCGAAGAACATATTCCTATTAATATCCTGATCCTCAGAACCGTTCACTATTTTAAACACTTCTATTTGGTCTCCTCTTAGTCTCTAGTGTTGTCAAACCACATTGTAATAAGCGGCTTTCATAAATAAGGTCTCTCCATTCTGAAATCATTTTAATTACTCTTCGTTGTATCCTTTCTAGCTTGTCTATGTCCTTACGATTCGGCCTCCATGCTTGTATACAATATTCCAAATGTGGTCTAACTATTGCTTTGTACAGGGGTACAATTAGCTGTTTATTAGCTATTACATGATAATTCTCCTAATTAGCCCTAGAATTGGAATTCCTTTCGAAAATGCAATCCCATATAGCTCTGAAACTTTCATGTCAACACTAAATGTTATTCCTAAGTCCTTTTCTTGTATGGTTCTACCTAGTACAGCATCCCCCATTTTATATTCTTCGTCCATGTTTCCATGTCCTATGTGTATGCATTTACACTTCCCAAAATTGAATAACATTTGTCATTTTTCTGACCATTTAGCTAATTTATCTAGATCATCCTGTAAACTTTGTTTATCTGTATCATTAGTAACCTTTCTGAATACTTTTGTGTCATCTGCAAATTTGAGTACTTTGCTAGATATGTAATCTTCCAAATCATTTATATATATATATTAAAAACAGTATAGGGCCTAATACTGATACCTGTGGTGCCCCACTCAAAGCAGATTTCCAGTTTGAAATCTCACCATCTACTAGTACTCTCTGTATTCTGTGTATAAGCCACTTTTCTATCCAGTTGATTACATCATTACCTATACCATGGGCTTTTAGTTTAAGTAACAATATTTGATGTGTCACTTTATCGAAAGCTTTCTGAAAATCTAAATAGACTACATCCACTGGTGACCCGTCATAGCGGCATAATGTTTGCTTCTTTCCATTCTGAAGGAACTATTCCTTCTTCTAGTGACAAGTTAAACACTTTTGCAAGTGGTGTACTAATTTGCTCAACAATTTCCTTGAGCAGTTTTGGTGGTATCCCATCAACTCCAAGTGATGTATTATCTTTCATCTTCTTAATTTTCTTTGCTATCATTTCAGGAGTTACAAATAACTGCCCTAAATGTTCAGATTTATTGCCCTCAAATTTAGTAAATGAAACTGGAAGTGAGCTGATATCTTCTGTAGTAAAAACTGAGCTAAAATACTCATTCAGTACCTCTGCCATTTGAAACACGTCTGAAATTATGTTTCCACTGTTGTTTTCCAGTGGTCCGACCTTATCTCGAACTTTCTGTTTACTCCTTACATAAGCATAGAACTTCTTGCTGTAATTTTTTATATTACCTGCCAATTGTTTTTCAAAGGTTCTTTTGGATTTTCTAATTTCAGTTGTAGCTAGGTTAAGTGCCTCTTCCAATGTGTTTATATACTCTCCACAGCATCTGTTTGTGAGCAATTTTTCTAATAGCCTCTTTTGACAGGTGTTTTTTCCTGGACCTTTCCTTTGTTTTCTTAATGGAACATATTTCTCAATAATGCCCCCAATCTCATATTTTAAACAAGTCCAGCATTCTGTTGCTGTCTTGTTCTTCAGCAAGTTATTCCAATCTATATTTGCTAGATATGTTCTCATCTCTTTATATTTGCCTTTGTTGAAGTTCCTCCTCCATTGTTTTTTATATGTATTCCCTGTGGTTACTTTTATATTAAAATGGATTTGGTTATGGTCACTTGAACCCAAAGGTTCGCGTACTTTAACATTGTCAACTAATTCATTTTGAGAAGACAAAATTAAATCTAACACATTCCCACCTCTGGTTGGTTCCAAGATATGTTGACTAAGGAAACAATCCTGTGTTAGAAGTAGAAACTGATGGTCGTCACCTCCAGAACGCTCTAATGATTCCCGTTGTATATGGCCATGGTTAAAATCACCCATTATAACACATTCTCAAGGGGAATGTGTTACACATTCCCCTTGCTCACCTCCCTTATCGTCTTTTGCAATTTTACATCTTCCTCTTGTCCTATGTTAGGACTACGATAAACTACTCCTATTGTTAATGTTGAGTTCCTAGTAACTATGTTACACCAAATTGCTTCCTCACAATCTGCTTCACTTCTTAGTGTTATTTCATATACTCTATGATCTACTATATAAACTACCCTAAATTACTCCTACAGCTAAGTTTTAACAGCGACTACTGCCTAAATAAGGTCTCTTGCAAGTTTGTGTTTAATATACACATAATAATACTACTTATCCGATCAATATTCCACACTTTAGACAAATATCCAATCCACCAAATTCAATTCCGTGTTCTCCTCAAGATTTCCCAAGATGAGTTCTATGTGTCAACCTTGTTTTTAAACATAGTCACCCTGTCACTACACTGCCACTGGTTACTGCTAGCAGTGGCAGTAGTAGCAGTTTACCCCAGTTACACAATCTGAAGATAATTTGTTGCATTCATTTATTGTCCTCCGTGAGAACGAGTACTTCGTGATATTCAATCTACACTGGTCCTATCTATCAATATTTTTATACCCATTCAAATATCTTAAAACTTCAATTTCATCTCCTCTTAACCTCCTTGTCTCTAGGGTTGTTAAACAACATTCTTTTAGACACTCTTTATAAGTTGACATAATTAAGGTCTCTTACTTCTGGAATCATTTTAGTTGCTCTCCTCTGTATTCATTCAAGTGTATCTATATCCTTCTTATGATACGGTCTCCAAGCTTGTATGCAGTATTCTAAATGAGTCCTAACTATTGCTTTGTACAGAGGTATAATTAGCTTTTTTTTCCTTGTATGTTATATTTCTCCTAATCAACCCAAGAATGTGTTACCCTTTGAAGCTGCAATGCCACACTGCTCTGAAACTTTCATATGAGCACTTATTGTTATTCCTTAGTCCTTTTCTTTTATGGTAGTAGTAGTACCTAGAACAGTAACTCCTATTGTATAGTTTACATCCAAGTTCCCATATCTGGTGTGTAGGCATTTTCAGTTCCCAAAATCGAATAACATCTGCCATTTTTCAGACCTAATTTGTCTAGATCATTTTGTAAACATTGTTTATCACCATCATTGTTAACCTTTCTAAACACTTTTGTGTCATCTGCAAATTCCAGTACATTGCTTGTTATATTATCATCCAAGTCATTGATATATATATATATATATATATATATATATATATATTAAGAATAATGCTTTAATAATGATAAACTGTATTTATGCACTCATATTTAACAAGATTGTCATCCAAAGCAAAGGCCCAGGTGGTAAGTGGACAAGGAAGCCATTGGCTTATCGAGAGTCCAACAATGTTCATCTACTTATAACCCGCCCTCCTGAGATATGTGTTTATAACCCGCCCTCCTGAGATATGTGTCAACCTTGTTTTTAAACATATTCACGCTGCTAGCAGTTACACATTCTGTTGATAATTTGTTCCATTCATTGATTGTCCTCTGTGAGAACGGGTACTTCCTGATATCCAATCTATATTGATCTTTTACTAATGTTACCTCATGTCTTCTATTATCTTCCTTGAGTGAGAAAAAACATTTCTATCAATATTTCATACCTTAAAAGCATCAGTTTGATCTCCTCTTAACCGCCTTGTCTTTAGGGTTGTTAAAAACATTCCCTCAATTGTTCTTCATAACTAAGGTCTCTCAGTTCTGGAATCACTTTAGTTGCTCTCCTCTGCATTCTTTCAAGCGTATCTATAACCTTCTTATGATATGGTCTCCAAGCTTGCATACAGTACTCTAAATGAGACCTAACTACTGCTTTATACAGAGGTATAATTAGCTTTATCTACTTGTATGTTATATTTCTCCTAATCAACCCAAGAATTTGATTACCCTTTGAAGCTGCAATACAACACTACTCTGAAACTTTCATATCAACGCTTATTGTACCTCCTAAGTCATTTTCTTTTACAGCAGTATCCAGAACGGTATCTCCCATTTTATAGTTTACATCCAAGTTCCCATGTCATGTATGTACGCATTTACATTTCCCCAAATTAAACAATATCTGCCATTTCTCAGACCATTTCACTAATCTGTCTAGATCATTTTGTAAATGTTGTTTATCACCATCATTGTTAACCCTTCTAAACACTTTTGTGTCATCCGAAAATTTCAGTACATTGCTTGTTATACTGTCGTCTAAGTCAATTATATGTATTAAGAATAATAATGGTCCTAATACTGATTCTTGTGGTACCCCACTCAAAACTGATTTCCAGTTTGAAACCTCCCTATCTACTACAACACGCTGTCTTCTGTCTGCCGGCCATTTTCTATCCTGTCTATTATGCCATCACCCGATGCCATGGGCTTTTAATTAAAGTAGTTATCTTTGATGTAGCACTTCGTTGAAAGCTTTCGGAAAATCTAAGTATATAATATCTACTGATGATCCCTCATCTGTCCACTTAGTGATTTCTTCCAAAAAACATAACATATTTGTTAAGCATGACCTCGCTTTTAGGAATCATGTTGAGGTGGATTTTTATAGTTTATGCCTAACCAGGAAGTCCACCATAAATCAAAAACTACTGGACACATTTCAACAAATCAGGTGTCATTTTAAAGCTTGTCATCTCATGATTCCAAAAATGTACAACACTCTATTTCACAATTCTACTACTTAATACCCAGTTTGCTGTGGCTGGTCACAATGGTCTTTAAT
Source organism: Lamellibrachia satsuma (assembly GCA_033239005.1). Taxonomy (NCBI): domain Eukaryota; kingdom Metazoa; phylum Annelida; class Polychaeta; order Sabellida; family Siboglinidae; genus Lamellibrachia; species Lamellibrachia satsuma. The sequence goes on from BSQZ01000023.1 coordinate 4,224,303, forward strand.
TAACCTTTCTAATAATTTACAATTTACTGCCCTAAATAGTCCGATTTTGCCTCCTGAATTTTAGCATCTGGAACTGGTATATATTTCCAGCACTGTCTTCTAGGGGTCCAACCTTGTCTTGTGCATTTTGTTTAATCCTGACATATGCATAAAAACTCTTGCTGTCATTTTTATGTTACATGATAATTTATGCTCAAAGCTTCTTTTTAATTGTTTAATTTCATTTGTAGCTGCATTAAGTGCCTCTTTGTAATTTGTGTGGTCTTCATCCTTTCTGGTATGCCTATAAACCCTCCACATAGTTTGCTTGTACACTATTTTTCTAATAGCTAATATTCAATAATAACCCATCATTTGGCTAATACATGTGTTTTGGAGGAAGGAAGTGTGCATCGTTCTGCATATGCAGCATCAGTGCTGACTTTTATTGTTCAACGGCATAGTAGTTACTTGCAGTTTCCGGTTTCAGTCATTTCCAAATTTTCAGCGATGCCGATGCAACAGGTTGATGGCCAATGATGCATAGCCGAGCCGTGCATCGACACTGCCACTAATACCCCATTTACACGATGTTGTTAGTTATCTGGGTTACTTTCGCGATCCCACTGGATTTGATATTGATTGATTTATCATCTTTTACAACTCCATGCACCTGAAAAATGCAAATACACGTAGTCTAAATTAGAATATCAATCTATCAATTGTGCAAAGGATTGGTCATATTTTGTAACGCAGTACACATGTATACATTGTAGCATTTCTCACAATTCGTGAATCGTACAGTTCCATACCAGCTCAATGTTGGACTAGGTAATAGTTCTTTTTGGACAAGTGGTACGATAACTTGATGTTCACAGCTAAACTGGGATTGGTGCCATGGGTGGCGTCAACATGAAAGACATCGGCAAAGTGGGGTGAATGAAATTGCCCAAGTTTCAAAACGGCATCAGGTTTCATACACTGGTCCGTTCAACTGAAAGCCCGGCGCTCTATCACATGGTCAAAAATAAAGTAAATAAGTGATGAAAGGTAATCCAAAATGAAGACAGTAAAAGAAAGGGTGCAACTATGTACAGAAGCTTGTAAACTTTAGAAGATGTGGACGCTGTGCAAGGATTGCATTTCCTCATTGGCGACACTGGAAGGCTGGTTGTGATGGTGGGACTGGCAGTCTGTTCCATGTGGATACTGTCCTGGGGTAGAATGCATATTTATACACACCGATGGCCGAAGTGACTGTGTTGATGTATTTTAGCGGATGATTGATCCTGCTGGAGGGCTGATGTTAAGTAAGCTGTAGTGGATTTTGTAGAACATGGATGCTTGTTTGATCAAGCAACATGTATGGAGTAAGTCCCAGATTAGGGTTTCTTTTAAGTAGTCAGAAAACAACAAATCGGACAGCGGTTCCTTGAATTTGTTCTAATCGGTTAATTTCTGTTGCTATGTTGGGGTTCCTTGCTTCACCGGCATACTCCAGTTGGTAAGTTTGGTAACGTCAACAGTGATAGTTAAAATGCTCAAGAAAAAATATTTCAGATAAAAAATACCTCAGAAAAACATTGATGATATTGTAAATAAAGAATGCCTTTGAAAAGGTATTTCAAATAAAATATAGTTGGAAAGTATTTTTTCGGGAAACGAAATACTTTTACAGTTAGGTTTCAGAGAGTGGTCCATGCAGATAATACTGATTTAAATTCACCTTTATTGTTTTTAATGTACATATTACATTGTTGCACCAATTAACCCAATAAAATATATGTGTTGTTTGCAAAAAAAATACAAAATAAAATGTTAGCCAATAACCATCCCTGATTAGTATGTGTGAAAATGAGACTTCCACAAACTCCCAGATTTTAGATTTTATCAAAAACTGTCAGCGCATCCATTATGTACATAAATAGACTAGGTCAAATTTGGCAATAAAAGTATTTTGCAACTAAATTTGGCACAACAAAGTTTAAAAAAATATTTTAATAAAAATTATATTGCTGTACTTTTTATTTTGTGAAAATACCATATAAAATAATAATTTAACCATCCCTGGGCATCAGCGTCAATAGCATTGTTGCACACACATTCCTTGGGATCACGATACCAAGCCGTTTACCAGTGAGTGCTGTGTAAATGGGTTACATGAGTATGACTATGTTTAGAAGTTTTATTTGCCTAACCACTAAATGTGAACCTTCTGTTTTCTATAGTATATGTGCCTTTTGTTGATTGATTTTATAATTTTTTTTACAATGCTTAATATTTAAAGAAGAAAATATCCAGGTAAAAGTCATGTTTTCCATTTTTATATTCTGATACCTGAGAGCATGTAAACTACAAACTTCATAAATTGTGTTTAATTTTTCAGGTCTGAACTGGTGTGTCGAGTGAAATACAGCAATACCTTGCCAGATATTCCGTTTGACCCTAAGTTTATCACATATCCATTTGAATCAAACAGGTAAGCAACCATTGGTTAACTAATGTCACATGGGGTCCACTTATACAAAATCAGTTATAATTACCAGGTTTAGAAAAAAATCATGATTTAAAAAAAATCTAAAATATCTGATTTTTTATTTAAATCTGATTTTTTTATCTGATATATACCTGAATCTTAACAGAGGGTATATGATCTTAGACTGGTAGAACATTATATATACCAGTAATATAATTGTTGTGCTAACATTTACATGCTGATCACTTTAAATCCTTAGCAACTTTGTCCAGTTTAACTCTAAACTATGACCATTAAACAAATTTAGAAGTATTTTAGCAAAATAACCACTTAAAATCAAATGAACACTCTAAAACAGACTACAGGCTTATACAGAGTAGATAACTTGGAGCTGATGTTGGGCTCATTGAATTGAGATAGCGTCCACAGCTACTTGTAGTTCCTTAGGCCATAAATATTATTAGAAGGCATATTGTGGCTGGCAATGACCTTTGTGGTCATTGTTTGTTGAGAGGGTGAATTATTACGTGTCCAGGGTTCAGAGTACTCTAGCCAAACTGCTAATTTGTACCACACTATACTAATGCAGATGGTCTCATTTTACTCAACATACCGAATTGGTAACAACTGGTACAAGTGTTTGCTTAAGGTGGAATTTATCTCAAGACTTCTGACTGAAAAGATGCTGCCCCTTGAAAACGAGTCTGTGGCTTCACTGCATTCAGTATGCGGAAATGTGTAAAACGTCATCAATTAATACCAAATTAGACTGAAACCACATCACAAGAAATTCAACAAATTCCAATCCATCTGTGAAGGTTTCATAGCCAGAGTTTTTTTTATTTTTTGGGAGTGATTTAAATCATGATTTAAATCAATGATTTAAATAAAATTATTTAAATCAAACAGCTCTGACATCTACTTTTCATTTCAGTTACAGTTACGCTACTAACATTTTAAAATGAATTACAATTCACTATTACAATTAATAATAATGGTATTATATATCCTAAATCTTCAGGAACCTAAACTCAGAGGTGCAACAAACCATAATTATTAATCATTATTTTATGATAAAGGATGCACAAAAGTCACTATCAGAGTGGGCAGTTACATTTACAGATGTGTTATATTGGACAAATTGTTTATTCTAAAAGTTAATTTCAATATTTGTTTATTTTATTTGTATGGCATATGTGTTGCTGAATTTGGATATTTGTATACAATTCAAATTGATAAAGATGTAGTGAACTTGGTGATGATTGTTGTGTATTTTGATGGTTTTTTCTAGTAGAGTTTGTGATAATTATATATAAAAAATACTGTACATAAGTAATCAGAATTGATGCAATTTTGTTAATTTACACATGGCTATTCACACTTTACCCGATATAATGATCAAAGTTAAGTCTTTTGATGAAAGTACTCACTGTTGTATTAAACGATATAATGATCAAAGTTAAGTCTTTTGATGAAAGTACTCACTGTTGTATTAAACGACTGTGCATATTACTTAAACTATTTACACACATTTTAAATTGAGAAGGGATTATTTTACAGTATTCTATTGTAACTGCATGCATGTGCTAACACATAAACAGCGGAATTCTCTATTGTAGTTTGTGCTGTTGGTTTGTTTGTGTAGATTTGTGCAGTACAACCCAACCTCGCTTGAGCGCTCCTACAAACATGACCTGTTAACAGAACATGACCTCGGGGTCGCAATAGACCTCATCAACCCTGATGCATATGCAGTTAATGTCAATGGTAAGTTGATAAAAAAGGGTAATTTCATAACTATTACTTTCTCTTGGTAATCTGATATGTATTATTTCTTAAGTGAAGCTTGCCAGTCTTAGCTGATTAACATTCGGGTTTTTTTAAGCTAAGCAAACATTTCCGTAGTCAGTTGGACGAAAAACTGGATTCGTACAAGGCAGTATCATCGCCGCAACGAAACTTGTTATATCACTAGAAAAGGTCAAGGCTCTTTGATCTCATATACATCACTTCAGAATCGGATCAGTTCTATTTCAACTTTCAAGTGACATCGTCACATGCTTCACAGATGTATAGTTTACATGGGGTGATCAAACTGCGATATGATATCTCAAGTGATGGTATCTCATCATCGCAGTGATGATGTCACCCAGTTTTTGGGTTATGCAATTATGTAGTTGTCATTGATGCACGCTAGTGTACAAAAAGAACCAGGGTTTACAACAGGTTGGAACATTTTTTTGTGGAAAGTTCTTTGATATGAAAACCAAGAACAACTGTTGTGGCATCAACAGTGGATGACAGAAACATCAGGAATGTTCAGAAATTTATGTAAACACAATATATTGCAGTCAGCCTGAGTCAGGCAATGTTTTTTTTTTTAAATAATTGAAAAATTTCATTTTAGTCAAGTGGGCAGACACTTCATGATTTATTCACCTGATCATGTTTAATTTTACATATTATGCTTAAAGATGAGTGCATATCTTGAACACAGATGATTAAGTAGTTAATATTTGCCAAGTTTAACTGTGTTTAATAAGTTGTTGTGCGAGATCTTCATTAATGAAGTCATCTGATATAATTTTAGTGCCTTCTGTTGCCAAGGCAATGTGTAACTTGTGACAGGTTTTGTCCCATGGATGTGTTTGTAGACCTCCTTGAACGTGAGGACGAGAGACTGTTGGAAGACGACTTGAATGCACCATCTGATGCCAAGAGGTTTGTATCACACAGATTCTAGTCATGTAATTTAACTTCTCTGTCACCAATTAACGTGGCTGTACATAGATTTTCACTGGTTAACTGATATGTTAAGTAAAATGGGGGATTTCATATAATATACATATAACATACAATACAAGTAAAATATATAAATATACATGCATCAAGATTAAAAGTACATGTAGTAAGAATAAAATATATATATATATTGTAGTCAACATATGACTTGCACTACAACAGGGTGACTAGTTGTGTAAAATTCTAAAACTGTTGTTATATGCAACAGTAATGCATTTCAGTTCTTTTTAATTACACCAAAGACTTGAGGTATACATTGAACCACAGTACGAATTAAATAAAGTTGTTTTAATGGTACTGCTACATCAGTGAAATTTTCTGGCCAAAACATTTGCCTGCGCATAAATACAACTTTTCTGCCTGGCAATATCATCACCATCAGTAAGATTATTGTTTATAATCATTGCCAAATCAAGTTTTTTCTAAAACATTAACATCAAGAGATCACAATGGAAACACTTTGTAAATGGATATTATTATATAAATTGCAGAGATATTTATTAATAAAAAACAAATTTTTTTTTTCAAATATTTCCCAGCACCCATTGCTGTTTCACATATGTTCTGACTAATGGAATTGGGGTAGTTTTGAATCAGAACGATTTGTTTTCCTGTTGTTTGGACATTTCAAGTGGAAATAAACAATCAGTTAATATATTGAACAGATCAAAATGTACTAAATTTTTTGGGGCTTATGATTTGTCTATTTTCTTGTGATTCTAGATAAATTTTGACAATTGCACATTTTACCGTGTTTCTGTAACGTTTCTGTTTGAAGGTCGAGGCACCACAATAAGAATGTGTCCTGGTTGAGAAAGACAGAGTACATCTCAACTGAGTACAATCGTTTTACACAACACTCAGACAAAGCCGAGTCGAAGTGAGTGCAGCCACTAGTTAATTTGGTAATTTTAATTAAAACTCCATCCTCAACTGATTTAGCCTGTCACAAATCCTGTTCGTTGATGTCCAAATATGTAGTGTTTGAATAGTCTATTTAACATCAGCAGTCGATTTAATAAAACAAAATGCCTATGTTGATGCGTATTTTGTTTAAATCATTGAAAGAATTTACTTCAATCATTAAATCTGGTAAGGCTCAAAATAGTGGATATCCAAAATGGTAAACACTGTGTGGGTCAATGGGCTTGACTCGCCGATCACCTGACAAAGTTATGAGATTTAACCAAAGGTCAAATTTGTAAGTTTTCAACGTTTCCCTTTTCATTTTAATAATTTAAGTCATTTAATAGTTGGTCTGAAGATTTCACAAAGACTATATACAAAAGTTGCACAAACGAGCTAGCATGTTACAGTGTATACCAGGTAGGTTTGATTTTATCGCAAAATGAATTTGAAATGAGACTAGCAAAAAAATCGAGTTGACGAAGGACTTTAGAGGCAATTTTAATTAAAGGCAATTTTTGGTTCGAATTGCACAGCTTAGCGATGTGTTCATGGTGAAAAGCATCATTAGATTCATTACATGTGTAATAAACACATGGAGTCGTTCCTATATAAAACAGGTTCTTAACAATATAACTATTTGTAGCAATAGTTGCATTTCACAATCATTCAATCTTTTTTGTATGAAAGGCAAACCAAAATTAATTTCATGAAATGACATCATGGTTGCATTTCTGAATGTACAAAATTATACAGTTCCATTTAATATTGCTAAATTTTTTAACACTGCCATACTTTTCAACATCACACTGTCCAAAAGAAATAAAGCCATTGAGTGTTTAAATGAGACATTATATGAAATGTTTGCAAATTACCTTTATTAATTAAAAATAATTTTACCTGATTACATTTTGATATCTTGAAGACTAGCCTGGTAAGTACCAAACAAAAGGCTTCCAACTGCTGCCAACTTATGATCTTAGCATAATTTGTACACTGTTTGGTCAGCAGTATTAGTGACAAATAAATATCTTCCCATTAAGATGATGCTTTAATAGTTTACATGTGGTCCAGCATGCAACCAGTAAATCTTTCTGTCACACAGAATCAATATCAAGAGACATCTGAAGGAGGAGGATCTGTATCGTGACCGCGAGAGTCAGGTCAAGGCCATAGAAGACACATTTGTCGCTGCAAAGGAACCGGTATGTCAAGTATTGTTAGCCTGGTGTAATATGATGGTTATAGTATTGTCACTGGTCATGTCATCTTAGCTTGTCATTGTGATCCATGTACTTGTCTGTTCGTGTTGTCCTGTACTTGTATCTGAAGCTTGAGGATTGTGAATTTAACTGACTTGTCTAGTTATGTTTGTTGTATTTGACATTAGCATCTTGTCTCACTTCAAGTAGGCAAAAGGTAATTTTCAGGGATATTTTAAAGTCACTTTATGTGCTTCTAGCGTTTTCATTGAGAGACAGTTTTTTCGAAATGTTTTATTCTCATCACTTGTTGTGTCTTTTACTTTTAGTACATCTTCGTTCTTATGTGATACTATCGTCCATGTGATACTATCGTCCATGTGATACTATCGTCCATGTGATACTATCGTCCATGTTTTTTTCTTTTCTTAAAAGGAAACACATTTAGGATAAATTTGTTGAAAAAATACTTACAACATTGCTCAGCAATGAATTTGCAAAAGAAAACAGATTGGCAGAATGCCTTTCTCGTGACTGAATCAGTAAATGGTATTCTCAGGACGTTTACTGTGAAACTGTGTCATGTGTTTTTCTTCAGATAAATAAGCACTATGCCAAACCTGGAGTTGTGCCAATGGAAGTCATTCCGATCTTTCCTGATTTTGAGGTGAGTAGTTTCCTGACATGTGGGAATAAATCAATACCTGGCCTTTGCTCACACAGATGGTAAGTTCTAGAAGTTGACTGCTGAAGCCACACACAAGTATGGAATGAAAGCAGTAAAGTACAAGAAAGATGCGATTGTGTGTTTGACTGTAGGTGGCTTCTGCTGTAAAAAATAAGAATGTCATCAAATTCAAAGAAGGCCACAACATGTACTTATAACATTACATGCATGATGTTAGAAGATCATGTATGGGCTACTAGGGAGCTGTAGATAGGCGGTTAGAGCGTTGGACGGTCAGTCAAGAGGACTAGGGTTCAAGTCTACCTGCTGCCATTAAAAAACTAGGGCAATTACTTTCACCCCACTTTGCTGTGTTTTTTGGAAGAGACACTAATAGCTGCTGGTCCCTACTATTGGGAGCCTGTGCCAGGGGAAGTAAGAGATCCCGCACAGTGAAATGGAAAAACCCATCATTGACTCACACAGCCAAAGGTCTCGATCTACAAAAACCCATACAGGTGCAGCTTTAACTGCTGCAAAAACTTGCTATGATAATATAGTAAGCACCACGAGAACCTTGTCTCGATGAACACACTATTATTATATGTATGTCTCTGTGAGACTAGAGAAACATTGCCAAGCAATTTCAGTAAAGAGTGTATTTATCCCATTGTAGTTCACAATACATGGATCAACATTGTTTTTTCTTAATGGCAATCAAATATTGACACTAGCTAGCGACATGTTTCTTTCTCTTGATTCCAGCTATGGAAGCATCCATTTGCTCAAGTGATCTTCGATTCGGATCCAGCTCCCAAAACAGGTGCTGCCACCACACAGCTGGAACAAATGTCACAGGCAATGATCAGGTCAGCAATGTTCACAATGTTATCACAACCAATCACAGGCAATGATCAGGTTAACAATGTTCACAATGGTATCACAGGCAATTATTGGGTCAGCAATGTTCATGATGTTATCACAACTAATCACAGGCAATGATTAGCAGGTTAGCAGTGTTCACAATGTTATCACTACCAATCACAGGCAATCATCAGGTTAGCAGTGTTCTTAATGTTATAACAACCAATCACAGGCAATGATCAGGTTAGCAATGTTCACAATGTTATCATAACCAATCACAGACAATGGTCAGATCAGCAATGTTCACAATGTTATTGCACCAATCACAGGCAATGATCATGTCAGTAATGTTCACAATGTTGTCACTACCAATCACGGGCAGTGATCAGGTCAGCCGTGTTCACATTGTTATTATAACCAATCATAATGATTGGTTAGCAGTGTTATCACAACCAATCACAGACAATGGTCAGATCAGCAATGTTCACAATGTTATCACAATAAATCACATGCAATGATCAGGTCAGCAATGTTCATAATGTTATCACATGCAATCACCAGGTTAGCAATGTTCATAATGTTATCACAACCAATCACAGGCAATGCTCATGTTAGCAATGTTATCATAATCAATGACAGGCAGTGATCAGGTCAGCAATGTTCACAATGTTATTATAACCACCCACAGGCAATGAACAGGTTAACAATGTTATCACAACCAATCACAGACAATGGTCAGATCAGCAGTGTTCACAATGTTATCACAACCAATCGCATGCAACGATCAAGTCAGTAATGTTCACAATGTTGTCACTACCAATAACTGGCGGTCATCAGGTCAGTAACATTCACAATGTTGTCACGGTTGGTTGATGCACCAGAAAATATTTTATGTTACTTTACACTTACGCAATTGAGAGCGATACAATCAGATTTTTTTTCAAATAAATTGCTGATATACCAGTCAATTTTGCTGATATAGCAGTTGCAATGTGATGTGTACAAACATTACTGCAATAAGATCACCCTTAGTTCACGAAGATGCTATGCAATAACAAATTGTCATATTGATTGAACCAAGCACATTTATTCATGTGCATCATTTCAGTCATTTACCAAACTGACCACCTGAATACTTCTGTTTCTGTGCTTATAGGGGTATGGTGGATGAAAGTGGCGATCAGTTTGTCGCTTACTTCTTGCCGTCTGACGAGACGTTGACAAAGAGAAAGAGGGACGTCGAGGAGAACGTTGATTACATGGATGAGGAAGAGTGGGTGACATCTCTCAATTTTGTGATACAAAAAAATTTACTTTTCAGTCAAAAAAACAAGCATGCAGTGAAAGATTGTTGTATCACTTATTGTTAATGAATAATGTATAGTTTACTACCTTGGTCAATGGAAACAGGCATACAGTGAAAGATTGTTTCGAAGGTAGCGCAGTACGTACATGCAGTGAATGACAGATCATAAGCATAGGGGTTGGTCTAGAATTGGTGTGCATGTGTGAGTGCATGTCCGTGCATGCCTAGTTGTGTCACTTATTGTTAATTAGCAAAATAATGTAAAGTTTGCTACCTTGGTCAATGGAAGCCAAATGTCTAAGAACATTTATATGTAATTTGTTTCTGCCTGATTTGTCAAATATCTTGTATGCTTCAGATACGAATATGTTCTCGCACGGGAATACAACTGGAATGTGAAGAACAAAGCATCAAAGGGATACGAAGAAACATATTTCTTTGTGTTCCGTGAAGATGGTGTTTACTATAATGAGCTCGAGACCAGGTAGTTGTTCTACAGCTTCATTCATCTGTGACTTGTACATGTTTACTCAGCTACTCTAACATGTACGTATGGTCATGTGCAGGAACATGTTTCTTTGTAACATGTCTTAAAGAATTTTTTGGGAAAGTAGAACTAGTGGAAACGAGGTAAAATTAGTGAAGGAACAGTGTAGACTAGATATCAGAAACTAGTAGTTAGTAGTTTATTAAGCCCATTTGTACAAAATGGTATTCATATGTTATGGTTTTGTTACTATACAGTGGATGGGTCTATAAGAGATTCGTATTAAGACTGCATACAGTTTACCACAGAGGATGATAAATTAATGGAAGAGATTATCTAATGATTGTATAAATGCTTACAACATAAATATGTTAAACAACTAAATTGACAAATATTTAATAATGGTGGGTTACATGCAGAAGAAGAATGATTGGCCTCTCAATAAGCAAATGGCTTCCTTGCCCACTTATTTGGGATTTTGCTTTGGATGGCAATCAAATTGGAAAACTTCATATAACAATCAGAAGATTTCATTAGTATGACATTTTTGCATTAAACTGGTATTTGTTACACAAAATAAAAATGTTGGTTACGTTGATTATGTCGATTGGACAAATTTATTAGTTATGGTTTAGAAAAATGTAATTTAATATTCTTATGTTAGGTTTAAATTGGTAAAAAAATAACTGCAGAGCCAACTTGTGGTGAAATAATGTTAGTAGTAATAATAATAAATAATGTTAGCACTTGTAGTTCTATTGCTGAAGATTACAGATTAGTGTTGCTTCACTCATTGCACAATTTAAACAGTCTCAATATGATATGAGGATAAACACTTATGTTTCCCATGTCAGTACCTGATTCTGTTCTATTCATGACTAATTACATTTTCTGTCACAGGGTGCGTTTGAGTAAAAGAAGGAAGATAGGAGGGGCCACTGCACCTGTCAGCAAGACGCGTCTAGTCGTCAAGCATCGCGAGTTTGTCGATTTAGAGATAGCAGCACAGGTTAGTGGAGTGATCAATAACACAAACCTCCCTCCTCAATAATCATTTAGCCCATTGCAGTTCAGGTTCGTTAATGTTTGAATTTGTAGTGTGTGAATAGTATGCGTAGTCAGTTTAATAAATTCAGGTACATACATTTGATAAAAGCATCGAAAAAATCGACTTTGATGGTTAGATCGGGTATTTGTGAAACTGTTGTAGTATATAGGGCCGGACCACGCTTGTCCTTTTTTGCCTAACCAACTCGGTTGTGCGGTTTATCTTACAAAAGCGTTGGTTCTGTTTGCAGGACGGACGCAAGAGTGCCCTGGAGCCCCCCATGGAAGAGGAGGAAGAGGAAGAGACTCCCTTCGGTGGGGAGGTCAATGACAGCGAGGTCAAATTTGGTGAGTCTTCCTCTGTGTCCTCTCTGTAACATTACTGTGAATACATGTCAGTGATATACACATTACTTAGTAGCAGTCGTAGTTGTAATCGCTTGTCGCCTCTGTCACTATTACCACATATGATGACAGCAGTTTTGCTCTCATTCTGCATAATGTTAGTATTAATTTTACCAACCAGGTATATCAGTTATATTAAAAAAAAGAATAATTTTATTAATGCGACTGAATATGAGCAAGATTTTAAATCTTAGGAATTATCTCTAAGCCATCCATTTAAATTTCTCAAGACTATAGACTACATATCAATTTTTTTTTCTGGAATTCTGGTTGAATATGATTGATGTTAATTTTGAGAAACACAACTTGAGTTGAGTAAATTGTTAGATGTGAGGTCCTCCCTTGAAACACATTTTTGGCAAGAGTAATTCTCTCATTCACTGCCACTTTACACTGACTTCCTGTCCGATATAATATTACTTTTTGAGATTTATGCTGTTACCTATCAGGCACTTTCATCTAAGTAAATTACATATTTACATTCACTGCTCACTCCTGCAAGAACACCTGGACAGCTTCAATCATCTTGTTATGATCTACTTTTTCTTCCTAGAGTTGAAACAAACGTGGAACTAGGGCTTTCTTGGTTGCTGCATCAACTTTTTGTAATTAATTCCCTGTTAGTGTAAGTAGGAAACATAATAACACTTTGCTGTCATCTGAAGGCTTGTTTTTAACCATGTCTTAGCTCCGTAGTGTATCCATTCATCTGTTGATAACTTTTCAAATTGTGGATAAATTTTTAGATTGCCTAACTCTTGATTTGATGTGCCTCTGAGTTCACATTTCCGAGGATTCAGGCACATTAGACATTTTTTATTATCATTATTAAAAATTGTATTTTCTGAAGCAGCCTGCCCCATTAGCCCCCCCTCCCCGGCAGATTGAGGTTACAATGTGTTTGTTGTTGGCAGGTGTCGACGAGCACGAGGGGAGCAGCGGTGAGGAGGAGGGAGGAGAGGATAAGAAGAAGGAAAGCAGGAGTGAGGACGAGAGCAGTGGGAGTGAAAGAGGGAGCAAGAGTGGAGGAAGTGGGAGTAGTAGCGGGAGCAGCAGTGGGAGTGACAGCGGGAGTGGGAGTGACAGCGGAGGGGAGAGCGGGAGTGAAGAGGAACACGACGCACGGAAAGACGAGGAGGAAATCTTTGGCAGTTCAAGCAACTCGGGCAGCGAGAGCGACACATAGGGAGAAGGGATTGTAACCTGCTTATCCCTTGTGTTGTGGGTGCGACCTTCGCTGCGGTCGACACACTCCAATATGCACTGGGACAGTTATGTCAATGTTTGTCCCCCTGATGGGGACAGTTGTGTCAATGTTTGTTCCCCGATGGGGACAGTTATGTCAATGTTTGTCCCCCTGATGGGGACAGTTGTGTCAATGTTTGTCCCCCAATGGGGACAGTTGTGGCAATGTTTGTCCCCCAATGGGGACAGTTGTGGAAATGTTTGTCCCCAGATGAGGACAGGTGGGAATTGGGCTGACTGTTACAAACCATCTAAATGTTAACTAAATGCCTCAGGATATGTACAATGTAGAACATTACCTACCACACATACCTTGTGGCATAGACCAGAGAAAAAACTAGTCGTAATGATGTCAAAAAAATAAAAGAATTGATGCATGGTCAAGGTCATGGAGCAAGGACATCATGCTGCTAGCCAATTCCTGCGGCAAACATTGACAGGAACATTTTATATTCAATGAACTTAAGTTTTCTATATAAGTACAGATTGGTCCAACTTGTCTCTATGTTGCTGATTCACCGGAACATTTGGGGCCATTCACAACTGTCAAAATTGACCTAGTCTTACAAAGCGAGCTAATTCTCAGACCCTGTCACTTAATTAGTACTTTATAATGTTGATAATGTTCCAGATTGATGATGCAACAGTGGTCACATTTTGCATGTGACCAACATTAATTTAAATATTATGGTGGCCTTGACCTCTCTCCCTCCTTAGTACGCTCTGTACAAATAGATAAATCTTGATAATTGTAAAAGGCCCCTTACTCAACTTGCTGGAAGAGAGACCATTGTGGAAGTCACTGAATGAGCTGTCGTTAGTTATAATGAGTCACAACATAAACATGCTATGCTGCTCCTTTTTTGTATAAATTTCTGGAAGGAATGTGCAGCCCCTTTTCATTGATTTTTTATCATACACAGTGTTCTAAAATACAATTATATTTACCCATTTTCAAGGGTGGCATAAATAAAATTAGAGCATTTTTGCATGTAGCAAACTTGGCATGCACTCTATTGTGAAATATGCAGGTTTATCAACATAACATAAAAGAGTATAATGTTGTGTACATTGTTTGCCCAAAAATATATTTCAAAACGTACTAGCAATTTTTACGTATGTACACATGATCATTTCAAGTGTTGAATCAGCTTATTTCTTTACCAACTTTTTACCAAACCAATTTATTTGTGCAGCTTTTATCCTTTGTGGCAATAAACTTGCTGAGGATAACACTCATTGTTATGTGTGTCTTTACAGATGGCTGTATGCTACAGCAAGATGTTAAGTTGTGCATTAGTTTGGGTAGGGGTGTTCACCTTTGTTTAGGAACATGATGCATCCTTGTTCTCTGGAAATTAGTTTAAAAAATGTACTTGAGAAAATATGAGTCAAATTAGACACAAAAATATACAACTATAATGTCATAAAAAGAATGTTATCACTTGCACACATGCGCACATGCAGACACACACACACACATGTGCACACACTTGAAGGGTGGAGAGACAGACAGACAGACAGACACCCATAGCAAACAAAATCTATAGAATATTCTATAGGATTTTTGCAGACAACTAGAATTCAGAAAATATTCTATAGAATTTCATAGAATATTCTATTGGTATATATTGCTGGCATATCTATAGAATGTTTAGTATTCTACATTTTAAGTACACTATTCTACTATGTCTGTAAAAGTCTATACAAATCTATAGAAAATTTAAGTAGACAAACTATTTCTATAGAATGTGTGGTATTCTATAGTTGTCTATACACCATTCTACTAGACTCTAGAATTCGATAGATGTTTTTACTATGGACACGCACGCACACACGCACGCACGCACGCACGCACGCACATACACGAAGAGAGAAACAGAACCACACAGACAGACACAGAGAGATAAGTGGAAACAGGAAGTCCACAATATAATAATACGTGTCGTGAACGTTGGAGACGCCCGGGAACGACGACGTCGTTATGACAATTTAATTCGCACGAACCCTCCACACCTACAAAACCACATCTCCAAGCCAAAGTATGGACACTGCGCAAGTGGACGCGCGTGACTTCGCGTCTCGTGAAACGTTTCATACGCATCGCTAAATAGTTCGTCGTGTATTTAATTAGAATGTTGTAGGAACCTATTAGTCATAATAAAGATTTTTGTTGGAGAAGGTACGTGCTGGCGTGTGTTAGCTGCTTACAATTTTTATGTAGTGGAGTACGTCAGAGAGAACAAACATTATGTAAATTATGCGACACAAATCGCGGTTCTTGGCAAAACGCCAGTGAGACGATAAGTTGGATGCGTCTGACTTTGGAGTAGAAGTTGGTAATGAAATGTTCCGGCGGCGTCCGTTAACACGCATAACTCGATGAAACCGAAACGTGCCATTAACGTGCAGTGGATTTTTGTTGTTTGTATTTTTCATTTTGTTATCAATGCGCACAGTAAGTAAAAACACGTTTTTTTTCTTCAAAACACAATAACAGTGTCAGTGTTGGTCGCATTGCCATTGGCATTGGGCTTTGTCTTTGTGACTTTGATGTTTCAAATAGCAAATGTACGGAAATTCAAAATATTTGACACAGCGTCGTTAACCAATACAATTTTCATATCCACAATACTTGTAATTTAACATTGAACCCTAACATAAGTATCGGTAAACGGCGAATTTTTTATTATTATTTAATATGAGTTCGGTTGAATAGCTGCCTGACGTGATGGCTGATGCTACTATTATGAATACTGTTAGTGCCAGTGGCAGTACTAGTAGTACCACTACCAGTGCAGTGGTAATTTATAACAACATGTTAGTAGAACTAGAAGCTGAATTAATTGATAAAAAATTACCCTATCAAAAACTGACTGTAATATAAGAATGATGCTACCATGTATGTAGTATGTTGACCTTGAATGGCTTTATTGTAATTTCAAATGTTACAATGAAGTTTACATAATTTTCTCCATACCCTTGTTAATGCATGCGTAAATGCCACAAGTCACTGCCATACGGCCACTACATTTTTACTTTTGTCTTGCTTGGGTTTCGTAATCAGTGATTTTTATGGGAACTTGCAGCGTTTGAAATAACGCTTGTCCGTTTGTCCGAGACAAGTGTGAAGTGATAATCGGCTCGGACAAATAGAATGTTCCTTTGTAGTTATCCGGTTGACAAGTGAAAATGTACAGTGCATTTTTAATCCGTGTGTATTTTATTGCCGTTCATGGCATTCCAAAAAAAATCTAAATTAAAAGCCGTAAATTTTGATTACAGCTCGATGACGTACGTCTCTGCAGGTCACTGGTTAGCTCGCGCGTTCTCGTTCTCTTGCCAGATAAGTAGAGGTATCCATCCGTGGTCGCGCGGTGGCAGCACTGATAAACGCTGGTGTAACTGCCACCATTTTACGCAAGTGTTACGAACATTGCATCTGATGTTATTTGAGAATAATAATACTTACGACAAATAGGACACTTTATTTATTTATTAAAAACTCAAGTTTCGAAATTGGACACTGCCAATTATCAAAGTAGAAGTTGTGCGTACTTGTCGATAATCGAAACGGCGCTGCCAACCGGCGGCATCGATCTGGATCTAGCGTCGCGATATTGAACGCTATTCAAGTACCAGCATGCAGTTTCTATGCTATACGTTTATTTTTTACTTTTTGTAACAGACACCGTTGGCCGTTCGGGTGTGGAACTACAAAAAAACAGTGCAAACTAAAGAGAGCAAAGTGACACAAAAGAGGAAACAAGATCATGAATGTCAATCGTTCGTCCATCGGCATCGCGAAGCAATGTCAATGACAATGAGGACCACTTTAGTCCATGGGCCAACACCAGATATTTCACTTATTGGTACCATCTGAGGGGCAATATCTGGTTACGATTTTTAAAATAGTCCATGTCTATATTTTGATGATATGATAATCATTGCTGGGTGGTAGCTTAGTGGTGGTTTTCAGCTCTTTGATTAACCCACCTGAAAAACATTTTGTATGATTCATAAAGTACTTAGACCAAGGCATCATAGGGTCACAAAATAAATAATTTTTTTATCATTTAAGTTCCACATAATACAATGCATATGTAATACTACACACCCTACTAAACAATAAAATTTCTCCATAACATAGCTCAGAACAATAACTTACATATAGCTCAGAATGATTGTCTTATTGTTCATCATTTCAGTCACAATCACCATCTACGTCATCAGAGTCACCTAGTTCAACTGCGAACTTCTTCTGATTGCTGCACGTCTGTAGCTTCCACATGTTGGTGCATGCCAGTCCATTGACAAGGCACGTGCACCTTGGCAGTTTGCAAGAACGCAGGCATTTGCATGACAACAGTTCCAAAACTGGAGCTGGAGGAGCGTGCATCCACTGAATGACCAGATGGCTGTCATCATCTGTCATCCATCCACACTCTTTCAGGTCTGCCACAAATGGCTGAGTCTGAAGGCAGCACTTCCAGATTGATGCGTGGTAGTTGGCACGAAGAACATGCAATATTTGCATTGTGGAAGCTGGCTGGACCTCATTTGGCACAGAAGAGTTAGTAGCACAGTTCATTAAATGTGGCAGGTAAACAGAAGTAGTTTGTTAAATAGTTGTTTAGACACTTCCCGGGTCTGACCAAGTTGGCTGAAAGTCTCCTGGTATGTGCTGTCACGCCCAACTTCCCATGACCTGTGAGGGAACTCACAGGGTCACAGCCTGTGAAGGCATGTAATCCAATTAGGGCATCACAGATGAACTTGACAATGAACTTGCCAATGTCTCTGTTGAAACCAAATCATAGCACCATGACATCGGTGTCTTCGACTGTCACTATGACTGCAGACCTCCTCATAGGTTACATACAGTGACTTGTCATGTAGCTTATCCCTGTACTTCAGCAGTTTCCATTGTTCGACGATGAATTTGATCAGGCTGAAGCTGCACAGGAACTTCTGGATATTGTGGCCTCCTGCAATATTCTTGTACTGAATAGCTGTGCTTGATCCCTGGTTGCACCTCTCAGCAGTTTTGATTGATGTCTCCTGATAAACGTCGAATATCATGCAATCCTGTGACTCTATGAACCTTCATGTAGGACTAAAGGCATGACAGATTCTGCCAGCTGTGCAAATGTCTTGTTCTTGCCGTTCATCTTCTGCATCTAGCTTATTCCATCAATGATGCAGGTTGATGGGTCAGGGATATCTCCTGTTGGAGAAACGTTTCTCTCCAACTCTCTAGTGAGTGCAGCCTTGTTCCTCTTCCGCAAAGACCCATAAGCATTTGCAAGTGCCCAGGGTAGAGGACCTAGTGGATGAGCCAGGACATCCCTCATGTGCAGCTGTCTACTCTGAGCAACAAGGATCATGTGGCCAAATAAATGTCTCCTTTTGCTTTGTCATCTTGTAAAATTTCATTGTTTGTGGAGCTTCTTCTAAGGGTTTCTTCTTGAACATCTGGTATGCTTCTTCACCTACAGACTCCTACTTGATGATCTGCCAGAAGATCCTTGGCAACATCTGCTAGGTCCACAGTATCAGTGGATAGGCTGACAAGTTCAGTCTCTGCAGGACACATTGGATTCAGCCAGCTGTTCTCCATCGGGTCAACCAGGGACTCAACATCTGCCTTGTCTTTCCGGATGCGGGACCTTTGGAGATCTGGATGAGCTAGCTTGGAACCGCCTAGACCAATCACGTCTCTCAGCTCTCTCAAGTACATGATCCTGTACTCAGTTGTTAAGTAGTGCTTGCTTACAGCTCCTGGCTTCAAAATGAACCCCTTTGTTCCACCCGGTGTTTGGGTGTCTTTGATAACTGTTTCCCCAATCGTCTGGTCGACAGGGATTCGCCCAAAAGAGTTTCTGGAGCCGAGCTGAACTGAAAAGCCACCTTTCATAAATTCAGCATGGACATCTGGGTGTTCGACCGGCAGTTGGGTTATCTGAGCATAGTAGTACGGGAGGTAGCGTGTGTAGTTATGTCTGTCATATGCGAAGCACCAGGGGATCATTGCACGAATATACGCCAGATGTAGCATCCAGTGTCCATCTTTTGATGCTCGAAGCAAGCCTACCAAAATCTCGACCATGTCCAGATAGGACAGCCAGCAGGTTGAGAGGCTCTCATTTCCAAATCGCAGGAATTCAAGGTAGATTTATATGCATGATGTGGGCACATGACCTGTTTTGGAGGGCCTGCTTCAACGACGCTTGTGACACATCTTTGCAGAGGTTACTATCTTCAGTATTTCATCCATGTGGACCACGTCGTCAGTGTGATTGGCTTGCAACCATGATAGGAAACATTTCCATACCAGCCTGGTGAGGGCATCATATACTAGCTTGTGGAGTCTGACTGCCCGGTTGTACTTGCAACCATCCACCACTCCAGAAATAGAGACATCTGCAATCACACCTGACTCAATGCACAGATATCACAATCCAGCATCCTGGAATCGCTTCCCAACAATTGCCAGCAGTATGCATATGGTGTGGAATACTTCAAACCTGATGATGATGGTCGTCTTAAACTTGTCAGGATGTTTGCATGTGACCTCAGCAGCCTTTGCGTATAGCGCCTGGTCAAAGACAG
This sequence comes from Lamellibrachia satsuma, assembly GCA_033239005.1. Taxonomy (NCBI): domain Eukaryota; kingdom Metazoa; phylum Annelida; class Polychaeta; order Sabellida; family Siboglinidae; genus Lamellibrachia; species Lamellibrachia satsuma. The sequence continues at coordinate 4,244,301 of BSQZ01000023.1, forward strand.
ACACGATCTTGGTCAACTCTAAAGACCGCATAATGTTCAGTGACTGGTTGAGCACCTCGTTCACAGTAGCCATTTGCGTCGCAGGAGCATTGATGGTGGGTAGGTACGCCACATTGTCTGGAACGACAGTGACACCATCTCGAGTCAGGATGTTGACTGATCTTCTTGTTCTGGAATGCATGCTATGATCCAGACGAGGTTCTTCTCTCTGGCAGGATGAACCACAGCTGAGGTGTCAACCTCTACACTTGTGGCTTGTGGTGGCCCTTCTCGTTGTCCAACGTTGTACATGTGCAGCATTAGTGGTGGAGTGCTAATACTTATCTTATTTGTTTTGTCAACTGAAAGCAGGAGTTTGGATGGCTGTGAATTGACCAGCTTGGTTTGGACAGCAGTTCCATTGACTCTGGGATGTCCCCTCACCACTGATGGTCTCTTCAAGTCGGTCAATGTTGTCCCAGTTTTTGTAGACAGAGGGCTGTGTCAATCTCTTCGAGCTGTGAGTAGGATACACTGTGACCAAGTCGAGCTGGGAGTAGGATACACTGTGACCAAGTCGAGCTGTGAGTAGGATACACTGTGACCAAGTCGGTTACTTGATTGCGAATGGCAGAATGATGTGCTTTGGGGGCTTCGTCTTACCATAGGTAATAACATAGACCATGTCTTGACCAAACGAGCTTACAAGCCGTTGGGCTCTTTTGGATGCATGAGAGTCATCCTTGGAACATGTCAGGAGATAGTACAGGACGAGGCTGACTGACTTTAGCATGATGGTTTCACTCTGCTCTACATCTATGTCTGGTTGTCCTTGGCGAGTTCGAGTTTTCAAATTAAAAAAGTTGTTACGATACGTTTTTACATACATCCATTACGCACCCAAAATGCCTTTCAAATTTGAAATCCGATGGTAAACGAGAAAAGAATAGGCTTTTCCCTAGACCCCCAAGGGGGGATTTCACCCCTCCCCCAAAGTTGGTCTGACAAAAAAGTTTACATATCAAATCCGGATTAATTTTCATGACTGACATGATGCCGCAAACCGCATCTCTAAAGTTAATAATGAATGAAAAAAAATTTTATCTAACACATATTGGTGTTTTATGTAAAAACACTTTATGCACAACCAAAAGGATAAAGCTACTCATTAGGAAAGGTTTTCACATATTTTTTACTTATAGTGGAGGAACAAATAATTTTCCAACAATGAAGTTTTGCCCCCCTCCCCAAGTGGTACCAACATCTGGTCTGGCCCATGGACTACTTCAGTCATCTGGGGTTGAGCGGGCTGGGTTGATCTGTGAGTATGCAGGTGGCTGAAGAGAGGCCAATCTGCACCTGGAAGGTTCTCTGGCAGTGTGGACAGGGGATGGGAGCCGCATGTGGTGTCATGAGGTTGCTGGCTCTCGAGTTTTTGGCCTGCCTCCTTTGTTCTGCTGCAGCAGTTCTGTTTGCCTCACATGTTGCACCGCCTTTGTACAGGGATGAGCGCCATCCAACATGTTCCAGCGTGTTCCCAGGTGTTGCGGTTGATGGCAAACGCTTTCACAGAGATCTTCAGAGTGTCTTTGAAACGTTTCTTTTGTCCCCCTTGTGTGCACAGGCCTTCTTGTAGCTGTTGTTGACTGCGTCGTCGATGACAACGTTCTGGGACAGCGTACTGCCTAGATAGGTGAATCTGTTAACCACGTTCAGTCTTTGGCTGTTGGCTGTGACGCAGGGCTCAACTTATGGTTTCCCTGGAGCTGGCTGATGCATACTTCAGTCTTTTTGATACTGATGGTAAGGCCAAAGTCGATGCATGCATCAGAAACTTTTCGATGCTGCGTTGCATGTCAACTTCAGACCCAGCGTTGAGGGCGCAGTCGTCAGCAAACAGAAAATCTCTGATGATGTCTGTCATGACCTTGGTTTTTGCCTGAAGCCTCCTGGGGTTGAACAGCTTTCTGTCCGTTTGGTATCTGATGAATATGAATACGAGAACAACAACCGTCATCGTACTTTCCAACCGCCATGCTTCATGGCAAATAGGGAGCCCATGCCATGGTTGGGATTAGATAATGATACTCATGTCATGTTTTGCAAATACTGTAAAACCAACAGGCACCAACATGCGGAGAAAGGCAGCTTCACGGAGGGGATGTTTAGTTTTCAGCTAACGTCTGTGAAAGCACACGAGCAAACATCTTCTCACAGAAAGGAGAGTCTGGCGGTTGAAGCTACTTTAAAATCATCAATGGAATCGGTGGCCAGCTAGATGCTGATCCAATTAAACAGGCATTAACCAACAAACTGACGCTGAAATTTAGAACTGTCCACACGTTAGCTAAACACTGTCGTCCATTTACAGACTATACCTCTTGATGAAATAAAAATGTTTGCTAATTGGGAATGACTACCAGTCTGACAAGTCAGCAGTGGACTTTGCACATCACATTGCAGAAGTAAGTGTTCTATTGTTACTTTTGTTATTGTGTTGTATGCAAGCTGTGAAACACAAGTTACACACAATTCATCAAGATATTATTACAATATTGAATATGATAGGATTAGATGATCTACAAACTTGTTGGCAAGTCATAAACTGGCAGTCAAGTCTCAAGTCAATGACTTCCACATCATTATCATGTGTTGTCAAATGTGGGGGGTGGTTCCTATGACAGTGATAAAACTGTCTTGTATGAGTCACTGAACCTTTTTTGTTTTTTATTACAATGTGTATGTTTAAATGTTTATGTTTAATATATGTATGTTATGATGCATACTATTATTATATAGGTGTTGCACTCTTGTGATTATATTTTGCTATTAATATATATGTGCATGTTACTATGTTATTGGGGAAAGTGATTAAAATAGTAATATACTTCTACATTCTCCCTTTTCATTTGAAAATGTACCATTTTCATTTAGAAATAACGAATTGAATATAATGATTATATACACATGTCTGTATATGCATGGCATACAATTCAATTGTATTTTGAAGTATAAATTATTGGGTCTAAATAAATTTCTTGCTAAATCTTCATAATGACTACCACTGCTGTTCATATTGGATCAGGCTATGGAGAAGATTACTTTGCTACACTGGTGAATCACTTCAGGGGTATTCCATATCAAATCAAGAATTTACATGACCGTCTTCGATTTTGATGAAACTTGGTGTGTTCGTTTGTGTTCATGAGTCCATGTTACCAACCAAATATCAAACTTCTCTCCTAGGTAACTTACAGATGTGATGTTGGTGTCATTTTAAAGCTCTGATAAATGTCTATCTGTGTAGACAATTAAACACAAACAAAAATGTGAACAACATGTTTTTTGTTTAATATTTGACCTGACCTAGCAAAAATCATGTAACCTCAGATTTTGTTGATTTTCTTATATGTCGAAGCATACATATTTGGCAATAATCATTGAAACTTTGATAGTGCACATTTCAATACTTTAGGAGTTATTAAATTTTAAATGCAACATCGTGTTTTATTGCATACAAATATAGACACTTGTGTCTATCTTTGTATGCTATAAAACACTAAATAATATGGAAAACATTAAAAAAAACTTTTTCCTTTGACTTGACCTTGCAAAAGTCATGTAACCTCAGATTTTCGTGAAATTTTATATAGTGTAGCACACATACCTGGCAATAATTATTAACAATTTGAACATGCACATTCCAATATTTTGACAGCAATTCCCTTTTCAGTGACAGTGTTGAAGACCACAAATTGATAACTTTTCTGGATTATTAACAATTTATTATCTCGCCTTTTCACACACATAATGAATGTGTGGGTTCTCTGTTCTACTGTTGAAGCCTTTCCGCCAATGCATTAGACACTTTTGCCATGTGCTCTTTCTTCAAGGTATTATGTTCTTCCAGTTGCTGTGGTATGGTGAGCAGAGGTTAGGATGTCCCCCATGCCTACCACCAGGTTGTCAGGTCGCTCGGGGTAAGTGAATGATCTGGCTGGTCCACAAGGATTGAGACAGTTAATAGTCACCTCTCTTTCTCTTTGATCCAGGAACGTGACCATTCCAAGCCACCACCATCCATCATACTAAACTGTGACGTAACCCTTCACCTCTTCAAACCTGATGACATGTTCTTCAGCTGTCACGGTTTCTTGTCGAGTTTGTGTACTTGTTGAGAATTGACTCACTTTTACTTTGAACAATGACACATGACGGAAACAATGCAACTGTCGGGTGCCCGGCACTGTCCGCACCTTTGCAAAGCGGCTCTCAAGCAGTTTCCCTCAGCTTTCCAATCTCTGACAGTGAAGTATTCAACATTTAAGGAAGGAACATTTTGTTTGCAAACTCGTACAGCTGGTGAGGTGTCTGGATCTGATCTTAATAAGGCCTTTGTAGACTAGCCTTTGTTGCCATCCTCTTCAGTAATCCCCAACACCATCGCATGGCCCCTTGCCGTGTGAAGTGGCAAACAAATGCCATTCAGCTTCAAATCCAAAGTCCACAGAATGGTGGCACAAGTTCATGAAATTCTTACAGTTCTTGTATTGACCTGCACAACCATCTGAGAAATAGAAAACTTTCTTTGGCTTCAATTCGAACATCTCCTCAAGGAACAGAAGATGTTGAAACAGATGGACTGTAAAGGTATCATGTGTCAGGCACAGATAACAACACATGCCACATGCTTTGACACTCCGTTCTCCAACCAATAACAAACAGATGGGTCGATGGTAGCTTGAGCATTGTTGAAGTGATATGACTGGACTTCATCTTGCATTCCAAAAGTGAAGTCCTCGGCAAAATCACCCACAACAAGTGCCTCCTATTCATCCAGCATGTTGTCTCGCAGGTCTTGATAGTATGATGTTTGAACTTTCTCAATGAAATCGTGAAGGATGATATGTTGGAGATGTTCAGTGAAACTTTGAATGAATTCATAAACTGACTGATGGATGGTTTCTAACGTTGATCTGTCTGTTGTGGTCCACTTTTGGTTGTTAAATTTCGTCAAATGCATTGAGCATTGAGCAGCAGTTCTTGAAAGATCTCAACACATGGACACTGATTGCACTTCTGGAGGAGGCAGTCCAATGAGGTATCATACACATGATTTACCATAAAAATCAGGTATATAAAATGTTATTTTGACGTCTCCGCTAGCTACAGATCATCGTACTATTTATACAAATATTAAGTGTACCAACAGATACAGATAATTACCTTATGGGCAGAGAATATGCAGAGAACAAAACACACCACATTATACGAAGGCAGCCCCCATACTGAAAGATTTAACAAGATTTAACAAGATTTGCCATCCAAGCCAAAGGCCCAGATGGCAAGTGGACAAGGAAGCCATTGGCTTATCGAGAGTCCAACAATGTTCATCTACTTATAACCCGCCCTCCTGATATATGTGTCAACCTTGTTTTTAAACATATTCACGCTGCTAGCAGTTACACAATCTGTAGACAGTTTGTTCCATTCATTTATTGTCCTCTGTGAGAACGAGTGCTTCCTGATGTCCAATCTACATTGATCCTTTACTAATTTTACCTCATGTCCTCTAGTTCTGCTATCCTTCTTGAGTGAGAAAAACATATTTCTATCAATATTTTCATACCCATTCAATATCTTAAAAACTTCAATCTGATCTCCTCTTAACCTCCTTGTCTCTAGAGTTGTTAAACCACATTCTTTCAGGCGTTCTTCATAACTAAGGTCTCTAAGTTCTTGAATCATTTTAGTTGCTCTCCTTTGTATGCGTTCAAGCGTATCTATATCCTTCTTACGATATGGTCTCCATGCTTGTATACAGTATTCTAAATGAGGTCTAACTATTGCTTTATATAGAGGTATAATTAACTTTTTTCCCTTGTATGTTATGTTTCTTCTAATCAATCCAAGAATTTGATTACCCTTTGAAGCTGCAATACCACACTGCTCTGAAACTTTCATATCAGCGCTTATTGTAACTCCTAAGTCCTTTTCTTTTACAGTAGTACCAAGAACAGTATCTCCCATTTTATAGTTTACATTCAAGTTCCCATGTCCTGTATGTAGGCATTTACATTTCCCAAAATTGAACAGCATCTGCCATTTCTCAGACCATTTCACTAATCTGTCTAGATCGTTTTGTAAATGTTGTTTATCACCATCAGTATTAACCTTTCTAAACAGTTTTGTGTCGTCCGCAAATTTCAGTACGTTACTTGTTATACTCTCGTCCAAGTCATTGATATAAATTAAGAATAATATAGGTCCTAATACTGATCCTTGAGGTACCCCACTCAAAACCGATTTCCAATTTGAAACTTCGCCATCTACTACAACTCGTTGTCTTCTGTCAGTCAGCCATTGTTCTATCCAGTCAGTTATGCTATCCCCGATACCATGGGCTTTTAATTTAAGTAGCAATCTTTGATGTGGCACTTTGTCAAAAGCTTTCTGAAAATCTAAGTAGATAATATCTACTGGCGATCCCTCGTCTATCCACTTAGTGATTTCTTCCAAAAACATAACATATTTGTTAAGCATGACCTCGCTTTAAGGAATCCATGTTGAGATGAATTTAATAATTTATGCTTAACGAGGAAGTCCACCATATGGTCTTTAATTAACCTTTCTAATAATTTACAAATCACTGACGTTAAACTCACTGGTCTGTAATTCTCTGACTTATTTCTCGAACCCTTTTTAAATAATGGTATGATGTTTGCTTCTTTCCATTCAAACGGAACAACTCCCTCTTTTAATGACAAGTTGAATACTCTTGCAAGTGGTATACTGATTTGATCTACTGTTTCCATTAGTAATTTTGGAGGAATCCCATCCACTCCCGGTGATTTGTTATCCTTCATTGCCTTTATTTTCCTAGCTACCAATTCTGGAGTTACAACTAACGGTCCTAAATAGTCAGATTTAGCCCCCTGAAATTTAGCATCAGCAACTGGTAATGAACTAATATCTTCTTTTGTAAACACTGAACTGAAGTAACCATTTAGGTCTTCCGCCATTAAAAACCCCTGTGATATTATATTTCCAGCACTGTCTTCTAGAGGTCCAACCTTGTCTTGTACGTTTTGTTTACTCCTGACATATGCATAAAAACTCTTGCTGTCAGTTTTTATGTTACATGCCAGTTTTTGCTCATAGCTTCTTTTAGATTGTCTGATTTCAGTTGTAGCTGCATTAAGTGCCTCTTTGTATTTTGCATAGTCTTCTTCCTTTCTGGTACGCCTATAAACCCTCCACATAGTTTGTTTTAGCATTATTTTTCTAATTGCCTCTTTTGACAAGTGTTTCTTTCTACACCGTTTTCCTTGTTTTCGGAAGGGAACAAATTTATCAATGATACTCTCAATTTCATATTTTAGAATATTCCAACATTCAATTGCAGTCTTATTCATCAGCATGTTATTCCAATCTAGCTGTGCTAAGTATTTTCTCATATCTTTGTAGTTACCTTTGTGGAAGTTTCTCTTGTACGTTTTCTTATTTTTACTTTCTGATTTTACATTGATGTCAAAATGTATTTGATTATGGTCACTATTACCCAATGGTTCAAATATTTTTACATTGTCCACTAATTCTTTTGTGATGACAAAACTATATCTAATACATTTTCTCCCTGGTTGGTTCTAGTACGTGCTGAGTAAGAAAGCTATCCTGGATTAAACATAGAAATTGTTGATCCTCAATCCCTGTGCTCTCTAGAGAATTCCATTGTATGTGTCCATGGTTAAAATCTCCCATTATGATACATTCCCCTTTACTAACTTCCTTTATAGCGTTTTTTATTTTTGTGTTGTCCTCTTCGTTTATGTTTGGACTTCGGTAAACTAATCCAATAGTTAATTTTGAATTTCCTGAAACAATTTTGCACCAAACAGCTTCATCGCAATCTGCTTCCCTTTCTAGTTTTATTTCATAAGCCTGAATAGATTCTTTAACATATAAAATAACTCCCCGCCCCTTCTTCCTATTCGATCTTTCCTAAACATTACGTATCCTGTCAGTCCTAATTCAGCATCTGCTATATCTATGTTGGCCCATGATTCAGTTATACCAATTATGTGAGGGTCAATATCTTCTACCATAATGTTTAATTCGTTTTCTTATTTACTATGCTCCTTGCATTTAAACATACGCATCTATAACCTTTTTCAGAGATGTTTTTCGGATGATTTGATATTGGTTTATCTGTGCTAGTGGCCTCTTGTTCTGCTTGAGACACCTCTAGGTAACCCCCTGCACTTCTAGTTTAAAGAATGTTTACTTCAAAAATATTTGTCATTGTACCCAAGTCGCTATCTACTGCTGCTGAAAGTTTGTCCGCAATACTGCCGCCCCTTTCCACTTAAATGAAGCCCATCCTTCATGTACATATCAGCCCTCCCAACGAAACTTCCCCATAAATCCACAAATCCAACTTCCTCTTCCCTACACAGCCTCTGGACTAACATGTTAATTGCCATCCCCCGACAATTTCGATATTTGTGACCCCTCCTGCCCATTACAGGTAAAATCCCTGACAGTATTACCTGCTCAACCCGCGTCTGTTTTAGTGTTCTGACCAACTGCCTATATTTCCTAACTATGGCAGTTGTACCCTCCCTCTCTACGTTATTTGTCCCTACATGTACTAAAACAGATCCACCCTTACCCGAGCCTACGATGTTTTTTACCCTCTCAGTTATCGCCTCTATTTTGGCTCCAGGCAAGCAGACCACCACATCATCTCCCTTGTTTAAGACTCTGTCGGTCTTCCTAACTATCGAATCCCCCACAAACACCCTCGCTCTCTTCCTCACCCCCTCTATCACTGCTGCAGAATAACTCTTCCTTTCGATCCCCTCCATCACATTCTGTCCTGACCCCTTCCCTTCCGTCTCCCCCACTCCCTTCTCCTTCCCTCCTGTCTCCCCTACTCCCCTCTCCTTCACTCCGGTTGTTTTCCCTCCCGTCTCCCCCACTCCCTTCTCCTTCCCTCCTGTCTCCGCTACTCCCCTCTCCTTCACTCCGGTTGTCTTCCCTCCCGTCTCCCCCACTCCCTTCTCCTTCCCTCCTGTCTCCGCTACTCCCCTCTCCTTCACCCCGGTTGTCTTCCCTCCCGTCTCCCCCATTCCCTTCTCCTTCCCTCCTGTCTCCCCTACTCCCCTGTCCTTCACCCCGGTTGTCTTCCCTCCTGTTCCTTTCCTTCCAGTCTCCTTACGTCCTGTCTCCCTATGACCTGTCACCTTCCCTCCTCTCAGCTTCCTCCCAGGCTGAGGTGAGCTCTCCCTAGCATCTCTTGTGTCTTTCCCCACTTTATCGTCTACTGTTCCCTCACCGGAACTACTGGCACAACTCCCCTGTTCCCTTCCTACCATTGCCACAACGAGCAGCCTCAGCTCTTCCAACTCCACCTCTATTTCCTTCATCCTTGCGCATCCCCTACACTCAAAACTAAAACTATCTGCCTGGACCTCAGCCCAGGACTTCTCGCACCCAGACTTGACGAAATCTACCCAGTTACTACAACTGCTACAAATTAAGTGCCTTGTGGCCTTTAACTGCCGTTTGCACGGGGCCATCATACAATTTAGTTTTAATTAGTTTGCTACGTTAGCCTTGAATAAGGCTGTTTTTGTGATCAAAAGAACACTAGGCTAAAAATCCTGCCACCTAGCGAATACGGAGAACACTGTGTAACAAAACAACGAAGTGAGTGTGTACTAATTTACGCTAAAATCCTGCTGTTAATTCCTTTTTACCGAAAACGTTGACTACCACTATGTCAGATATTACCTTATGTATGTAATTTAAGTAAATAAATCACTTTATCTTATATATATATTAGCTAATGTAAACGATAGCTCGATGCACGGGTTGAATGACCTGTAAACAAACTCCCTTTTATCACTCGTTGAGTTTGAATCCGGGAAAAAAAATACTACCTCTGTTAACAACAACGGTTTCTTAATATATGTCTTCAAGAAGTTGGTGAACAATATATGTATAATACTAATACTTATTCTAAACAATATTCACTGTTACTGACTATTCACTATGTTATCTAAATGTTCGAATTGTAAACACCCCTATTAACGCTCGCTGAATTCCCTGACAGAATCCGAAACTAACTTACTCTAAAATACTCCCTCTGACTAATAATTAACAAAACCTGTTTCCTAATATATGTCTACAATACGTTTGTATATAATATATATGCAATAGTAATACTTATTCTATTTGATATTCCATGTATTTCTGTAAATGATCTACACCAAATTCAAGTCGCTGCACCAAGTCCAAGTAGCCGGAAGTCAAGATCATGTGACTCATTTAGTTCTTACTACATGACTAGAGTGACGTGAGATGATGGTGCATTTAAAATGCCATAACTCTTAAAGTATTGCAATGCGCATGATAACACGTTCAGTGATTATTGCCAAATATGTATGCTTCAACATAAAAAATCTGAGATTACATGATTTTTGCTAGGTCAGGTCAAAGATTAAAAAACCATGTTTTTATCATTCTTGTTTGTATTTTATTGTCTGCTCAGATATACATTTATCAGAGCTTTAAAATGACAACAACATCACATCTGTAGGTTACCTAGGAGAGAAGTTATAACACCTGGAAGGTCGTGAGGTAGTCAAGGTCGGGTCAAACTTTGATGACCTCTATCTCTGGAAAGGAAGGTCGCATTGACCTAACATTTGGGTGGGAACATTGAACATAAAGAACACACTAAATTTCATCAAAATTGAAGGTGGTCATGTAAATTTCACCCTGTTTTTGATTGATTTGGCATGGAATGCCCCTTCAACGACATCTTGGTTGAGGCCAAAGTTGATGTAAATGATATTATCCCAGAATGGACCATGCTGAAGACACTGCTATAGAAGGTTAACAAACACTACACTGAAACCTAAACGGTAGTTCTATTTCATAAATTCATAACACTGAATTACATACTAACTTGTTTATACGTTTATATAATGTTTGTTTGCAAATTTGAAAACAAGGCATAAACCTTGTGAACCTGTGCTGAACAGTGAGTGCTGATTCTCATCAAATGTTCTTCCAATAATTTGATGTCAATGATGATCATTTGAATACTCATGCCTGTTAGGGTTAGTATTTGTTCTTGAATTATGTGTTAGACATGTTGCTCTCCATTCCAGCCACATCACTGGAAGCTGAGTTTTCAACGTTATGAAGATGGTAAAGACTGATTTCCGCAACAAGTTGGGAAACCCTGCCCTCAATCATTTGTTGCGAATCATGTTGTTGTCTCCACCTGAAGCAGAGTTCAACCCAGAGAAGGCCACCAACCACTGGTATGGTGCACTAGAGCGTAGGGAGTCATCGCAGAGATCACGGGAACCTGTCTATGATGATTCAGCTAATAAATCAGATCACGAGGACTTGTACTATATATATACCATGTGATTTGGTTTGAAGGTGCAGCAGTTGGTGGCTTGATTTTGACTATGGTTAAATAAAAGTTTTTGCAAATTTTTTTTATAGTTTTTGTATGTGCATTTTACAGTAACCTTTGGCCATAAGCTCCGTAGTTGCTCTTGCAGCCGAACAGCAAGAAGATTGTAGTTGTTTTCATTTAAAATTAAATAATTAAAAAAAAAACCTTGTATTTTCACTTCCACTCTGTAAAATAAAATAAATCCAGACAAGTACAATTTCTGGCAGACAAGTAGATTTCAAGATTGACTTGTCCAGCGGACAAATGATTTTTATTAGCTTATTTCTATCACTGGGAAGGGACCGGCCAAGTGGCCCATGGTTTGCCATCAGAGTTTTCCTAGACCAACTGCATGCTATGGCTGATGACCTTGGCCTACACAGGTTGGGAATCAGAGTCTTCCTTCTCGTATATCCCTAGCAAATTATTGCTATTCTTGTCTAGGGAGAGCAAGCAAGTTACCAGCTACTCGCTGCATCACACAGACCTGTGTCACCATCGCATTCCCAATACATCAATTACTAAAATCTAAGGTTTATTAGTGTAACTGGGTGGTATATCTATTCTAAATTAGTAACGTAAACACATACATGTTGCAATCATTTTAGTAGCATGGCATTCTACAAGTTCTTTAATTTATTTAGCTTATGCTACTTGATAAAGTTCTGGTTAAAAAGCATGCTCACAAAAATTAACAGATTTGGCAGTTTTTCTGAAGGTGATATTGACACGTGGGTTTTACTGCTATTAACATTAAGTTCACGTTGAAATTATTATTTTGGCATATAGAAACTTGTTTTTATCATTGTAGAAATTTTCGTCATCTTATCAAGGCGACTTCATCAGCACTAATGACGTACTGGTCGGATGACGTCATAGTAGATTTCGTAATTACCCACATATCGGTTAATCACTGCCTTGGTCTTGCCTATGATGTCATCCGACCAGTACGTCACTACTACTGATGAAGTTGCCTTGATAAGACGATGAAAATTTCTACAACGGTAAAAACAAGTTTGGATATGTCAAAATAATAATTTCAACATGAAAACGAACCATCCTGTGAAATGTTCACTATATTAACATAATGGTTTTGTTTTCTTAGCATAATATTGTAGAGGAAAACATGAACAAATGATATGTCATTTTACTCATTTGTCTAGTTAAATATTAATATACTTCAATAATTTGCATTTTGCCAACAACCATAATTTGTTGTCAACATGCTTGTGTCATTTGTAGGTCCACCTACTAAAAGGAAATTTGATAGTTTTTCTGAGATGTGCTTATTCTTTACTGATCATATTAAGGAAATCAATTTACAACAAACTTATATATCATGTATGTGAAATATAAAGTGCATAAAATTAATATTAAATTTTAGTGAAACACAAGCACAGAGTGATTGTGTGACCATATAAATTTATATGTACTCACTATACGTAGTTAACGAAAAATACTTATACAAATATATACATATACAAATATTTTTAGATGTTATATTGTGATATGTTTGTGGTTGAAGTGCACATGTTCACTATAGAGAGAGTTGGACCACTATAATTGAATTTTAATAGTGACATTTTAATGATTTCAAACACTTTCTAATTTTTGCTGACAAAAACCTGGGTTTTACCAACTTTTGCTACTGTCTTTACAAAAACCCTATGCTATATGATAAAAGTGCATGTAATAATAAAGTAAATTTTCTCTGATCAGCTGCATAGAAACTGTGATTCTGTTTGGTTTTCAGATGTGCGAGCCAGTATGGTATACAGGCCAGAAAACCAGGCTGCACCTTTGGGAGGTTCGGTTACATTTGAGTGCTCATCTAGTTCTTCAAGTGCAACATTGTACTGGGTTGAACACCCTAAGGAAGATTCAGGAAATTTCATTGCAAAAGAAAACCACCTTATATGTGGGCCACGGACAAACCAGTACTCAGTAGCTACTATGGACCCCTACACACTGACTGTGAATTTGTCTACGCTAAATATGGGAATGACATACAGTTGTATGGAAGAGACAGAAAGTACAACAAACTATGCATATGTTGAAGCCACTGTTATATCCGGTATGGTGTAGTCGGTTGAAGTAATTAATTACGCATAACTCATTCTTGTATTCCCAGAGTTTTCAGCGTGTATCACCCTTGGTAGGTACCATAACCCACAACATATTTGTATTTATAATCATTACCCACATAAACACAATCAGTTGCAATCTGTATTCAAAGACCCTTTAAGTGTCAGTTATGAGAATTATTTTGTTAATAAATAATATTTAATAACTTTTTCATTTGTAGCTTGACAAATAGTAGTGGATTACATCTCAATACTTGCTGAATGACTCTTTTGTGCTACTAATTGTTAGATCAACTGCTTTTTGTGCATAGTCCCAAAATTGTAATGTTAGCGAAGCACTATCAGTTCCATATATATTTGTTCAGATGGGTCCACCAGGTGTGATGCTACAATAACATCACTTGTTCATAATTAAGGCACAACTAATCATAGTTTCATTTGTTGGCTCCAATGTTTGCGTTTACATAACGAGACTGTTAGACGGGCGGCCAAAGCGACGAATTGTGACCTGATGGCATTTTTTTTACAAGCAGCCAACCATTTTACATGTTTTCTGTATACGTTATTGATCATTGTTGGACTTTCTGATTTTTTTATTTTTAGGTAAGAAAAGATAATTCCATAGTAGCAACACTGCGCATGCTATCTTTCTAGCTGGCCTTTTGGCAGCACATGCACAAGTTCCAGTCAATAGAATTCTTAGTGTTACTTTGAGGGGATAATAAAGGGGTATGAAACAAACTACGATATAATTTAGTAAAAAATCTCAACATAACAGCAGATGCTGAATTACATAGAATATGTTTTACTACAATAGCGTGCATGTTCACTGGGTTGCTAATTGCACAATGAAATCATTTCATGTACACCTTTTGATCACTATGACATCGTTTCCAAAGACGCAACGAACTGCTTATGTGCAAATCAGCGTTTCAAATATAGTCCGCAAAAGGCGAAGTTCACAGTCAAAACAATATGCATGTTAAACTTGTTGGTAACAACTAACATGCCCGGTAGGCCTTTTATAGTGTAAATATCTTTCATGGCCAATTTGTTGCTGAATTTCCCTTTAAGAAACAAAATGACACATACTTCACTCAAAATCCAGCACTTTTTTGTGAACGTCGCACGCTATATCCATTAATGTAAGTGGAGACAATCTGGTATGGTTATCAAGTCGTAATACACTGATTGATAACATACTGAAATATATAGTTTAAAAATTTTTTTTTCAAATGTAGCAATTTGTGAGACAAAAATGACCCGTATTGAGTCAAAAATAAATGGCCGGCTAAAACCTAATTCAGTAATCAGTGGCCCACGTATAGAAAAGTTAAACAGGTTGGCGAATTATAACATGGACAGTAGGCCTCATGTCGAAAAAAATTGTTTCTTGACGAATTTTGTGTACAATTTGATGTTAGGCGAAAAATTACCCATAATTCAACTAAAAATTAAAATTTTGCCTTGCCATGCACTATAATCATTGAGATATGTGGATAACATTTGAAATAGTTGAACAGTTGTAACTCACTGATTACATCCTGAAATATAATGGTTAACATAGTTGTTTAACTACATTTTGTTAAAATTATGCATTTGGGGACCAAAATTACCCATACGCACGCACGCACGCACGCACGCACGCACGCACGCACACAATCTGACCAGGATAAAATGGATTCAGTAACCTGTGGCTTATGTAGATAACATTTACACTAACATTTGGAAACATGTAACATGTTAGTATGCCGTATAAGGCCAAAATACAGTTTTGATAAATTTTCTTCTAATTTTACATAAAAAAATTTTCTGACTTAAAAATCAAAAATGAGAAAGTCCAACAACCCATACCATAAGCAATGACACACATATAGGGAAC
This sequence comes from Lamellibrachia satsuma, assembly GCA_033239005.1. NCBI lineage: Eukaryota > Metazoa > Annelida > Polychaeta > Sabellida > Siboglinidae > Lamellibrachia > Lamellibrachia satsuma. The sequence goes on from BSQZ01000023.1 coordinate 4,259,725, forward strand.
ATCTAAAATAGTTTGCTGCTTGTAACAAAAAATGCGGTCGAAATTTTTTTTGAGCACTTTACTCGTCCTTGGCCGCCGTCTATGTTCAATACTTCATACTTTATTCATGGGCAGGTATTATAAGAAGCTTGAGAAAATTACTGATACTGACACCGTTTCTCTCTTTCTTTGGGTAACTCCAGCATTTACGGGAAAAAAAACTTGTATTGCATAACATTAGGCAATTACCATTATGGTTGAAGTCATGATGAATGCACCAAAACAAGCCACCATTTTGAACTGATCCAAACTGTGCATGTGTGACAACTCTTATGTTTTATCTGAAACTCTTATAGTTTTCTAAAATTCGATAATGTTGTTGTCATAGGAGGCATTCCTTATGGTTTTGTGCGTTTTGAACAAGGTTTTTTGCAATATGAGATATGGCCTGTAACTAAGGGATGGTCGCATAACTTTACAAAGTCAAAACCTGTACATAGTTACGTAGTGGTGGGTGATGGTTTGGTACATTGTCACTACATTTCGCCAAAAAAATCAAATAAATTGCTCCAGTATTAGTCCAGTGGCTTAGTGAAATTACCAGGTGGACTAAAGCATCAAATTTAGCATGAAGCACCCTTAGGGCCAATTAATTAATTTTAGAAGGGGAGCCCTGAAATTGTTCAGCTTTTCATAACAAACCAAAATCCAAGATGGCCGACACCTATAGTTAAAATTCAACTATCTCGGGTTCTGTGTCAAAGAAAGGTTATTATATTTCAAAATACATTGATGTTTTATACTACAATACTACTGGTACACTAATAATCCCTGTTATCACCATATTTATTCTAATAAAGACACAAATTCCCATTCTTTTTCTTAATTTCTAAAATACTCGCAGGTCGGTTCTACGAGCTGCATTTGCACTTGTAAAGTGGTGAGCACTCCAGGTTGGCTTTACCGCATTTCAGTTTGAGCAGTCTCCATTGCAGCAGCATTTGATGAGCTCTTGACATGATTTGGATACTTTCGTAAGTGTCACCCAAACTGGCTGCCATGATTCAGATACCTTGGCCTAGGCAAATTCCTGGGGAGAAGGAACTACTTGTTGGGTCTGTAAGCTGGTGGTTCAGATTCCAGCTTGGTACACTGCCCGTCGGGTATGCTGCAGTAGAGCATCCTGTGTTGGTGGCATTGGACTGATTCTTCAGGCAGAAAATGTCTTTTCTTGTCTGGTTGACAGAGCTCAGTGGACTGCTCTTGTCATACAAGATGACAGTCAGTCTCTCAATCATTTCAAAATGTGCAGAGTCAACATACAAAAGTTCGAACGAGTGGCATGCCAAATACTCAAATGTTTGTCTGATCTCCAATAGGCTTGCCAAGCCTTCCACACGGATTTCTTGCCTTTGCCCTTGAAGGCAGATGTTGTGTTGCAACCAGAGATAGCATGAAATGCTGGCAGCATTCTTGATCTTGACTCTCTCATGCTTGCACAGATGGCATTGATGCTGTAGAATCTGTAATGCTTGCCTATGCCAAAAGTCACACAGATATATTCCAACGGTTGCGTCAGATGATGGTATGTACCAACAAGGATGGTAATGACATCTGTGTCCACAGTATGCACTTGGATAATCTTCCAGCTTTGCTTTGGTGCATGCAGTATATGTACTACAACCCTCGTGTCAACTTCCTTGTGATTGCAGTTTTGCATGGAACCTTTGGATACCACAGATTCATTTGACGTGATGTATACATCTTTGCCTGGTGGGTAGACGAACTTTGCTGCCTTGGAGGTCAGAAAGGCAAACAATTCCTTCTTGTTTGGATCACGGAGGAAGTCTGTCCAATTGCTTGGTAACTTGGTTTGGCCTGACACTTTTCTGTGCGCTGTGTGAAAGACCCTGATTCTGAAAGTTCTTGGGGCTCTCTGGGTCATCATCGGCAAGGTATTCGCACTCAAACTGCTTCTGCAACCTAGCCAGCTCTGGTCCTGAGAGCATCCAGCGCCTGAAAGCAATGGGGTTTTCAGTCAGTCCAATACAACCACCTGAGCCTTTCACGTAGTCGTTCTCTTGCTCATGAGCCTGGTCAATTGGGATTGTAGAGAACTTGTTGCTGGACTTGGAAAGGACCCAGTGACCCTGCTTTTCAAACTCATCCTTGATGGGATCAGGCAAAAACTTCATGTCTCTGATATGAAAACGCATCCATCTCGAGAGAAGTGTCAGGTCCTCCAAGACTTCCACATACAGATGGACGTTCTTCTCTGTGTGAGCCGTGATGAAGATGAGAATGAGATTTTCGTATCTTGTGATCAGGTCCCAGAATATAAACGTTGGCCTCTTCTTCTGCATGTCACTTCTCCAAGCTACAGCATAGTTTTTGTCTTTGAGAGCAGAAGAGCCTCCTGCTGGAGGTTGTGCGGGATCATGAGAGTGACTTGGTGGCTATGCCTGGTTCGAGTGAGGTGCGCCACCTTCAGAAAAGACTCAACTTTTCCAGAGGAGGCCACCTCTGCCTCCGCAAGAGCCGGATCCGTCCAACAAGTCTCCTAGTGTGTTCCACGGGGCCATTTCTCTGTGTACAGGCCACCCAGCATAACCACATGCACTGTTTCACCATGAATGACTGGCCATTTCCATTGTACACACTTTGCCAGGACAAACAGAGGCTGGTCGAAAGTAGTGACTGGGATTTAGATACACGATCGCTTGTTTCTGTACATTCATGCCATGCTTGATCATTGCAGGGGTGGCAGACATATTGTACAACAGAGGACGGGGTGTGCAAAGAGCTGAAGGGTCTTCCATTGTAGGTTGAAGAGACGCATGGTAAGCAGCCCACACGATGGTATCTTCACTGGCGAATTCCTCCTTTCATACAAGTGGCAGTGAATGTTCGATCGAACTGTTTTCCTTGGCTCTGGCCTTGTCAAGGCTAATCTGAACTGGCCTCACGTTACACCTTGGCACAGCAGTGGTGATGGTTGTCACAGCTACAGCAGGGACAGAGGCATACTTGTTAGGGAGAGAGTGTCTTTTCGTTCCAGAAGGTGGTATCTTTACAGGCGGTCTGCTCTCACCAGTCTTGGATCTTGTTTGGAAACTGGAAAAGGCCGATTCCAGTCCCGTGGACGGAGGTCGGGGAAGTGGTTGAGCTGGGATTATGATCGTCTATATAAGCTTTTCCGAAGACAGGCTTCGTTTTTCCAGAAGAATTGGATGTTCTTTTCTTTGTGTTGTAGAGAATACATTGGCCAATGGTAAGGCAAGCCTGGGATTCACGTCTGTCTTAATCTTTCAAGCTGGGGCCATTGAAAAAGAGATGAGGGACTTGAGGCTTGAGGGCAGTGAGTTTTCTTGACATCCTGGTAGGAAGCAGCCAGTGAATATATCGCTTTGATCACTGAAGATATTTTTTCTGATTATCATAGCAGCATTTGCTAGAGAAATCTGTTTTTTAAGACCTTCCTTTAATATGTTTATCATTTCTTCTTTGAAAATGATAACAGTATTTCTCCCATCATACTGCTCCTGCGCCTTTGGGCAGCGTTCCAGCAACTGTTCCTTCAGCCTTGTATTGTTGACAAGTGTCTTGATGCCCAGGTCGTCAAGACGATTCACATAGAGGGAATGCATGTCAAAGAGTTTAAAGAGGAGAGTTTGAGAGTCAACGGCTTTCTCAATGCAACTTGTGAGCTCTACAAAAGCTCTAGATTCATTCACCTTCTCATCTATAGATACTGGTTCCTGGTTCGACTTCCTTGCGAGACTGCAATCTCGATTTCTCAGCTTCCTGTGGCATTTCAGGTGATACTTTGTTCCCTGCGCATCTCCTCCTACAATTCTAGCAAGAAGCTGGGTATCCTGTAGCTCTGTGATCATATGTTGCAAACTGGCATCAGCAACAAATGATGAAACCTGATGGTGATCACCCTCTTCATGTCCTTTCTCAAAGAAGAAACGTTTTTCAATGTGAAGTGCCTGGCTCATCTGTGTTATGTTCCCTCTTTTTCTTCTTTGCTTTTGCCAACTTCGATTTGTTAAATTTCAAATGACACGATTTGTGCCAAGATGCACAATGGGTTGCAAAACTCATCACTCATCATTACCAAAATATACTTCAGCTGGAAGGGCATCAATGTCCTGGGACTGTTCGACATTTGTCAGAAATGAAGTTTAGGCAGCTGAATTGTCATCACTTGTTACAAGACTGAGCACCGGACATCACAGGGATTCAAGTGTGTCTTGCTGGCAAATGATGCAACGATTCTAGTATAGTTCCATGGTGTTGTAGTCAGGGAGCACAACTTGCTGGCAATTTGTTTATGCGACAGGAACTGGGTCACCAGCAAAGATATTGATACAATCTATAAACGTTGGTCACCAGCCTCATTTCCATAAAACGCCATGAACCTAACTCAGCACATATACAACTCTTTGTGCATCTGTTATCAGAATATTTCATATACTAAAAAAGAGGATGACCGTGATCGACCTGCGGGCATCTTGGATTTTTATGTTTTACGAAAAAGAATCAGAAAAATTCAAGAGGGCTACCCTTCTAAAATTAATTGTTAGGCCCTAAGGGAGCCTCGCGAAAAATGTGGTGCTTCGGTCCGCCCAGTAACGATTATCATGAAAACTCACTAAGCCATAGGACTATATAGCGCCACCTAACGAATTAAACTGGTATTACTTCGGATAATCCGCACTGACTTTGAGAATTTTTGAGACTCCCCCTAAGACACATGAGACCACCCCTAAAACACATGATAAAATATGCATAACAATGTAGGCAGGTTCTGTGATGTTGTTTTCTGTTGTAGGTCCAAGCATACGTACAAATTACTCGACTACCAAGCCTGTTATTGAAGGAATGACTGTAAAACTTGTATGTTCCATACAATTCGGAGGTCGGTTGAGACCAGATCTTGATTGGAGTATAGACACAAATTCATCACATCGACTGGCTACACCAACTGTTGCCCACACAGACACATCTGTTATTTCAACTTTGATTGTAATAACTAGATTTGACCTCCATGGCAGTACGTTCTGCTGCGCCGCCCAGTACGGCCAGCAATTAAAAATTGCTCATCAGAGGCATCCAGATGACTTAAGAATGCCAGGAGATATTGCTGACAATAATCCAGAACTGAAGAAAGACTTAGAAACACATTCACCTGCTTTGAATGTTTTCTGTGAGTATATGCAACATTTCTATTAATAACTGCAGATTCAAGTTGCATGCAAAAAGGCCAGCATAAATTGGTGAAAATGTTTATACTTATATATGTAAATCAGAGGTTCCTGGAGGTCTTCCAGGGGGTACACAGAGGGTTGGCTGAAGCTAAGGTTATGTGCAACGATACATTAATGCTGTAACTTTGTGTGGTCCATGAAGGAGAACGTGTTTGTAGTATTATGAAATTTAAATAAAACATTCTTTTCAAGCAAACATTCAACACTATTATTCATAAATTACGATGATTTCACCTCATAATGGTTAGTATCTAACTGGAAAATCAAGTCACTCCAAGGCCGGTTCGCCAGTCATTGATTTTGTGAACAAGGTACAAGCATTCATCATGAAGCTAGAGCTGGTGGGACGGCAAAACCAAAAAAGGAACTTTCAAAATTTTTTAACACTTAAGCACGGCATTTCATGGTGAAGAAACGGGACATGGAAACATGGGGCAACTTGTGCAGACGCACTTGCCTTCCATGCAGAAGGAATTTCAGACATACTTACCACATCTGAATGTGCTGGATTCGAATTTCATCAGTTCAGTATGGAGGTGCGATCTCTCTCTCTCTCTCTCTCTCTCTCTCTCTCTCTCGCTCATGCGAGCGTGCATGAGAACTTTTGGAAGTTCTTGAACGACTCCACGAAGTTTTTGTCTCAGATGAGCCAATCGTATCCATGTGTGGCTGATGTGCCTGTGAAGGCACTATTGATGTTTCGAGGGACAATTTTTCTTACATAAATATCGCAATGGGCTTATTGTTCATTGCAACGACTACAGCCAATAATATTTCTGCTGTAGCGTTTATGTAATGTTTTACCTGAATTCCCAAATTGTTTTTTTTCTTTGCACGAGTGCGTTGCATATTTGTGTGTGTGAGTGCATGCATGCGCGCGCGTGGGATGGGGTGTGGTCCTGTGTGTGTGCCACAATTGTATCCACAATTACACATAGTCTCAAGTAGTTATACTCCAAAGAGCCCAATCTTGAGCTAACGCAGGAGTTTGGACCAACGGCTTTTAATGTCTCTTCCGAAAGACACGGGCAAAGTGGGGTGAACGAAATTGCCCAAGCTTCGAAACGGCGGAGGTGGAATCGAACCACCATCCTCTCGATCGACAGGCGGGTGCTTTAACCATTAGACCACCGCTCCCCACATACAATATTATACATATAATATATATATATATATATATACCATGATGAGTTTGGGTATTATAATAGTATGTATGCCTACATGTTTGTATATAGTGCAGAGGAGCTATTAATTAGTGGCTGAAATATGGATATTTTTGTCCGATCAAATGTAAATGTTTTCTAGTACGTTTTTCTAGTAATATTTATGTTAGAATGTTTGTTTGGTTCTTAGATGGCCCGAAGGAATTGAAAGTGATGCCTTCTCGTGATTCTTACCGTCCTGGTGATATCGTGACATTAGCTGCAAATGCCAACCCAGAGGCGAAATACAGATGGAAAGATTCAGCTACAGAGGAGATATATTCTGAACAAGCATCAGTAGTCATAACAATTGCAATGTCCGAAAACATCGATGGTTCTGCATATAACACTTTTTCAGGCAAAACGATGAAAAGCAAGGTGTCAATCAACGTTGTTGGTGGAAAACGAACGTCTCGCGCCACATGGTTTGGTGTCAACAGAACTATATTTAACACATGGCTTGCATACACATTACTGTGTATGTTCTAAATGATGATTCACATCTTGTTTATGGTTGGCTCAGAAATATAAATGTTGCTGGTGGCATCTCTATAAAGCAATGCCTCAAAAGTATCGAGCCGTTGGATGTTAAGCCCAGTAACTTTAGGCAACAGTTGTTGTGTGTGTCTAGTTGTCAACCATCAGTTTTTTGAGGCAAAGAAAATGTATATTATTATTGAGCAGTTGCAACATGTAAAACAATTTGATGCTAGCTAGAGAGTGACACATCTTGCTGCTTAGTTTCATGATAATTGTCAGAAAACTAAGTAGAGTTCCTACTATGATTTTAATATCTTCATCCATATGAATTATTGAGCTTCATGTTTTAATAAACTAGATAACTTTTTTAATTAAGACATTTAGAACACGTTTTGGTAAGTATTTACGTTTGGGTCATTATGTGTCAAATCATCCCATTTTCAGGAAATTTCTAAAAGTTGATGTCTGATGTACATTTTAACCAATGAATAAGTAATTATAATTGAGTACTTCTGCAATAGAACTAAGCATGTACGTGCAAACTGTGTCTGTGATGCCCAATGATGTGAACACGGGGTAAGTGCCCAGAAACGCACCCATTATTTTTATCTGTTTTCAAGTGCTTCTAACTTAAGAAGTTTACAAGGTACCTGAAATCAGATTAAAAAATGGGTGCGTTTTTGGGGCGTTTACCCCCTGTTTACATTATAGGGCTTTACAGATACAATTTGCAGGCAAATCCTTAGTTTTTTTAGCTACTTATTCATTGGTTAAAATTGAAGCAAATTCTGAGACATAAACCTTTTGACTATTGGTTGATTTGACACGGGATGACCCATTTGGGTCCTCAAGAATTTTAATAAATGTTCTTAATGATGCGGTCAAAAAGAAGGGCTTGGTTCAGAGCAGCTGCCATCATTGGTGCGTTCTGTAGCAAGAATACCCTTTCCCATAATTGGTTAACTAATACATTTCCCCTCCCTATTGCATGAACTAGTATGTAGTATTCATGTTATAAAATAATGTTTACAGATTATAATAAAATTCAATTAAACTCGCATTACCAATGCTGTAGTTAAATGTAATTTTACAGGACACATGTAAACTTGGGTGAACAGTTTCCTACTCTTATAGTGTACCCGACTAATAACTTAGTTTCAGTTGAAGACATTCCATTTTAGTGCTACAATCTTGTGTCAGTTGTGCAGACAATTATGTATTGCGTAGCATCAAATTACTAGAAATGTAATGTATTTCACTGTTACCTTTTTTATTAGTGCACTAAGTAATTAAATATAAACATTACAAACTCTTGTCAGTTCTACTGTAGTTGATTTGGTTTTGATGAAGCTTTGTACAGTATGTTTATTACAAATTGTGCATGATTGTGCCTTTGCTGTAACAATGTAGAATCTGTATTAAACAATATGTTGTCTGTGTGACAGAATAAACCGAATAAAGTTTGGATTTACTTTGTGATCTATGTAAACACTAAACGGAATTTTGCTAACGAAGTGGCACTGCAAACTATTAAATGTCAAGAACTATTTTTTAAATGTTATGATCCTAATTATACAGAGGCAATAATGTATCAGTTGGCATTGCATGATTATTAATATTTTCACAAACAGTAGACACTTGGGGATCATCCATAAAGTATGTCACGTTCGGGGGGGTAGGGGTGTCTAGGTAAGCGTTACCGAGCGTTACATGGGCATGGGGATTGTCTTGATGAATTATATGTAATGATTAAAGATGTTTTTTGCTCGTCTCGATGACATACTGAGCCGAATTAATTGCTATGCCAGTTGTTGGGTACGTTTCAACTCGATTCCAACAGAAAAGGAATGCAGGTTCTACTTTGCATCAGTGAAGTCTAGTGGTGCACAAGGTTTAACATGTGGTGTGCCAGCAAGGAGTTCTACAAAATACCATCCTGTTGTATCCTACCCCTGGAAAACCTGTGCGTGCGTGCGGTCTAATGTGGGGAGCGGTGGTCTAATGGTTAGAGCACCCGCCTGTCGATCAAGAGGATGGTGGTTCGATTCCACCTCCGCCGTTACGAAGCTTGGGCAATTTCCTTCACCCCTCTTTGCCCGTGTCTTTCGGAAGAGACGGTAAAAGCCGTTGGTCCAAACGCCTGCGTTAGCTCAAGATTGGGCTGTTTGGAGTATAACTACTTGAGTGCGTGCGTGCGTGCGTGCGTTTGTCATGAGTGTATCAATACAGAAGAACTTCTCAAGGTCTTCACTAGGGAAAGTTGCTGGGATTGGACCAGTTCCTCGATCGGACCAGTGCTGTATATTCCAGATTACTGTATACCGTGGCATCCTGTATCGATTATATCATTAATCATCAGCGGTATTTTGGATGACACGATAAGGTTCGTCGAAATAGTGGTACTTTTTTAATATTTTTCACCGAAAATAAGTTTTCCATGCCCTAACATAATATTCAGGCCGTGATCAGTTGTCAGTACAGCACCCTTGGTCATACTTACAGGCGAAAATATGTGTCAATCAAGAGTATAGGAGCCCAACGCATGTGGCGATAATAACAATTTTAAAATGGATGTCGTCTGCTTGTGATGACAATGCAATATTTGTAACACGTGAAACTCCACGATTGGACCACTGGCACTGCAGTTGCCACAATTGGACCAGTGTCAGTGACCCACATAACGGTATGCCATCAACTAGATGTGTGTAATTCTTCCAACACAGTTTATTGATTACCAGAAAGTAATATTAGACAAGGGAGTCATAATAATGCAAATAAAGGAAGTGTTATGTCAGTACCAATGTAAAACTGAACATAACTCGTTGGTAAACAACACACACTCTTGTTTAATCTCAAACATGGCGGAGCCCCCCCCCAAGCTGAGGTTCGTAACGTCGCTTGTCAATTAATGGGTCATAACAAATACAACATATTTCCCCTTCCTCCCTAAGGGATTATCATTCCAGTTATGGGGTGTCGCATAAGCATCACAGAATTACAAACTATGTAGCCATTGTCATTTTCAGTTCAACAGCGAATTAATGCCTACGAATGCGTTCTTTTAATATTGCGATTAAAGTATCAACTGAATATTACTTTTTAAAGTTACCGATACTTGAAGTGTCAACTCGTGATCACTTAAGACGTCTGACAGTCTTCGAGATATCTAGGTGGGCGCCTGTTTCGTCTGGGTCGTTGACGCAGGTAAGGCGGGTCACCAAGTTGTCGAGCAGGTAGACCTTCAACGTCGACATCAGGTAAGGTTTCTTCCGCTAGCAGATGTGGAGGACCCACTTGGCGCGACCGGACACATCGCCGCGAGTTCCGGCGTGAACCATCTTCAAGCACGAAGGTGTTTGGCCCAGCTTTCTTGGCGATCCTCTTAGGATACGACAACAACGATGCCAGTTTGTGCTTTCGGATAGGTTGTTTAGTCCGCAACCAGTCTCCACGTTTCACCGATGTGTCTCGTGAATGACGTCGTTTGTCAGTGTAAGCTTTTGGTCGTTCTTGCTTGCGTCTGATCGATTAAGCTAGCACTGTAATGTTTGGTGTAGGTATCTGAGGCTGTTTCAGATATTCCAACGGGAACCGTAGCTTTCGACTAGTCATCAATTCTGCTGGGGTACGCTGTGTCAGCGCGTGTGGTATCGATATGTTTGCAGTATCGTTGGTACTGCGTCCGTGAACGTTTTCCCCTCCTTGAGTTGCGCACCAAGACTCTATTTGATGACCCGATTCAGCCTCTCCAATCCTCCGTTGCACTGAGGGTTATACAATGCGCTGCGACGGTGTTCGAAGGCGAGTTTCTGTAGGAGCATTTCAAATTCGTATGACACGAATTGTGGTCCGTTGTCGCTTTGCAGAACTTCGGGTATTCAACAGTTCTTTCAGGACCTGAATTATGGCGGAAGACGTCACCGTACTGGTTGCAGCTATCTCTGTCCATTTCGAGTGGACATCGTGTACCACAACGAGAAATCTTTGACTGTGGGGTGCAGCCTGTACCTCGCCGAAAATGTCGATTTGAATGTGTTGCCATGGTTTCTTAGGCCAATGTATGGGTTGAAATGTTTGTGTTGGCTTCATAGATTTTTCACACACTGCACATCATTCACAGTCTCTGAGGAAAGTTTCCACGTGGTGATCAATTGCAGACCACCATACGGTATTGCGACATCGCTGCTTAGTTCATACAATTCCTGAATGACCCTCGTGGGCCATGTGCAGTACCTGCTGTTGGAGTGACGTAGCGATGACAGCACGAATGCAAGGTGACACACAGACGTCATCGGACACAGAAAGTTCGTCTCTCAGCCGGAAGTAAGTTTCCATACCAACAGGTGGGTGTTGGGGCCAACCATTCTGGATGAAGTGACATCAGTGGAAGAAGCAGCCTTCAACTCGAGTGGTGTGACGAGGTTGTCAAACTCAACTTCCATTACACAGTCATCTGTCATCGACTTACACAGTTCATCGTTGACCAGTCTGCTTAGCATATCTGCTACCCGGTTCTTCGAACCTGCAGTGTACTGAAGGTCAAAGTCATACTGATGAAGACGATCAGATTATCGGAAGATGCGTAATGGCCTATGCCCAGAGCCGGACGTCGCTAGTTGAGTGGTGAGGGCCTGGTGATTAATCGTAATATGAATTTTCTACCGATGAGAAACACATGCCAATGCTCGCATGCAAAGACACACGCCAATGCTTCACGTTCGCCTGTCGAGTATTTCCTTTTAGTTGCTGACAGCGTCTTCGAAGCATATGCGACTGGACGTTCTTTGCCATCGGACACTTGCGACAATACCGCGCCAAGGCCAGTTCCAGATGCATCTGTCGTCACAATCGTTTGAGCGTCTGGGTCGAAGTGTGCAAGAATTGGACCGAACGTGATTTTGTGCTTTGAGTGTACGGAACACTTGGTCTTGCTCATCTGTCCATTCCCACGGGACATCTTTGCGGAGTAATCGTCTCAGTGGCTCGGCAGTGTCCGCGTAGTGAGGGACGAATTTCAGATAGAAATGTGTTGTGCCCAAAAACGACGCAATTTCTTTCGCACTGGTCGGTTGTAGAAGCTCCTCAATGGTCTTCACGTTTGAGTGCAATGATAGAACACCCTGGGATGACACGTGGTAACCCAGAAAATCTATTTCAGTCCTGGCAAACTGACACTTGTCCGGATTCGGCGTGATGTGATACTCAGCCAGTCGGTCGAGCACTAGCTGTAGTCGCTTGTTGTTTGGTCTTCGTGCGCCCGTGTATGACAATGTCTTCTAAGAGGTTGATGCAACCATCTATTCCGATGATTACAGAAGATATGATCTTCTGGAAGGCACTTGGGGCTGAACTCAGTCCATACGGCATCCGGCGGTATTGGAAAAAACCCTCGGGGGTGATGAATGCCGTCAAGTACTTGCTAACTTCTGCCATGGTATATTGCTGGTAGCTTCGCCTCGTGTCTAGCTTGGTGAAGACAGTGGAGTGATGGAACTCGGCAGACAATTCCTCAATCGTCGGTAGTGGATATTTATCTGGAATTATGGCCTTGTTGACTGCTTTCAAGTCAACACACAATCGTATTTCACCTGATTTTCGACGTGCGACGACTAGATTCGAAATCCAGGGTGATGAGTCGATCGGTTCGATCATCCCGTCGTCTTGTAAGCGTTTCAACTCACGTGACACTTCCTAGCGTACAGAGAATGGAAGGCGACGCAAACCTTGTGACACAGGTGTAACTTCCAGGTCAACTCGGTGACGGTGAACAAACTTGGCTATTTTCCCAAAACCTGTGAATACTGAGGGAAATGCTGAAACAATTTCAACAGATTGAATGATGACGCTTTTCTTGAAATCCAAGTCCCATCAGACTCGAACCAATCCGGGTGACATAGAATGGAAAGTTCTGGATGGTGTCTTACTGGTATGTGACTGGTAGATATACTATTCCCTCCAGTGGGATTTCACTACTGTCCTATGTTGACAAAGTTCCCTTAGGTGGATGCAAGGGGTAAGCGGAGAAGAGCTTCCAACAAAGAGAGTCGTTCAATATCGACACTTTCGCTATAATAAGTGTCACCATGGTGTCAGCCAGTTGCAGACTGCATGTTTTGAAAGGCTAATATGCACTGGTTACCGAGTTTACCGAGAGTACAAACGGTGCAGATTCATTTGGCTGTTGTATTTGACCGACGGCACTCCCCTTTCTGCAACACAGAGTGATTCCTTTTTGAGCACAGTCAGCAAGTTTTCGCCCTGGCAGGACATTTCGCGCTGCCTGTCGCGTGTGAACTGTAACCACAGTTGCCACACGGCGCTTGTACTCGAGTGTTGGTGGCTGTGTGTGTACTCCTATTCAGCTTTGCCATTAGGTAAGTTTCTAAATTCATCAACCAACGAATCTACGGCACCGGTAGATCACCCGGTGTTGCTAGGAACACCGGCGGAGGTGGTAGGCGATATTCATCCATCCTCGTCGCCAATTTTTTTTTATCAGTACTAATGTAAAACTGAACATAACTCGTTGGTAAACAACACACACGTGTACTCTTGTTTAATCTCAAACATGGTGGAGCCGCCTCAAGCTTACGCTCGTCACGTCGCTTGACAATTAATGGTCACAGCGAACACAACAGGAAGTTGCTAAGTGATAAAATCAAGGGAACTTGTAACAGAACAAGGTCACATGTAAATTTACAATGTTTCGTATTCCCAAACACTTGATATTTTATGAGGGTTTAACTAATGTAGTGCCAATTGTCATATATAAACGGAAGAGGATGAAAATAGAACTGACAAATGGTGGACCTCTGGGGGCAAACGCTGAATGTCCAATGAGGAGTTTGTTACTTGGCTGTGACATTTCGTAGATTTTGTTAAACCAATGAAGGGGGAGATTGTTGTGCTCATACTCGATAGCCCCGTGACCCACACAAAGAATGTGGCAGCAACTGAGATGGCTCGGGAAGCTGGAGTGGTCATGGTCTCACTTCCGCCACACACGACTCACAGACTCCAGCCTTTGGATGTGGCCTTTTTCTTTTCAGACCGTAATGCATTGAGGATGTTGATGAGAGAACAGTGACAACATGGCAAGTCGCCGAAATTGTGAATGTGGCATACAGAAAACTGGCATCCGTCCAGAATACTGTTATAGTGGCTTCAGGAAGGCAGGTCTGTGGTCACTGACCATAGACGTATTCCAAGACTTCGACTTCGCTGCTGCTACGGTAACTAATATAATCACGGAAGTTGCACAAAAGTACAACCGTACGCCACCTCTGACCCCAGCTGTTGTAGCTCCAGCATTGACAGCTGTTGCCATGGTGACTGCACAAGAACACAAACCTACGCCAACTCTAACCCCAACTGTTGCAGCTCCAGCTGTTGCCATGGTGACTGCACAAAGGCACAACCCTACGCCATCTCTGACCCCAGCTGTTGCAGCTCCAGCACTGACAGCTGTTGCCGTGGTGACTGCAAAAGAGCACAGCTCTACGCCACCTATGACCCCAGCTGTTGCAGCTCCAGCACTGACAGCTGTTGCCGTGGTGACTGCAAAAGAGCACAACCTACGCCAGCTCCAGCACTGATAGATGTTGCCATGGAAGCTGTTCCAAAGTTATGCCCACCGGATAAAGAAACTAGTTAAACAAAACAAAGTCGGACCGGAGAAAGCTATGCCTTCTAGGCCTACACCCAAGAGCCCAATACCTCTAAGACCACTGCAACTCAATCGAGAACACGCAACAGTTCTGATCCACCCATTGTAGGTCATCAAGGACATCGACGGCTGCAGAACTGGTCAATGGTGCACCATTTTGTACGATGGTAAAATCTACCCAGGCATAATGTGACGAGTAATGGATGTGCCGAAAGAAACTGTGGCGGTGCACTGCATGTAAATTGTGGGGCAGAACAGGTTCCAGTGGTCTCTGAAGGACGACGCAGCCGAATACGAATTGCAGTTGATACTGTGCAAGCACAGTGTGGCGAGTAATGGATGTGATAAAAGACTATGGTGTCAGTGCATGCAATTGCGAGGCAGGACATGTTATGATAGGCTCTACAGGATGTCGATCATTTCCACTAGCTTATTCCGAAGCCATTGACAGAAGACTACGAACATTAGGCCCTGTTAACATTTTGTTTGACTATTAATTAATTTTATGTTTATAATGAACACTGTATTTTACTCACGTATCAATTCAAAGTTTGGTCTACATAATTTGTTTGTTTGTCCAGTCAAAGAAGACATGGAACATTGTGTACGGTGGATGACACTACAAAGATCACAAACACTGGTATTTATTAGTATACTGTATTTGACTAATGAGAACTATTATTGTTATAATGAACACCATATGTTACATAATTATGCTTAGTCCTGAATAATCATTTTTATTTTTGGTCCAATCAAAGACATTGGGTGGTTCAATCGAGGAAACCGTAGCCAAGATTGGACCTTTTTGCAATTTTTTTTAGCATATTTTAAAAATATTCGTCAATGATTTTTGTGTGATTAATAGCTTGTTTTTTAAAATAAAATATAAACTCTATGTTACTATATAGTTTACATTAATTCCATTTGAAATTTGATGTCGTTATTAGCTATACTTATAGAGATTTATATTCTGCCTGTGAACTAAAAAAAATTATATTCTAAAAAACAAAAGAGTTTTAGTGGGGTGTACTGGCTAACATTACGAAATGTTACAATGGGGTGAGGGGTCTCAAAAACTAGAGATACTTTGTGGATAACCCCTTAATTTAGGGATTGTACAATTGTTCTTTGAAAACCATAGATCATGGATTGGTGCAGTAGTAATTAATTTGTAATTAATTACAATATAATTAACACCAAAGTAATTGTGACTGATTTGTTTAGAACAATGTAACTGAACTTTTGAGGTTGCACTTTTAAGAGTAGTTATTGATATTTTTTAAGTATTGTACCGATAACAGCAAATGTGAGTCGGCATTGACCTGAACGCCCGAAGTTAGAAAAAAGGTTAGCCGACCATAGACAACGTAGCGATTAACTGTTGAAAACGAAAGACGCATACTGGGGTGAAACTGCTGGAAGGAGGCCATACGCGTAGCAGCTGACAGAGCAAGCTGGAGAAGATGCACTTCAGCCTTATGGGTGAGGTGAGGTGAGGTACCCATATTTGTAATTGAGTGTTTATGATGCTTTGTAATTGACCAGTATAACTGAACCCAACGCTGCCAGTAGCTGCCACACATGCATGTATAAACATTAGCTGGTATATAATGCATCTCCAAATTTATTTAGTAGCCATGCTCATGCCAATCACTGAATGTTTCTCAGATTAGTCTAGTTGGTGTTCAGGTGAAGATGAAGTGCCTTGAGTAGTCTCAATGATTCTATACTACTAAAAACAGTCACTCTCCTCTCCCTCAGTAGCATCTTCTTATGGAGTCTGCATATTTGGTCTTCAGTTCTTCCTTGAAAAGTCTAAAGAGTAATCGGTTCTGTTCCTGTTCTCTATCTTTGGTCAGGTGGAAGCCAGTCTGTTTCTTGTAGCCACGGTGGACAAGGAAAGCATTGCTCAACACAGTGAACTTGAAGCCAGCAATGTGCAGCTCACATGCCTGTAAATAACAATGGAAACATGATGCATCAACCATGTGCCAAACTTATTCAACAGCTTTGCAAGACTGAGCTAATCAAACGTCTGTTTTTGTTTCTATAATCTTTAGGGACATTAATCAACTATCCTTTCAGAGGCACAATTCCATGCATGGGGCTGCTTATTTTGTAACATGCTTAAAGTGTTGCAAGACACAATTCTTTTTGAAACTTCGCCAAATGAAATACCTTCACAGTACTTAACACAATCCATGACTTTACATTACACATACATATGATATATTCGTCACTAAACGTGATAATTCACAGCGATCATTTCTTCTAAGGTCATAAATGCATCGCAGACCAATGATAGATTTAGAAATTGGTGGTTCAGTAATGTTTTACTTGTAACAGTAGCTAAGACATTTTTTATGAAACTAACTAAATAACTTGGATGTAAAATTTTACAAATTCAGTACCAACAGGTAAATCAACCAATTAGCAGGAAGCAAAATCTTTGTATTTTGGAGCATCTTTTTTCTACCTGACTATGTCCAAAACTTCAAATTTACAAAAAAAATTGTACAACAAAATCACTAAATTTAGTACCACACAAAATGTCCTTTTATAGAATACATATCCAAATACCTGACTGATTCTGTTGAATCCATATTGCTTGAAGCGTTCGTCAAACACAGGCACAGTCCTTGGTGCAATGTAAAACGGCTCCCACGGGTCTTGCCATTTTACCTCATAACTGACTCGTAACTCAGAATCGTGTTTTAGATTCTGCCATCTATCATAGTCCGTGTAACGCTGGCATTTCCAGCAGAGCTCAGAATAGAATGGTCGCAATAGTTCTCTCTGCCACATTTCTAATAACTCATCCTTTTGTCTTGGCATCACAGTATTCGTATAAATTTCAAAAGATGGCACCACATACACAGTTCTGTTATCTAATGTTCTCTCCAACGTTGTTCGTTTAAGAAAATGCATAAAACTTGTGCGAAGCCCTGTGTTTGGCAACATGTCAATGTCTATAACAAAAACATATGGCGTACGAGCACCATGTCTCGCCACATTACGCAGCAGATTGTTTGGGTACTTGGTTGCCACTACTGCATAATTGAGGGCTACAGTCCTATGAAAACCAATCCTTCTGAAGGTATCACAGGAAATGTTTTTCAGTGGCTGTATCATTGGAATGTCTTTTGAAGTCAGCGGATAGACTAGATGTATTGAAACGGTCTCACGAACAGCTGAAAAGCAGTGGACCAACTTAACAACCATCTCTAGCACAGAGTAGGCTTCAGTCTGTGACGTGAAGACTGCAACAGAGATAGGGCCTTGCCACACTTCCACAAGTGATATTAAATGAAGTAGATGATTTGCTGAGCACTGCGACACAATACTGACATCTGTCACGTGTTCATTCACTCGCGGCTTTCTGTCCCAGTCTGACATGTGCAGGAAATACACAATCCTGTATTCACCACTAGTATCAATGGTATGACTAGACCTGATGGCTTCATTGAGGGAAAAAGTCAAATGAGTAATCTGTTCCTGCTCTGCAGTCTGGGACTCCTCAGCTCTTGATGTGTGCATCTCCAGTCTCCCTAGGAGAAACAAATAGAACAGCTGAAGAGAGGCTAGCATCACACTGAGAAGAATGACCGTTCGTCCCCAGGTGAACATCTTAACGCATTGCTGCAGGCTTCTGGACTGGTACCATGACATAACTGTTTCTGTCTCTGTGTTTCATGACTATTTCATGCTGCACCACTTTCAGTGTCTCGCACATCTGAAAACAACAACACATTTTTTTTATTAATTACCAGTATACCAGCACACAATATATTTTGCAATTGTATCTTAGCATTTTATTTTGTTATGACGGAGGCATTGCTTTTATCTATATGGCTATCAAAAAAATTAAAACAAAAAACTCAGAGAAGCCATTGATTTTTGTACTGTACACATTAACGTTTTAGTTTTGGAAAACGTTTGATTTAAATGGTGTACCTTGCATACAACATTTCAAAACTATATTAAAAATAGTA
This sequence comes from Lamellibrachia satsuma, assembly GCA_033239005.1. NCBI lineage: Eukaryota > Metazoa > Annelida > Polychaeta > Sabellida > Siboglinidae > Lamellibrachia > Lamellibrachia satsuma. Next base: position 4,278,317 of record BSQZ01000023.1, read on the forward strand.
GATGAGACAAAGTACCAATGACAATAATATTAATAATCAAAACACCTATGAATTCTTAACAGAAATGTACGTTATCTACTTACATTAAGTTACAGTAAAATTGTCATATCTCCCAAACCATTAATATTTGGACTGCAGAACTAAATTTTTAGAAGTATTTGGATGAGTTTAAAAATATGAGAGACACTTATTTAAATATATATATATATATATATTATATATATATATATATATATATATATATATATATATATATATATATATAAGGATACCTGTCACTCAATTAATTGACAATCTGTTCAATGTTAATAATTCTGAGGATGTGTGTTTGTATGTAGTTTTTGTCATTTAATACATGCAGGAATTAATGGGAGGGAGTCGTGATGGACAGAAACTTATATAAAAAAATAAAAATGGAAAGTCCTGATGTGTAACACTGACATGCCTATATGGTCTAGGGCCAGAGGCACTAACAGAGCAGCAACAACAACAGAAGCTGCAAGTTTGTGAGAACAACTGGAGAATTACAGCAGTAAAGAGTGGATAGAAGAAGGATGAATGACCTGAGGGAAGACACTGGGAGGATGAATGACCTGAGGGAAGAGACTGGGAGGATGAATGACCTGAGGGAAGAGACTGGGAGGATGAATGACCTGAGGGAAGAGACTGGGAGGATGAATGACCTGAGGGAAGAGACTGGGAGGATGAATGACCTGAGGGAAGAGACTGGGATGCAGTTTAGGTTAACAGGAAGAATAGTAATTCTCTATGATGTCTAACTGCCTAATTACGTGTTCCCAACAGCACGAAATCAAACTTGCAACATGAAAACAAACAGTGAAACAGGATATCATAGTACACTGTGACACAGATCTAGCACAAAGTTTAATTTCCCCCAAAAAATGTGTGACAGCTGTCAAGTCTCTCCACGAACAATGGAATGACCATTTCACTACTCTGTCTCAGAGAGGAATAACAACTGCGTCTGCAAGGCAGGTGCAGGTTTACCTTCACATATTTCAATAATAATAATTAAAGGTGCTTAATATCAATTCGTCTCATTTCAAATTAAGTATGCAAAAAACAAACCTACCTAGTATCCACTGCAACATGCTAGTTTGTTTGTGCAACTTTTGTATGTAGTTTTTTGTGAAATCATCAGACAAACTATGTTAATGCTTGTTCAAGCATTTACTGAAGTGAAAATCGAAATGCTGAAAAATCACGATTTCGTTCCTTGGTGAAATATCTTAACTTTGTCATGTGATCGGCAAGAGGATGGAGGTCACGCCCATGATCAGCATTGACCCACACAGTGTTTACCATTTTGAAAATATCCACTATTTTGGTCCTTACCAGATCTAACGACTAAACTTCTAAAGTCAATTCTTTCAATGATTTGAATTTTTTATTATTAAATTGACTGTGGATGTTACATAAACTATTCACACACAACATATTGGGACACCAATGTTAATGAACCGAATTTGCGATAGGCTAAATCAGTTGAGGAAGCAGTTTTAACTATGCCTTGCCCTTGCTTGACTATGGCGACTGCTATATCCTTGGGCTCAGTGTCAGGAACCTGAGCTCAGATGCGCAACAAAACAGAATCATTAAGCATAATCGTGAAAACAACAGAGATGCGCAAGTCATTATCAAAACGAGGGACAACCAAAGATTTATGGTGGAAATACAATTTGAAATAAATATATCTTGAGTCAGATCAGACAGATGTTTTCAAAGCGAGTTCATTCCAGACTGTAAATAAACACTAGAGTTACCTTAAATCATACCTAGAAAGGGTTTGGGGCAGTGAGCCTTCTGGCTCATATATAGCCCCCAATCAGTGGTTATGGCAGTAATTTTGATATTTTGTTTTGAAATTGTTTACTGTTAGTGCATTGACACAATCGCTTGGTAGGGTATTCCTTGGCTTGATTACTCGCTGTGAAAAGAACTTGTGGCTTGCATCTAGTCGACTGTGGTGTCGAACTATTGACTTGTTGTGTCTTCCTGGACAAGGGGTATGGATTAGCTTGAATATTCTCTTGGTGTCTATATCAGTAAATCCATTAATAATCTTGAAAACTTCAAGCATATCAGCCCTTTTCCTGCTATCTTGTAGAGACAGGAGGCTACACTTTCGCAATCTCAGATAATATGGGAGCTTAGAGATTCCAGTGATCATCTTAGTAGTCCTCCTCTGGACACTTTCTAATTTGCCTATATCTTTCTGAAGATGTGGGCAGTTTTCGATGATAGGTCGGACCAAGGTGATGTATAAGTTTTTGATGTTTTTCATGCTTTTGTCTGTGTAGGTCCTACGAATTGTCCCTAGTATTCTATTTGCTTTCTTGACTACATAGTTTACTTGCTCCTTTACTTTCAGTGATTTATGAATGTGTACTCCTAGGTCTTTTTCTATATCTATCGATTCTATACGTGCATCTCCCATTAAATAGTCATAGTTCGGGTTGCAGTATCCAATGTGCAGGCATTTGCATTTAGTGAAGTTGAACAGTAGCTGCCAATCATGACTCCATTTATACATAGAATGGAGGTCTTCCTGGAGAGTGAAAGCATATTCAACTTCAGGAACTTGCCTCAACGTTTTTGTGTCATCACCAAATTTTAACAGGGAGCTTACTACAGTTGAGTCAATGTCATTTATAAAGATAACAAATAACATTGAGCCGAGTATTGATCCCTGTGGTACACCACTGATCACTTTTTGCCAGTCTGACTCTGCACCACTTATACACACTCTTTGTCTTCTATCTTTTAGCCAACTTTCTATCCATCTGTTGGTCTTGCCTGTAATGCCATGAGTGGTTAGTTTTGAGATGAGTCTGCGATGAGGGACCATATCAAATGCTTTACCGAAATCTAAGTAGATCACGTCAACTGGATATCCTTTGTCAATATAAGAAGTCACTTCTTCTAGAAATATTAGCAGATTACTAAGACAGCTGCTTTTTGGTCGAAAACCATGTTGTGAATCTAGAATCAGCTTGTGTTGTTTAAGATGTTCAGATATGGATTCTAGAATGAAGAACTCCATCACCTTGCATACTTGTGAAGTTAAACTTCTGAGGTAAATTTTTCGTAGATATTCCTTCATGTCTACATAGTCACCGTTTCTGCAGTCATAGTAATAATTTTTCCAATTTTTCCAACATTCAGTCCTACATACCATTGTGAACTCTACTATAAAGATAACAAGTTTATTTTGTGATCGCTCAGTCTGAACTGACGATAAACGCGAGAGCTGGCATAAGAGGCAGTACAGCCTAATAGCCAGAAGAAGACCTGTAAGAACCTGTAATAATCGCTTGAGCCAAATGGTTCTGTTACATGCACATCTCTCACTTTTGGAGTTGTCAGAACAAGATCTAGCACATTTCCATGTCTTGTAGCTGTTTCCACAGGTTGAATCAAGCAAGGTCCTGTGTCAAGTATAAAAATGCTTGTCTTTCTGCTGTTGCTTCAAGTTCTTTCCAGTTTGTAGTGTTGTGGTTGAAATCTCCACATAACATTACTTCTTTGTTTGACGTTCTGCTGCATGCCTTGGTAATGCTGGAATTCATTTTTGCTTCTTCTTCCTGCATATTAGATGTAGAGTTGTAACATACACCAGCTAGAATGTTACCCTCTGCCAGCCTCATTGCAGTCAGAGTCACACTGTGCACAGTTTCACAATAACACCCAGCGAACTGGCGACTACGCTGGTAACTGCTACGACGATGAACGGAAAAACACTAATATTTTTCACATATAACAATGTGCACGTTTGGCCTTGCTTACCATTTCGTTTACTTCGGTGATCACGAATCATGTCGATCCGTTGGAAACCCTAGCCTAGGCCTAGCGCCTAGCGCTGGGCCTAAACCTAGTGATGACACAGAGAACTAATGTATGTGTGCAGCCTGTCAAAAGTACAACATACCGTGCAGTCTGCGCAGCTCACTCATTCGTGTAATTCTTCATTGTATTTGGTGGACTGATTTGTCCTCTAATCTTGTCCATTGGTCGCTGGATGCGGTAGTCTGCCACTGTGAATGTTGCACCAGATTTCGTTAGAACGAACGGTGGCGCCACAACACGGAGCCCGGAATCCGAACTTATCACGAGTTGCGTTTGTGTTCCCCGTTTTGATGACGTCAGGAGGATAAATAAATATGGTAGCGTTTAGAAGTTTTCTAGCGAAATTTCCTCATAAAACTCTCAATTATAATCCATGTGTCTGAATCCACAAGTACTGAAATCCTACAATGATTTGTGAAAACGTTCATCCGCCACAATTTCGTTGTGGTGGAAGCAGGGGTTTTATATTTATAAAGGCCGTTTGTTGATTCTGAAGCTCTTTTTGGCTCGACGACAACGACAACGACGGATACATAAATCGGACAACCTTTCTTTCGGTGTTCAACGACAAGATAGATTCAGCAAAGCTATGACTGTACGAATGACTTTGCGTCGTTGAAACACAGATTATTTACTCTTTGCCATCGTTCTACTGGATGATTATTTCACTGAAAATAACGATGGCTGAAATATCGGTGTCTGTGATCCTTTTAATTTTAAAGCTAGGCATAATTCTAGGACTGGGCGTTGTTGGTGGATCTGTCGGTGATACAGTCATTGCAGCCGAAACAGGTAAGTCGCAAGTTGCAGATGCACCTTTCACGAACTCATTCTCATGACACTAGACTATATTGCCCCACCCCTGTGCTAGAAATTGTCAGACACATGCGCAAAATCAGACCTGACAATATAAAAATTAAAGAGCTGGCACAAGAGGCATAAATGCCTAAATAAGCCATAAAAGAACCTGTAAGTTTGTCACAAAGGAAACTCAGTGGAGCATTCCGTTTTGCAAGCCAAAATCGGGGACAGACTAAAAGACAGGCAAGAAAAAAACAGACCTGGTCGATAGATAGCTATTGCGCATGCTGTTAGTTTTGTATATTTTTGTAATGATTTTAGTTATACAGCTTCTCAAAGTGCTGTGTATTTATATATGACAATGAGCTGAAGGTGAGGGATATATGTGTATATACATATATGTGTATGAGAACTTGGGGACCCAGGGTAAATGTTTAACTTGTTGTGGACTTACAGAGTGGTGGTCTCTCTAATCGACCAAAATCATGGTGCAACAATATACTACATAGAGGAATGCACCTTCCCAGTTGAAGAAGAAAAAGTTCCTTGATGCTTGATAAGATACCTAACCAGCTGATCACAGCTGAACATAGAACGAGATCACTAACTCTTCTTCCATTATTTCACTATCGTCCCTTGGTGTACAACAAAGTGAAAGGTGCTTGTGCATGCATGAATGAATGTACAGGTGCAGGTTTGGTTAAAATGTTTGTAATACAATGTGCTGGTGCAGTTTAAAATCAAGGGTCACACATTAAATGGCAGCGCTGGCTAGGCGCTGCTTGAAAGCATCCAGGGAGGGAGCTTTTACAACTGGCCGGAAGGCCGTTCTAAGGGGCTAGTGTGGCCACGAAGAATGACTTCTGATATTCCAAGATTCATGACTGTAGGAACATCAGCTGGAACAGGTGTCCTCTGTACCCTTCAGATAAGTGTTCTTGGGTGCAGTGGGCTGGTGATGTACATTGTGTGGCAGGGATGTCTACTAGGCCATTCTGTATCCTGTGCATTATAGTGGGCCTCGCCATGCACCTGCACTGTTCGAAGGACTGCCACTGAAGTTGTATCATCCTGGTAGGGCTGCATATATGGTGGTGCTCCGCTGCACCCCCTCCAGTTTGTCAGTGTTCCTTTTGGTGGCAGGATCCCACTTTCGTGCGTCCTTGTTTACGATTACGCCTACTGATTATGTTTTGTTGCGCCTCTGAGCTCAGGTTCCTGAGGATATAGGCGCCATAGAAGTCAATTATTATTATTATTATTATTATATTACATAGATGAAGCATACTCCAATGTTGGTCTCACGTAAGTCTGGTAGCGATATGCTTTGACAGGTCTGGAGCAGTTGCTGGTGTTGCATCTGAGGAAGGCAAGGGTGCTATTGGCTTTCTTTGTGACGGCGTCCACGTGGTGGTTCCAAGATAGTTTGCTTTTAATGTTGACGCCCAGGTACTTGGCTGTGTTGTGCAGGCGTTCACCAGTAGCAGCAGCCACTTTCCTAGCTTTCTGCTGTTTTGGTTTTGGGATGTTGTCAATGGCGAGGGATCATTTATGGCCGTGGATGTGATAGTCTGAAATGATGGGTTTTGTTTTGTTTGTGATTCACAGGACTTCACATTTTTCAGGATGAAAGCTCATGAGCCAGGTCTTTTCCCATTCTTGTAGCTTGTCCAGGTCTTCCTGCGGGCGCACAGAGTCTTCTCCACTGCTGACCCTGCAGTACAGTTTGATATTTGATGTCACAAAGGCAGGCATGTCATTGGTGTATGCGAGAAAAACCAGTCGACCCAACACTGTGCCCTGAGGGACACCTGATAGAACTGGGACTTGTTTGGAGGATTTACCGTTTACTAGCTGTGTGCAGTTGTGTAGGAATGACTTGATCCATTCCAGTGTATGGCCCCAGACACCTTAGTAATGCAATTTTGACAGGGGTCTTTGATGTGGCACTTTATCAGATGCCTTTGAAATGTCGTGGAGAACGCAGTCCATTTGGCTGTCCTCTTCGAGTGTATGAACCAGGTTATGTATTGTTAGTAGGAGCTGTGTTTCCGTAGATCCGCACTTCCTGAAGCCATGTTGCGCTTCTGTGAAGATGTTGTGGGAGTCGAAATGGGACATGATGTGGGAATGGATTGTGTGTTCAAGGAGTTTGCAGAGGACAGAAGTTAGGGAGGTGGGGTCAGTAATTTTCAGTTTTGCCTCTGTCAACTTTTTTAAATGCGGGAACGATATTTGCTTTTTGTCAATCAGAGGGGGTTCCTTGTTGGAGGGAGGCTTGGAATAGAGGGTTACTGCCGGGGAGAGCTCAGCTGTGGCTTCTTTTAAGTACTCTGGTGAGAATCTCATCTGGTCTGGTGACTTTGTGTGGGTTTAGTCCTGGCAACAGTTTACCAACTCCTTTGATAGTTATAGTGATGTCTGGGAGTTATAGTGATGTCTGGGAGTGCAGGATATGGGCTTGGACCCATGTCGGGGAGGTGCACTGAGTCCAAGACAGGTTTTTTATTTACCTTTGTGGGATCTTTTATTTCCCTTGACACAGACACCAAATAAAAGGGACCAACAGCTTTCTGGGCTAGCTCTGATGTTGTAAACTGTTTAGCCATTTTGGCTAAAGCTCCCTAACGTTATTTAGCCAAATACAAATTGGTTTAGCAAAATTGTTTACTTTAACAAGATTTAACAAGATTTGCCATCCAAGCCAAAGGCCCAGATGGCAAGTGGACAAGGAAGCCATTGGCTTATCGAGAGTCCAACAATGTTCACCTACTTATAACCCGCCCTCCTGATATATGTGTCAACCTTGTTTTTAAACATATTCATGCTGCTAGCAGTTACACAATATGTAGACAGTTTGTTCCATTCATTTACTGTCCTCTGTGAGAACGAGTGCTTCCTGATGTCCAATCTACATTGATCCTTTACTAATTTTACCTCGTCCTCTAGTTCTGCTATCCTTCTTGAGTGAGAAAAACATATTTCTATCAATATTTTCATACCCATTCAATATCTTAAAAACTTCAATCTGATCTCCTCTTAACCTCCTTGTCTCTAGAGTTGTTAAACCACATTCTTTCAGGCGTTCTTCATAACTAAGGTCTCTAAGTTCTGGAATCATTTTAGTTGCTCTCCTTTGTATGCGTTCAAGCGTATCTATATCCTTCTTACGATATGGTCTCCATGCTTGTATACAGTATTCTAAATGAGGTCTAACTATTGCTTTATAAAGAGGTATAATTAACTTTTTTCCCTTGTATGTTATGTTTCTTCTAATCAATCCAAGAATTTGATTACCCTTTGAAGCTGCAATACCACACTGCTCTGAAACTTTCATATCAGCGCTTATTGTAACTCCTAAGTCCTTTTCTTTTACAGTAGTACCAAGAACAGTAGCTCCCATTTTATAGTTTACATTCAAGTTCCCATGTCCTGTATGTAGGCATTTACATTTCCCAAAATTGAACAGCATCTGCCATTTCTCAGACCATTTCACTAATCTGTCTAGATCGTTTTGTAAATGTTGTTTATCACCATCAGTATTAACCTTTCTAAACAGTTTTGTGTCGTCCGCAAATTTCAGTACGTTACTTGTTATACTGTCGTCCAAGTCATTGATATAAATTAAGAATAATATAGGTCCTAATACTGATCCTTGAGGTACCCCACTCAAAACCGATTTCCAATTTGAAACTTCGCCATCTACTACAACTCGTTGTCTTCTGTCAATCAGCCATTGTTCTATCCAGTCAGTTATGCTATCCCCGATACCATGGGCTTTTAATTTAAGTAGCAATCTTTGATGTGGCACTTTGTCAAAAGCTTTCTGAAAATCTAAGTAGATAATATCTACTGGCGATCCCTCGTCTATCCACTTAGTGATTTCTTCCAAAAAACATAACACATTTGTTAAGCATGACCTCGCTTTAAGGAATCCATGTTGAGATGAATTTAATAATTTATGCTTAACGAGGAAGTCCACCATATGGTCTTTAATTAACCTTTCTAATAATTTACAAATCACTGACGTTAAACTCACTGGTCTGTAATTCTCTGACTTATTTCTCGAACCCTTTTTAAATAATGGTATGATGTTTGCTTCTTTCCATTCAAACGGAACAACTCCCTCTTTTAATGCTGCTGAAAGTTTGTCCGCGAATACTGCCGCCCCCTTTCCACTTAAATGAAGCCCATCCTTCATGTACATATCACCCCTCCCAACAAAACTTTCCCATAAATCCACAAATCCAACTTCCTCTTCCCTACACAGCCTCTGGACTAACATGTTAATTGCCATCCCCCGACAATTTCGATATTTATGACCCCTCCTGCCCATCACAGGTAAAATCCCTGACAGTATTACCTGCTCAACCCGCGTCTGTTTTAGTGTTCTGACCAACTGCCTATATTTCCTAACTATGGCAGTTGTACCCTCCCTCTCTACGTTATTTGTCCCTACATGTACTAAAACAGATCCACCCTTACCCGAGCCTACGATGTTTTTTACCCTCTCAGTTATCGCCTCTATTTTGGCTCCAGGCAAGCAGACCACCACATCATCTCCCTTGTTTAAGACTCTGTCGGTCTTCCTAACTATCGAATCCCCCACAAACACCCTCGCTCTCTTCCTCACCCCCTCTATCACTGCTGCAGAATAACTCTTCCTTTCAATCCCCTCCATCACATTCTGTCCTGACCCCTTCTCTTCCGTCTCCCCCACTCCCTTCTCCTTCCCTCCTGTCTCCCCTACTCCCCTCTCCTTCACTCCGGTTGTTTTCCCTCCCGTCTCCCCCACTCCCTTCTCCTTCCCTCCTGTCTCCGCTACTCCCCTCTCCTTCACCCCGGTTGTCTTCCCTCCCGTCTCCCCCACTCCCTTCTCCTTCCCTCCTGTCTCCCCTACTCCCCTCTCCTTCACCCCGGTTGTCTTCCCTCCCGTTCCTTTCCTTCCCGTCTCCTTACGTCCTGTCTCCTATGACCTGTCACCTTCCCTCCTCTCAGCTTCCTCCCAGGCTGAGGTGAGCTCTCCCTAGCATCTCTTGTGTCTTTCCCCACTTTATCGTCTACTGTTCCCTCACCGGAACTACTGGCACAACTCCCCTGTTCCCTTCCCACCATTGCCACAACGAGCAGTCTCAGCTCTTTCAACTCCACCTCTATTTCCTTCATCCTTGCGCATCCCCTACACTCAAAATTAAAACTATCTGCCTGGACCTCAGCCCAGGACTTTTCGCACCAGACTTGACGAAATCTACTCAGTTACTACAACTGCCACAAATTACGTGCCTTGTGGCCTTTAACTGTCGTTTGCACGGGGCCATCATACAATTTAGTTTTAATTAGTTTGCTACGTTAGCCTTGAATAAGGCTGTTTTGTGATCAAAAGAACACTTTAGGCTAAAAATCCTGCCACCCTAGCGAATACGGAGAACACTGTGTAACAAAACAACGAAGTGAGTGTGTACTAATTTACGCTAAAGTCCTGCTGTTAATTCCTTTTTACCGAAAACGTTGACTACCACTATGTCAGATATTACCTTATGTATGTAATTTAAGTAAATAAATCACTTTATCTTATATATATATATATATTAGCTAATGTAAACGATAGCTCGATGCACGGGTTGAATGACTTGTAAACAAACTCCCTTTTATCACTCGTTGAGTTTGAATCCGGGAAAAAAAAATACTACCTCTGTTAACAACAACGGTTTCTTAATATATGTCTACAAGAAGTTGGTGAACAATATATGTATAATACTAATACTTATTCTAACCAATATTCACTGTTACTGACTATTCACTATGTTATCTAATTTTTCGAATTGTAAACACCCCTATTAACGCTCGCTGAATTCCCTGACAGAATCCGAAACTAACTTACTCTAAAATACTCCCTCTGACTAATAATTAACAAAACCTGTTTCCTAATATATGTCTACAATACGTTTGTGTATAATATATATGCAATAGTAATACTTATTCTATTTGATATTCCACGTATTTCTGTAAATGATCTACACCAAATTCAAGTCGCTGCACCAAGTCCAAGTAGCCGGAAGTTGTATATATATACTTGCATCAAGACAACAACAAACGCTTATGTATTCTGCATGCTTTTTTACAGAAATGCTGGTGGCCAAATGGACTCAAATGGATAACTCTTGTTTAGCCAAATCCGATGCCATGTTGCCCAAATGGCCACCAGTAGTGCTAGCCTAGGCTTTCAGTGTCTCTTCCAAAATTGCCCAGGTTTGGAAACAGTAGCAGGTGTTTCGAACCACAGTCCCCTGGACCCAAAGATGCCCCACACACCCAACTACCAATGGCACTGTTTGTGTATTAAAATTTTACGGGCAAGTTTGCTCTTCCTTATTGAGTTGTCTGTTGTGTCTTCAAAATTAGCCAAATGTCTGGCAGTGAAGCTGATTGCAATTAGCACTTGTGTCCTTTTCCAAGTCCCATTCACAGTCAAATGATGTTGTTTGCACAGGATGACTGCAGTCCAAACAAGACAAAATGTTAAGGTTGCAAACTGTGAGTGGCTGGTTATTGAGTAGGTGTTTGCTCGGATCAGGGATGGTTTCCATTTATAAAGTAGTTGTATAGTAACAGCTCTCATAAGAGTGGGCTTATATAGTTATGGGCTACTGTAGATGAACAAAAGATTTTCTAAATATTGAAGCATAAATGATTAGGTAAAAAAAATATGAATTTAAGCTCATTGCCTTTTCAATCTCTTTAATGACGTATAGATAACACAGAGACAGGATGTATCATCCCTATTAGTAGTATTACTTTGTGAACTTTGTGTACATTATTTGAAATGGTGACCCTTGACCTTGTAGCTATCAGAATGCAGTGCTCACCTCCCACTTGAAACTCCCTAAGTTGATTTAGCCCATCATGAGTAAGGTTCAATGATGTCCATATGTGTAGTGGTAATGTGGCAATTACTGAATAGTTTAAGTTATGTACAGTTGGTTTAATAAAACAGTTCGTACTTTTTTTAACATAAAAAAAATTGGCTTTAATCATTAGATCGTGTAACTTGCGAACATGTGAACACCATTCTGTTAAATAGTATATAGAACCAGACTACTTTTGACCTATTTCCTGAATGTTGACCAGATCCTGTCAAAAATAATTTAACCTTCAAGCCAGAACGTCATTGGACAGCTGTTAGTGGGTACCCAAGGTCTGGTGAAACCCTCCGCTGAAGTGTACAGTTTATCCACAAAACATGAGAGAAAGTATAATATTTTCATGTGTGTGTGTGTGTGCGTGTGTGTGTGTGCACGCACACACACCACGCACGTGCACACGCGCGCGCATGTGGTACCAGGTAACCAACACAGCTAGCTGCTAAAGCCTGTTGTTTCAATGTTTGTGTGAGCTGATAAGACATGTCTGGGAAGACATGAGAAGGTGGGGGATCACAAGCCAGATGGCTTGATCGGCTAGGCATCAAATGTCTTTGCTAATTTTACTATGGGCAGTGCTAGGTTGTATTACCTCTGACCAGTTTCCCTGAGAGGCTACTACTAGTACTGGACTGACCCTCTGCCTACTCAGATACAATCACACCTGCCTATACATATCATGTTGTACAGTCTAGCTCCTCCCATACCCCAGTGGAACAGGTCGATAAAAAGACAGATTGTGCCTCATCATTAACAAGATTTAACAAGATTTAACAAGATTTGCCATCCAAGCCAAAGGCCCAGATGGCAAGTGGACAAGGAAGCCATTGGCTTATCGAGAGTCCAACAATGTTCACCTACTTATAACCCGCCCTTCTGATATATGTGTCAACCTTGTTTTTAAACATATTCACGCTGCTAGCAGTTACACAATCTGTAGACAGTTTGTTCCATTCATTTACTGTCCTCTGTGAGAACGAGTGCTTCCTGATGTCTAATCTACATTGATCCTTTACTAATTTTACCTCATGTCCTCTAGTTCTGCTATCCTTCTTGAGTGAGAAAAACATATTTCTATCAATATTTTCATACCCATTCAATATCTTAAAAACTTCAATCTGATCTCCTCTTAACCTCCTTGTCTCTAGAGTTGTTAAACCACATTTCTCCCCCACTCCCTTCTCCTTCCCTCCTGTCTCCCCTACTCCCCTCTCCTTCACTCCGGTTGTTTTCCCTCCCGTCTCCCCCACTCCCTTCTCCTTCCCTCCTGTCTCCGCTACTCCCCTCTCCTTCACCCCGGTTGTCTTCCCTCCCGTCTCCCCCACTCCCTTCTCCTTCCCTCCTGTCTCCCCCACTCCCTTCTCCTTCCCTCCTGTCTCCCCTACTCCCCTCTCCTTCACCCCGGTTGTCTTCCCTCCCGTTCCTTTCCTTCCCGTCTCCTTACGTCCTGTCTCCCTATGACCTGTCACCTTCCCTCCTCTCAGCTTCCTCCCAGGCTGAGGTGAGCTCTCCCTAGCATCTCTTGTGTCTTTCCCCACTTTATCGTCTACTGTTCCCTCACCGGAACTACTGGCACAACTCCCCTGAGTTAATTAAGTTCTGTATTTAACTGAATTTATTTGATGTTGTGAGCTCTCATTAAAGATAATGTAATTTTTCAAAATACTTTTTACTATTTATTTTACTTCAAGTACTTTTGAAAAGTACTTTTACTTTTTACTCAAGTAGTTTCAAAGTGAATTACTCTTACTTTTACTCAAGTACAAAATAAAAGTAATTCAGTCAACCCTGTATATAACCTTAATTACAACTATTTCTACATAAAACATTAATAATGTTTAATAAAAGTTGGTCCAATTCAGATCAGATTTCAATTAAAATTGAAAAGGCCCTCGACTCGTGAAAGCAGTCAACTGTTCACAGCCACAGAAGCTCCCATGGCTGGCATATAATGCTAAGGGAGCTCAGCAATAAACATCAAAAATATATATAATGGCTGCTAGTTTGTCAGTTTCCTTAGCTTTTCTGATATTGTTGTTTATAAAGACATCCAGTAAGAAAGGTTACAATCACATGACTTGTTATGCAACATGCAAGCAGACAATTTTACATGTTGTAAGAGTATTTCTCATATATTGTATGATTTTCTCATACGTTGTATGAGTATTTCTCATGACTGTCCAGAGGATATCATTATAGTTGTCGCAAAATTAGTTTAAGACAAAACAAGAAACACACTGCCAAGATCCACGTGCCACTTGAAGGTTAATTGTTTGTTTGATGATTTCCCCAAAACCTATAACAAATTTGTGCAAATGCGCTGGCATGTCATAGTCGATAGTAGATATGTTAAATTTTTCACGAGATGAGCGGAAATGATTGAGGAGTGACTTTTAAACTAATTGACTGAAAGGTTAATGATGTTGAATGATAGAATCAAAGAGAATGCTAACAGTTTGGTCAATCGTGGATCAGCGTAAGCAAAAAACACATATGTTAGATTCCCAGTATATCTGTAGCCTGTAATTTGTCAAACGAAGCATGCCAGAGACTATTGCAGTCAAAATATATCTGCATTTCCACCAATGCCCATATTTGTTATTCAGTTGTTGAGTTTTTTCTTGTGCCTAAAATTACCACAGTGGTCATTGGCTTGGACAGCATTTCCTTTGCATCATTTTAAGGGGAGGGATGTTATAAATGTGTACAAGCACTTGGGGTCATTCACTAAAGCTTTTTAAAGACCGGAATAAACATAAAGTAAGCAGGTGTTGATACATGGAACTCCCTGCCAGACACCGTAGTTACAGCACCCACAGTAGATTTGCTAAGGAATAGACTAGATAAATACTGAATAAATGAGTCAGTCAGATATGACTATCAAGCAAAACTAGTTGCCAAGGCTAGTTACATAGACAGGTTTGCCTGAAGTCTGAACAGGATGTATGTATGCAATGAATGCCAATTTCACTTCAGTTTTGTTTTTACTTTGGCAACATTTCAGAAGCTGGCTGTGAGACTCCAGTCATCTCGCATGGCTACGTGAGTGTGCGCAACAGAAGCTTTGCCCTTGGTCAGCAAATCGAGGTGAAGTGCAAGGGGGGCTACCGACTGCCCAGCACTAAACTGACCGTGCTACATCTTGTCTGCCAATCGCAGCGTACATGGACCGACCTGTTTGGAAACACTCGGCTGCCAACGTGTGAAAGTAAGTTAGCTCGAAATAGCATGTTTTTAATATCAATGCTATGCTACACAAGAATAAACCTTTGCTCGCACATAGATCATGAACTTATATATAAAAATGAGCTAAATGCAAGTAGATTCCTGCAATAGTTTGTAGTTTAGGCCTGGAAATTTCGGAGTGGCCATTTTGGACAACAAAGGAATGATTGATTTGCATTGACGTGAAAAAATTGGGTATGTATACAGCTATTACTTTTATACTGTATTGAAGTTCAATCCCACATGTGATTTTACACACAAAAATAATTCCCCACCGTTAGGTGCTTGGTGTATTTTTTTATTGCAAAAAAAACATGAAATTTCCAGTGAGACAGAACTTTTGTCCAAAACGATGCCTGTTTTGAGCTCTACAAGAATAATGAAATACATTTACATTGCACTCATGTTGTGTGCTTTCCAGGTAGTCCAAGTGGTACCTAATAACTGGATGCAAACATTTCTAGGGTGTTGCCATTTAAAGAATTTATAATACCCTTTATGTAAAGAAAATCAGGTCTCCTCGTTATTGTGAAATTGCCCTTACGACATTAACTATATCTGTTCTAGCATCATGACTGGCCAAGTGTTATATTTGTTAATATAATTTGACTGTTAGTGTTATCTGTTTAATTTGAATGTTTTTACTCGAATATCATGTTTACATTGCATGCTGAGCAGCAATATCATGTTTACATTGCATGCTGAGCAGCAATATCATGTTTACATTGCATGCTGAGCAACAATATCATGTTTACATTGCATGCTGAGCAACAATATCATGTTTACGCTGCATGCTGAGCAGCAATATCATGTTTACGTTGCATGCTGAGCAGCAATATCATGTTTACGTTGCATGCTGAGCAGCAATATCATGTTTACGTAGCATGCTGAGCAGCAATATCATGTTTACGTTGCATGCTGAGCAGCAATATCATGTTTACGTTGCATGCTGAGCAGCAATATCATGTTTACGTTGCATGCTGAGCAGCAATATCATGTTTACGTTGCATGCTGAGCAGCGATATCATGTTTACGTTGCATGCTGAGCAGCAATATCATGTTTACGTTGCATGCTGAGCAGCAATATCATGTTTACATTGCATGCTGAGCAGCAAGGTTGGTCATCATAAGCGGATCAAGATCAAATTATATTTTCATAACAAATTGTGATTCATTAAAACACAGTCAAGATATGGTTTATGTCTATGCATGATTATTTATGTGATTTTACAATGACATTGATGAGTCTGTACCTTTAATGCAAGGCATCCTGGGATTGTTATCAACAAGATATGCGTATAGTTCCATTGAAGTTTTAGAAGCAAGTTTTCCTCACGGTGCAGCACACTGGTCGTTGGTTAAAATGATGTCGCATTGTATATCTGTTATCTATATCCTCGAATGGGTAACGTAATTAGAATAAAATTAATAAAGGGACACCTATAAAATTCCCACAATTATTTTGGTGTTCACTGAAACTATCGTACATCTATGCCAGTTGTGTGCTCCATCGCATCTAGAATTAATAAAAACAAAACATCAGATTGACCATTTTTAATTTTGATTGATGTGATCCTTGTTAAATAGCAGGAAACATTGTTGGAATGATGAATTTTTGCTGACACAATAATTTGATAAACAAGAGTTTGGTTGTTCGACAATTTAAGTGCCGGAATACCGGTAGTTTGTTTAAGTAGTAACTTCTCAGAAGAACGTAGGGTGGTAACAAAATATAATTATGTAGTCTGGAAGCCCCTGAATATTTCCATTACATGTTTAAACTATACATTATTTATTCACAGGAATTGGCGGTTGTCCATTGCCAGTCATTGTCAATGGTGCAGTGGTGCACAAGGCAGGAGACTACATGCCTGAAGACGTGGCTCTACTTAGGTGTGATGAGGGCTACTCACTGCAGCCTCCACACACCTACATCATCTGCCAGGTGGACGGCACATGGATGTCCAGTCAGAGGTCGACCAGGATGCCATTGTGTCAACGTGAGTAGATTTTTTTATTTGATTTATTCAATGTCATAATATAACCTCTACATACATTAAATGTACAAAGTATATTTAAATATCATGATGACACTTAGATTGATTTTAAAATGTACAGTGTCTGAAAATAGCAAAAAATTAACTGGCCCAGATTTTTGTGTGAACTGGCCCAGTTCTATTTTGAACCGGCCCAGATAAGTTTGAACTGACCCCACAAAAATGTATAAATTATAATTATACATACTAAAGTAAAGTTTTCATGCATAAAACTAAACCAGACATATGGTCGTTCATTTCTTATAACTAGCAGACCAATAAATAAAGTAATGATTTTAATAAACATTTCATTGTGAATTTTATTTGCAAAACAGTTAGTGTTCAATGTAACATTATGCTTGTTGGCGATGTTTTTTGCGCATAGTGCCTCTGCCTTGGGGCCAGGCCTGGCACAAGCAAAAATCTATGCTGTTCTCAATTCACTCCAAATCAAAGCCTCTGAAGTTCACTTTCACAGCCAAATATCTCATTAATTGTATTTATATCGAATTAGCGTAGATTATAAAGTACTGTATTGTGCATCACTAATACAGTTCGACACAGCCGTGGTCACCAGATGAATCAGTGAGGTGGGACTGATTACTTGCACATTTTGGCTAACTGAATCTGCGGAACACATTTTGATTCGGCAGCCGCTGATAAAAAGACCTTAATTTCAAACACTGTCTTATACTGTATGTACTTTTTTTATACCACATGGACTTTACCAATGGCAGTAGACCTAATCACGACTTTATTTTATTTTATAATCTTCTACTTGTAATTAACACAAAACTTAAAATTGTATTTACTTATATGCATGCAATTCAATATCTTACATTTAATACTCTATTTTTCACTTATTTATATGGAATTTAATGCTCTTGTTTTAATACAAATTTATATTATATTTATTTACATGCAATTTAATGTTCATAATTTAGTACTGATTTATACTATATTTATTTATATGCACTTTAATGCTTTGTTAATTCATTGCCTTTTATTTTTTATCCCTTTTAATGCATATAATTATATTTACCATGTATGCCTACACATGTACTGTTCAACCTTTATGTCTGCAAAACATAATAAAACTATAATTAATAATATGCTGTTTGCGTCCAAACCCAACTTATGTAACATATTTTGTTCTTTGTTTACTAAACTAGTCCTCTTTCTGGCAAAATAGCACATTTGTTTGCGACTGCATTGGTTCTGTGTATGCTGACCTCCCTTAATATGTCACAATAGTCTAGGTTACCTGATTTTCATAGAATTGCGCATGTGCTTATCTGTCTCACTAGTTAACATGTCAGTGTATACTCAACTGGAGAAATGACCGGAATCTCCCACTTTTAGAACAGAGTGTCGACGGAGTGTCTATGTGGTATTGAAATGAATATATACATCTGTCACCTATTTATTCAACAATCATAGCATTGGAATAAATATCTTAAGCGAGTTACAATGAAAGAAGGTAGATGATGCTTCATTGCTGTTTGATGTCCCCTTGAGTTTTTTATGATTTCATTCTCACACCATCAGAGATAACCATGTTTGAGGTTACAACTGGCTGTAAAATAAACATGATATACGTTGATGTTGTAGTTGAGAACTGCCCTCTGCCGAAGACCCTAAAGCACGGCCGCATGGACATCATGCGTGATACAACAGTGAATGCGTCAATGAGGAGGACGACATCGCCTACCTCCATCTCTCACGGCACCCACGTCTTCTACCAATGCAACGACGGCTTCCAGCTGGACAACAACGAATCTGCATTCTCTAAGTGTGACTACGGTCAGTGGACTGGCATTGTTCCAAAATGCATTAAACGTCCTACACATGGATCATGCCCAGAGCCGACAGCGATCCTCAATGCCTACTACTACTACACTGGCAAAGATCCGAATAACAGAGAGACAGTGTTGAATGGCTCCAGGATCCAGTATGTTTGTAACAACGACAGGTACGAACTGTATGGCGATGGGTCACGTGTCTGCTTGAACGGTCACTGGAGCGGTGCAACACCCCATTGCAAGTTCGTCGCCAAGAGCTGCTCGGCGCCACCTAGTATCATGCATGGGGACTACAATTTCTTTGGTCGGAATGACGAGACTGCAAACCTACAGATTGCTGAGGGATCGCAGGTGTACTACTACTGCCACAGTGGGTACAAGATGAATGTTAACATCTCAGTGATGGTGTGTCGAGATGGCATCTGGCATGGCCAGCAACCAACGTGTGGTAGGTATCAACTATGACATGCTTGCTCATTTCTATACATTTGTTATTTAGTTTTGGTTAAATCAAAATTAAATTATCTTTGAACATACTTAAAAATATAAGGTTATTCACACATTCGCAAGTTACCTGATCCAACGATGAAAGTAAATTCTTTTGATGATCTTAACAAAAAATACGTACTCTTTTATTAAACTGACTGCACATATTACTTAAACTATTCGCGCACAACAATCGTGAATATCAACAAACCAGACTTGTGATGGGATAAATTGATTGGAAAAGGATTTCTGAAGCAGTGTCATAGGAAGTATATTTAATTTGTTACTATTTTACATGATTTATAGATATAACTATGTTTGTACCATTTCAGTGAAGCGGACTCGGTGTGGTGCTCCGATGGACATCAACAACGGGAACTGGGTGATCCTTGGAATGTTTCCAGACTTCCGCATTGGTATGAAGGTCCTCTACGAGTGCAAGGATGATTTCAAGCCGATCGGAACAACGCAATTGACTTGTCTGGCAACTGGCTACTGGTCGGACTACGCCCCTCGCTGTCTGCCTAAAGGTCTGTACATCACATCTTCCTCCGCAGTTGGAATTCTCATGTAGTGGAAGTACACTTTATAGTGCATCCTGGCAGTGCTGATGTGACCACACTTGATGCACGAATAATGGTTTTAGTGCTAATTATGGTAAGTTTATGTGGGTGTTCATGTTATTATGCCGGCTTACATATCTCTGTATTAACTTAAATCATTTCTTGATATTCTAATGACCCGATATAATACCAATTCACAATAATTGCATATTGGTGTTTAATAAAACAAAATCAATGCATAGTACAATTAAATATTTATTAGATCAACGTTATTTCACAGGTAAGATAATAGGGATATTAGTTTTATAATCTGGGCAATCACAATGATTGTCCAAATATGACATTAACAAACAACGGCATAGAGTGTGTGCTGTTATCTCACATGTATTCTTGATGGATCTATGCTAAAAAAAGTAGCTAATTTACCAGCAAAACTTTAATCGCATTCTGTTTGTAACTAGTACTCAAAGAATAAGAAAATTCTGCATGCACAATTAAATAATAATTCAAATATAAAATTTCGCCTATGATAACAGTCAAGCCTTATCTTAATAGGAGTCTCCATGAGCCATATTAAAAATATACAAATTACACATTATAACTACAATCTTAAAGAAATATTTTCAATGTTTATTTACCTATATACCATGTTTCAGAGGCGATATGTTGACATATATGTAAACATTGCAGTCACATTTACTGTTATTATAGGTCAAAATAAACACATTGTTTTATGCGAGCACTTTATTGTGTAATGATTTAACATCCTCTTTATATATATATTTAATTATTATTAATGCGTTTTTAACATATTTATATTTGTAATATATTTCTATTTTACTAATTTATTTTATAACTTATTTTTAGGATTTTTTTTACTTTTATATCTTTAACTTATGTGTTTTTAATGCATATTTGTATGTATATGGATTTTCCCTGAAATAAAAGTATTTGTATTGGTTGAAGTGTTGTGTTCTGTTGCAGGTTTGTACTGCAGCGAGCCAGAGACCATCAAACATGGCTTCTACATGTGCAAGCCGAGCCACTGTGACCTGTATAAGCTCGGCACAGAGATCCACTACATGTGTGACCCTGGGTTCGCTGCACGCCCCAACGACCTCCTGGTGCAGATGTGTGAGCGCGGGGGTCACTGGACCAGCACTAAGCCCGTCTGCCTCCCAGGTTAGAGAACAATCCCTCTTTTGATTCAAATCTAGTTCGTTGTCATTCAAATCTGTAGTATGTGAATAGTCCAAGAAGTACCGTATACTATAGACGCGCAGTACATGAGTGCGAAGGCTTGGGTGCACGTCTATTAGTTCTCAAACATGACCCGAATCATGATCTGCTGCTATGGGTGAAATCAGCCTCTAAATCAGACTGGTAGTTGATCCACAGTGTGGCGCCAATGTGAACTATGCAAAGAATGTGGGGCGCTTCAAGGGAATGACTCGAGAAACTTGTCATTGATCGCCATTGATCATAACTTGCGCTTGTTTTGCGTGATGTATTTTGTCCAATCTACATGTGCTTTGAATTGTTTTGATGGTGCTAAATAAACTTAGTGCAAGCCTACAATGAGGTGTTGCATTGTTTGTTTTGCACTTAGCAAAGATGAAGTTTCAGTGCATGTACCAAACCAAATGACACTAGATCGACACACTACAAAAATGCACGAGACAGACATTGAAAAAGCACATTTGTTCGCGGTTTTTGTAATTCCTGGCAAACAACGTCCGCCGGCCACCACTCCATTCTTTGAGCATCATTAAATAGACAATTCAAAGTCGCACGCTTTGCTGACAGCGAGTGAGCAATAAAATAAATAAAAGTTAGTCCTAGCACTTCCACGTACATCTGGCGAAAGTCGCCAGTAGTGATAACAATGTTGTGCCTTGTTGCGGCTAAAAACACACACTGTGAATTATTACTAAAGAGTCTGCAAGGTGACGCCAGCCACAGCAGTACTGCTGTTATTTGCATTTAGTGTGCCTTCACTCCTGAAAATCTATGTTTTGCGCATGGTTTCACTTCTCAAAAGGGAGGTGTGTGTCAGTTAGGTAGTACGCTACTATTGGTAATCATATAGTATGCGCAGTTGGTTTAATACATTAATTTTGTTAAAATCATCAAAAGAATTTATTTTGGTTATTACATCAGGTAACTTGTGGAGCTGTGAATAGCCTTAGATCATTAGATCAGGTAACTTGTGAAAGTGTGAATAGCCTTAGATCATTAGATCAGGTAACTTATGAAGCTGTGAATTGCTGTATATAACTTACTTTTGCTCATTTTCACAGAATTCTGACCCAATCCTGTCAAAAATAATTTAATAATTTGTCTATGATTTCACCGGAGCTAAAAAAATGTGTACAAATGAGCTACCATATCATAGTCGATAACAGATAGGTTAGTTATCACAAAATGGGTCTAAGAGAGTCAAGCGAAAGATTCAATTTGAGCAAGTATCAATAAGTATCATCACAATGGTCTGTTTCAGTTGTGACGACCGAGTCGGGTAGTGGCTCGATCAACGCCAGCACAATGACAATCGTTGTTGCAACATCGTGCAGTGTGCTTGGTCTCCTACTCATCGTCCTGGTCATCGTGGCGCTGCAACGTCACATGAAGCCACCAGGGCGTGCCTGTCATCACATGATCTCACCCCCTCAACTGCCACCCCCGCCCCCCTACGCGGAGGGCTGCACCAACCCCACTGTCGACGAGCACGATCGAGTTGCCCTGATCGCGTTCGCTGACGGCGCTCAGATCGCCCTGCCTAGTTATGAGGAGGCCACCAGAGGGCGTGCTGCTCGGTTCGGCCATGCCAGCAGCAGCAGTAACGTGAGTCGGGGTTCATCTCGGTCTGTGCGTAGTGACTACCGCCTGCTGCCAACTATTCCATCCAACCTGTACATGGCGGGTGGTGCAGCGGTGCCCGGTGGTGCATCAGGCGGTGCCGACCCACATCATCCACAGCATGACCACCATCGCAACTCGATCATCACAACTGCCAGCACGACCACGCGTGATAACCTCTCAATGGCGTTTGGCTCGATCGATACAATGAATGTCAGCGACGGCACGTCAACGACCGTTACCATAGGGACGTACAACTCATCCAATCTGTCACTCGCTGTATCCCAGCATGCTGCATCAGGCAGTCTAGGATCGTCCAATGGCAGTTTAGCAAATGAAGGTAAGCTTCAATTAAATTACGATACTGTCTTATGATTGGAAGTGAATATCACTTTGAAGTACATATGAAAGATCGCTGTCAGCTCTCCCACTTGTGGTAGGAAACTCTCTAAACTACACGGTTACTTCACTTATATCAACCTTCTTACAAATAACTATGGCCACTGACTTTTTTTCAAGGTTGCAACTGATATTGGAACTTTCTCTGTTGCTGCGCAACCTCTTTAGAATTCGCTCCCTGTTAGTGCTTCCCCTCCTTAGCTCCCTAGCATATACATGTTTTAGCTCCCTAGCATATACATGTTTCAGCTCCCTAGCATATATATGTTTTAGCTCCCTAGCATATACATGTTTCAGCTCCCTAGCATATACATGTTTTAGCTCCCTAGCATATACATGTTTCAGCTCCCTAGCATATACATGTTTTAGCTCCCTAGCATATACATGTTTTAGCTCCCTAGCATATACATGTTTTAGCTCCCTAGAAAATACATGTTTCAGCAATGTCAACATATTATAAACATTTTTAGATTACCAAATCATTTAGTTTTGATGCATCTCTGAGCTTTGGTTTCCCAGGGTTTAGACATGATAGTAGTTTTCATATTTGACAAATGTCATGGTAATGTGTACATCTCCTTCTTCTGCAGATGCGCCGCTGCTCGAGCAGAACAACAATGGCGATGATACGGCTAGGAGTCGCCACAATACGACCTCACCCAGCGCTGACACAGCACCTGGCAGCGAGGAACAGAAGGACGTTTGACGCACTCTGACATAGCCGACTCTCATGTGATCTGTAGACATAGTCAAGAAATACTCCGTGCAACTCCTGGCTGTCATTCAATGTATTTGCACATGTTGTCATCATTCTATATGTATGCTATAGCCAAACGTGTCAAGACGGAACGTTCCACGCTGTAGACGTGGCGAGGAATGAGATGTTTAATGTTCACCAGGAACATGAACACAGGGATAGCTGTGTGGATTGTGCTAGCAGAATTTCTAAATGCTGTAAAATGTAACAAATAGAAAACCAACGTCATCCCAGTTTAGGCTGTAGTCTATAATGGTTTGCACTAAGACAGCTGTTCAACTTGCAGTGTGTTTTGAATTTTCCTAGGTAGTGTGGGCCTGAGTGCACTTAGCAGCAAGAGTTGGTGCTGTTGTTGCAGAGATTATGTTTGGTGTGTTAGCACAATTGTCTGATGCAGTAGGGTATGTCTATGTGGATAATATAAAGTAACTTATAGATTTATGACATGTCGCTGTTGTGAAGATCTGATGTTATTTTATGGCAAATATCTCATGCGCCGCTTGTGCAATATTACAGGTTGGCTACCTGGGAACTATTAATGGTTAATCACAAGTCACAGGTTTTCTTAAATTTACCTGATTTGTGGAACATAGTTCTCTTGCATTTATTGACTGGTGGCAGATTTTGGAAAACTTAAATTAGATGATCATGTTATTATTATCGAAAGCAAAGTGTGGTTTTATACACACATACAAATTATTGAATATGTTTGGCATTTTCATTTTATGGACCTAACTGTCATATTTCTAAAGCAGAAATTATTTTATTAAAATGGTGCTCAATAGTCTCAACAGCCAGTCGCAATGCTTGAAGTGTGAACACTGATGTAACCTGTTCTTGTTGATCATGACGATCATTTGGCTAAGATTCTGCATAGCACAACATTGAATACAGCCCAGTGTTTCAGTCATCGTTGACAAGTCTTCAAAGATCTTACCATGTTGTTAGTTGGCATAAACATTTCATATCTTGATTTTTGGTGAAGATGAAAGTTTTGTCTCCATTGTTATAATGTAATGTTACACTGGCATTTGTGTGTAGGGATGACTAAACAGCTGGGATAGGGTAAAAAAATATGTCTTTTCCTTAAATGGTTAAAAAAAATTTCAACTCGCTACACTATGCACAGGTATTTTATGTCACAAGCACTGTTTTATGCAGTGTATTCGCTTTGGACATTAAGCAAATATTAAGGGTACCCCCCACACATATTCTTACTATAGTAGTAGTCCAAATTATATCTTTGTCATGATTTTCATAATTCTGATGCTGGTCTATTTTATCTCTTTATTAAGTACAGCTTATATATTCTGTGTTGTATCCAACCAAATCATTGAAGCTTAAATGTGCTGTACTTATCCGTATCTTAATTATAACGTACTAAGCTGAGTATTTGTATTGTAGCTACTGTGAACATTATGGCTATAAACTTATCTAATCTAGTATGATGCTATAACAATTTTTTTTATTTTGTAATGACAATAAATTGTTTTGATTCATCATATTTAATATAATTACATCTATATGTATGTTTAGAGAGAAGTTTTCAAAATTTTTTCAGTATTTAACAAAGTATATTTATATGAAACACTTTATAATGGTTGGCGATATTAAATGATTCTGCTGTATACCAAAGGAAATTGGACATGGTAGGCCTGGCAGTATTACATTTGTCAAGTTTTGTTTTTTAGCCACTATATTTTAATCATTGTTTTGCATTACACTGAAGAAAGACTCCAATAAATATACAGAATAGTTTCTCTGTATCCTTGTGTTTGCTCTGCTCCAAATAATGCTGTTATGAAGTGACAATTTAAAGCGGCTGAACTTTTGGAGTTCCTTGCTTTGAAATTTACACACACACATGCACGCACGCACTCTCGCACACACACGTAGCCAACTTGAGAGGCTGACTCAAATTGCCCATTTCCATGGCTTGGTCAGTGACCTCAACTTGACTTTTGAGGTCACTGACTTGAAACTTGCTAGTTTGTGGCTCGAAACGTCTGCCAGACGAGACCATGTGTTATGGCAGGCCGTACCAAATACAATAATTATTAAGTACTTATTGTGATTGGCTAATGTTGTGGTGGGGCAGCATCTGCCCTAATTTCCTGCTAAAATATACTGCAGACAAACCATTTTTTAAGACAACCATGACGACTGGTGACTTGGGACTTAACGTGGCATTCAGAGAGGACTCGAGACTTGACTCGACTTAGAAATCATGGACTTGTGACTTCACTTGCAGGTCAGTGACTTCAGACTTACCTTGACTTGCCAGTTTGTTACTTGTCAACAAGTCTGAAACATACTGCATTCACGCACGCACGCACGCATGCACGCACGCACGCACGCACGTCTTTTGGCAGAAACATTAAAAGCAGTTATTCCCTTCTATCTGGTGTGTATGCCAGGGGGAGTAAAAGATCTCACGCACGGAAATGAAAAAAAACTGAATGGACTCGTTAGAGAAGGAAAACTGTTTCAAGTCTCAAGTGGTTATACACCCTGTACTCCAAACAGCCCAAACTTGGGCTAATGCAGGAGTTTGTGTGGACTGTGTGCATGCACTGTGGGTGGTACATACAACTAAAAGACTAGTTAGTATCTTTAATGTTGCTGAAATGGTTTTTTATCTGATGGTTTTATTTATTTTATGTGTAGGATGTTAGATGAAAATTTTTAATAGGTTGGTAATGTGTATGGATACTGTCGCTGTCTTGCCACATGCACACATAGACATCCACACTATGGATAAGTTTATGCTGAGCACTGTGTTTTAAAGGCAGTTTAGGTGAGGAGGTGTGGTGAAAGGGAGTTAGTTCCATGATAGCTTCTTGAAATGATTTTGGGTTTTTTTATGCTGGTAATTTTTGGTGAAATCATAAATTTTGGGGGATAAAATGAAAAAACCATTGCATTTATACGACACCTGGGGGCTACGTAATGTCCACGGGTTCGAGAGCCGGTTAGTATAGGCCTGAAGGGAGGGGGGTGATCTCAATAATGTTATTTAGAATTTTGTAGAAGCCCAAGGGATTTATTTTGTGCTACGCCGGTCTGGTGATGGCTTTCCGTACAATGTCGCCCCCTGTCGGGTTAACAATTGCCATCTGCAGTAACGGTTCCCCAGAGGGCGTGATATGTGCAAGATGGCGTTAATTCACCAAGCAATGGAAGTCGATCCGATTTCGAAGTTCAAAGTTCTCATTCCTAGATTGAAAGAAGTCTTAGCTGTTAGTATACATATGTCTGTTTAACGATGCATAATTCATTTCCAACTCATGTATACAATATGTCTTTATATTTTGCGAATTAACAGCATATTCGTATTATCGCTCAACAAAACATGCATCGCTTGTTTTGAACGTTCAAGTGATTTGACATCTGTGTATATTCAATGGCGCGATGGTTAATTGGTTTAGTGATTTAACATCACCGTTTGTCCGTGAGCTGTCATAATTTTCTCAGCATTTGAAAAGTGTTTTACTTCTGTAACTGTGTTGTGGTTCGCTCTGCAAATAACCATTTGCCGTTGCAAAGTATGCAAATAATAGCCTTTCCGCTCTACTAAACTGTGTTTGTGAACGTTGTATTTAATTGAAAGTTAAACCTTTGTTGTGGCTGTGCATGATGAATGCATCAATGTCAACGTCGCTTTGCCTTACTGTCTTATAGAAACTGTAATGCCATCATTATACGACATATTTGTTTTAAGTGTGAGTCAAACCATCAACCAATGCATGTTGCACTCATATTTTTTAATTGAACCAAATTTTTACCAAATAATCCACAGGTCAATAGAACCACATAATATTATGTCAAACCATTTCAGTTATGACCATTTCAAATTTGGCAGATCCTGTAGTTTTTGCCAATTTTCGGAAATCATGAAGATTTCTTGTTCTACTTAAAATATCAATAACTCAAAAACTATTTGTGCTAGAACTCTGAGATTTGGCATGCTTATTCTATCTTACGTGATAAAATAAAAACACAAAATACGTCTATTTGAAATATTTTTTTCATCATGAAGCCATTTAATAAGATTGCCATCCCAAACAACAAGTTTCAAATGGCAAGTGGACAAGGAAGCCATTGACTTACCGAGAGTCCAGCAGTTTTATCATCTATGTTGCCCTTATCAGATATCTGTCAATTCTATTTTTAAACATATTCACTTTACTAGCACTAACATAATCATTTGACAGTTTGTTCCATTCATTTATAACCCTCGGTGAGAATGAGTACTTTCTCATGTCCAGCCTACACTGTTTAACTAATGCTGCTTTGTGTTCTCTGGTTCTACTTTATTCTTTAAGTCTGAAGAACATATTCCTATTAATATCCTGATCCTCAGAACCATTCACTATTTTAAATACTTATGTTTGGTCTCCTCTTAGTCTCCTGTCTCTAGTGTTGTCGATTTATTTAGATCATCCTGTAAACCGTGTTTATCTCTATGATTTGTAATCTTTCTGAATACTTGTGTGTCATCTTCACATTTCTGTACTTTGATAGATATGTCATCTTCCAAATCATATATATATATATATATATATATATATATATATATATATATATATATATATATATATAAATGATTTGGAAGATGATATATATTATTGCTATTATTAGTCTTCTGTGTGTAAGCCACTTTTCTATCCAATTGATTACATCATTACCGATAACATGGGCTTTTAGTTTAAGTAACAATCTTTGATGTGGCACTTTATCAAAAGCTTTCTAAAAATCTAAATAGACAACCTCCACTGGTGACCCATCATCTACCCACTTTGTAATTTCTTCCAAAAACATAAGAGGTTAGTTAGACGTGACCTTGCTTTAAGGAACCCATGTTGAGATGTATTTATTAATTTATGTTTTACAAGGAATTCCACCATGTGGTCTATAATTCATGTTTCAAGTAATTTGCTTACAACTGATGTTAAACTCAATGGTCTGTAATTTTCAGACTTAAATGGCAGCATAATGTTTGCTTCTTTCCATTCTGATGGAACTATTCCTTCTTCTAGTAACAAGTTAAACACTTTTGCAAGTGGTGTACTAATTTGCTCTACAATTTCCTTAAGCAATTGTGGTGGTATAAACTCCAGGTGATTTATATTCTTAATTTAATTTTCTTTGCTATAATTTCAGGAGTTACAAATAACTGCCCTAAATGATCTGATTTATCGCCCTCAAATTTAGTAACTGGAAGTGAGCTGATATCTTCTATGATAAAAACTGAGCTGAAATACTCATTCGGGGCATTTTGAAACCCGTCTAAAATTATACGAAACTCTTGCTGTCAATTTTTATATTACCTGCCAATTTTTTTTCAAAGGTTCTTTTGGATTTTCTAATTTCAGTTATAGCTAGGTTAAGTGCCTCTTTGTAGTTTGTGTAGTTTTCTACATTTCCAGTGTGTTTATATACCCCCACAGCATCTGTTTGTGAGCAGTTTTTCTAATAGCCTCATTTGACAGGTGTTTCTTCCTGGACCTTTCCCCTTGTTTTCTTAATGGAACAAATCTCTCAGTAATGCCCTCAATCTCATCTGTTAGACAAGTCTTGCGACCCACATTCAGTTGCCGTCTTGTTCTTCAGCAAGTTATTCCAATCTATATTTGCTAGATATGTTCTCATCTCTTTATATTTGTCTTTGTTGAAGTTCCTCCTCCATTGTTTTTATATGTATACCCTGTTTTTACTCCACCTTCCCTTCTTTCTCGCCTATCCTTGAGTGCTAACTCAACATCTACTTTATTTGTCCATGATTCTGTGGTACCTATTACGTGAGGGTCTATATCTGCTACCATAATGTCTAACTACTATGCTCCTGGCATTTAGGCATACACATTTAAGTTCATTTTCCAAAATTATTGGTTAACATTTCTTTGGATGTGTATTTACACTCCTTTGTTTTTTCTCTCTCAGTTCCCCTGTGCATCTAGTTTAAATAATTTACGATACCTGTGCCCTCGTCAACAACCCTGACAAACTCACACCCAAGAACTGCAGCACCTTTCCCAGTCAGATGAAGTCCATCCCTTATGAAAAAGTCATCTCTTCCCACAAAATTTAACCACATGTCAACGAAGCCTACTCCCACCTCCATAAATACCTTCTGTACTTGTGTGTTGATCGCCATCCTCCTTCAGTTCCTATATTCCTCACCCCTGCCTCCCATTACTGGTAATATCCCCAACAAAACAATCTGTCCAATTTGTGCCTGTTTAAGTGCCTTGACCAACCTCCTGTACTTACCTACGACGGCCAACGTTCCCTCCTTCTCAGCATTGAATCAATAGGGAATCCCAATATGGTGCATTACACAGGCATTGCACCTGCCTTTCATATAAAACAATCAATTGGAATTTTAGCTCCATGGCCACATAGCAATTTCAGCTGCTAAATATAGGTCACTTTTCACTATGTATCAACTTTGGAGATCAGTATCTCATAAACTAATCAAGATAGAAACTTTAAACGTTGCATATACCTACACATGTAGGTGTACTCTTGATCCTAATAAGATTCATTTGTGTTCTACCATGTTTTATTGTTGAAATATAGGTCTAAATCACTCGTTGGCTCAATTTCGCACATAAAAACACACAACTTCAATGGCAGATTGTGGGAGAACTAATATACAGATGTGGAACTATAGTATGTCTGTTACTATCTACATATAATGGAGAATGCGCCGAATCTCAGAGTTCTAGCATAAATAGTTTTTGAGTTATTGGTATTTCAAATAGACCAATAAATCTTCATTATTTCCTGATTGAATGTACCAAGAAATTGTTGTAGGAGCTGCGTTTCTAAATATTATGTTTAGTATGAAAAATGTGGAAATACAATTTGTAAATTGATGCCTTTTTCAGTTAGCCATTTCTTTAGAAAATATTTTCCCAGCCTTTCCTCCGATAAATATTGGCCAAAACTAGATGTGATGTAGTTACAATTTACAAATATCAATAATAAATATATCCTTTGTGTATTGGCTCCTACTTAGAACATTTCTATGACAGGAACTGACATGACAATCCACTGATATGATTAATTATTATGTGACTGATCATTTGCAGACTTTGATGAAGGTAGCTGGAGAGGTGTTTTACCAGAATTCACAGTTTGATGAATGTGTGTAAGTACAATAGGGTTTAATAGTCATTTTATGCAGACATAATATTTGTTTTAGTGGGGTAGAATAACTTTATGGTTTGAGAGTCGGACTCTTGTTGTCATTTGTTGCTTCCCCGTTTTATTCAGCTATACAAATGAGCACCTGGCTTTTGTAATCGAGGAGTAAACTTGCCATACTGAGAGTATCATAAGTAAGGGAATGTTACTTTTCAGCTGCTTGTGTCAAATCAACTACAATAATGTATGCATACAGTACCGGTAAAAAGTCATTGGACCATCTAGTGTTTCGAGCATATTCTTTTGGACCACACCAAAAACTGAACATCAGAAATTATTGAAATTGTCAAAGCATTTAGTTTCTGTGTCATAGATATGGAATATTGTAAAAAAAGTGTTACAGGATTATTCAGTTGTTAATTCATTAACAAATAATAAACAATTAACAATACATTAATTCAAAATTAAACGTGATTGCCCAACACTGGGTTAAATCAACGTACTTGGATCCTGGTTCAGTAATATGTCGATTCAAGCCTGTCTTGGGCATTCTAGTTTAGTTTTGAATTAATATTTAATACATCTTTCATTATACATTAATTAACAACTGCCTAATCATGTAACACGTTTTAATATTTAACAAGATTGCCATCCAAAGCAAAAACCCAGATGGCAAGTGGACAAGGAAGACATTGGCTTATCAAGAGTCGAACATTTTTTCATCTACCCTCCTGAGATATGTGTCGACCTTGCTTTTAAATATATTCACGCTGCTAGCATTTACACAATCTGTAGATAATTTGTTCTATTCATTTATTTTCCCTAGTAAGAACGAGTACTTCCTTATATCCAATCTACACTGATCTTTTACTAATGTTACCTCATATACCTCTAGTTATACTAGAGAACATGCCTGAAATATAAAATGGTGCAATAACGTTTCAAATGATGCATAACAAATATAATGTCATTTAGAAATTTAATAATCATGCACACAAATGTTAACAGCCATTTATGGTCTAATGAATATTTTTATCGTTTGACCTAAAATGACCTACAATGATTTTCTGTTGTAGAAGACATGGTGAGAACAACAGTGGGCAAATATTTGATAAAACTCTGGAGGAGTTTTATGCCATATGCGACCAAATTGAATTAAACTTGGTAAGGTGGATAAAACACTAAGTTCAAGCTAAACAGAATATTCTCATCAGTTTGATCAACTATGAAATATATTTCTGTCCGTGTGTTTTAGTCAGTTCCACAAGCAGTGGGTAGTATGAGACCTTGCATGTGTGCATGCATGTGTGCGTGTGTATGCGTGCGTGTGTGTGCATGCATGCATGCGTGTGTGTTGGCGTGTGCATGCGTGCGTGCATGTATGACTAATCCTACAAGTTAAATGTTCATTAATAAGTGAACAATTAATGAACAGTGGTACGAGCCATCAGAGTGCAGTGTCAGAAAAGTTTAGCCGACCACTCCAGCTGTATGATGACTATAGATGAGAGTCTCAACCGAGTTAGCTGGTTCGAATCCTCTTGCTACTGTTTCGAAGCTTGGGCACTTTTGTTCATTGTCTCAGTTCACTGAGCTGTAGAAACGAGTACCTGGCTACAGACAGTGATGGATATATTATTTGGATGAATAGTCTTCGCACAGTAATTGCAGCATTGCTGAATGCTTCCCATAGAAGTCAAGTTGGTTTTATATGGCCAGTGGGTGAAGTGTAAAGCGCTTTGAACATTCCTAAAAACTGGATACCGTGCCATTTAAGAACTTACCAATTTATATATCTTTTGTGACTTGTTTTCCTTGTCACTTGCAGCGTATGGCTTTAGAGTGTGTCAGCCAGAGCACAGACAGTTCGAGGAACACCCCGGTGCCAGTGACAATTCAGAACCACACCCACAAGTCAGACCCCCAGCAGCAGCAGTCAGACACCCAGTCCTACCCCCAGTACCTGAGCACAGTACACACACAGATCGCCTGTGCCAAGGAGATCCACGACTCCCTTCTCGTATGTGCCAACAAGATCTCTGAGAAACAGATGTCTACTACGTAGCCAGAGCCTTGCATTGTGAGGGAGTTTCTGGAAGTGGATGTGTCTCCAAGAGTGTGAACAGAATACATGTGAAGCATGGTGGCAGATGTTTTGTATAAATCCATTATTATCAATCAATATTTAATTTCCAGTATACAGTTCATATTCCACAATGATAGAATGCAACACCATATTACGTATTATTAAGGTATTGTGAAGCAACAGTGTTTTGGAAAGGGGGTGAACAGAAGTGTAAGACTTGTCTATGGTTAACCCCCGACCAGTATTGTTATTATACTAATACAATGTTGTACTTACAAACAATTATGTTGGAGTCACTTAATACATAAATGCTACAACTTTGTTGACCCTCATCATCAACAATCAATGCCAACGAGATGCAGCAGGATCTGAGGTCTCAGTTCCCGTAAGACATCCATGTAAGCTTTTTAAAAGTTGCAGAGATATTGAACATAGTTTCGTCTAAAAATGACCTAGAGTTTAGTAAAAATGCAATAGTTTAAGATTGACATCGTTGGATACATTTATCAATTTATTTTAATCAGTCTTAAATGTGTGATATTACTGTGAAGTGAATGTAAAAATGTGTAGTAGTTATGTGGACCATTTTAATCATTATAGTTCACATGTGCCTTTTGAAAAATCGGACTAATTTAATGCAAATGTTAACGTTTTTACCCAAGTGCAGTGCGCACATACACCGAGGGAAGATGTGACATTTTCAAATGCATTTGACATTTTTAACTAACTTGCTAATGTAACAAGATGGTTATATGCTGAAATTATACGACTGAATTTTGTTGTATTAAATGTGTTATATGCCTTTGAATACTAATATTTTTATGCTAAATATATTAATAGGCTATACCGTATCACGTGACACCGTCAAACAGGAACGAACAACTTTACTGACAGGCTACGTCGTTATGCAACGGGTAGCGCGGTATGCATCGGTCGTAGCGTTGGTAGGCTGTGTTGGCGATGTGAATGTATGACACAAACAGCGATGAAACGTTGAAGTGGATCGAGTGCTGATTCTCGCATCCACCGATTCTAGCAATGTGAACACTGGCCATTCACGCAGAATACTTGGTGATTCAAAATAAATCACCGACAACCAACTGAAAAACACCACACGCAAAGAAATGCGAGGCGGCAAAAATGTGTTGCGTTGTTCTGAGTGAACCCTTTTGTGTGGAAACGTAAACGTCGTCATCGATCAGGGCAACTAAGTTCATGGTGACACCACGGTGACAAGCACAGTACATTTCAAATGGGTGCGTTCTGTCTGTAAACACCCTCTGTCTGCGTAATCTTTGTGTTGCCGCGTCCTCGGGCCGATGAGCTCGTTGCCACAACTTTGAAAGCCTCTGCGAATTGTAAGTTGTTATAGGTCTATGTGGTCTGCCCTTGTTACGTCGCCCACTCACTCGGTCTTCTTCGTGCCGTATGCTTCCACAAGAGCGCCGTCGCTGTCGGTCTGCAATTAGGCAATGGTGTCCCATGTCAGGCTGCCTGTGTTCATCTCCTGGGCACGGACCACAGTCAGAATCCATCCGCCATTACATACATAAAGAATCCCAAGGAAAAAATTCATTGTGCAGATAGGGTTTATTTGTGAGAGCAGAAATTGTGTGGATGAGGGAGTGGAAGTGATGTTCTTGTGCACAGTAGCATCTAAGCTTTGAAATGATGCCATTTGTCAGTAGGTATACCAGTTGCGTAAGGACACAGTGGCTGTTAGGCAGGATGTACTCATATTTTGGAAACTGGGGAATTTCATGACAGAAATGCAGGGGCGTCATGCTTTGAATCAATTTTTGCGAAAAAGAGGTATGTCATTTTCACGAACTTTACACACCAGGTGTCTTAGTGGGTCTGTCATTTTCTGTGAATTAAAAAAAAAATTGTAGGATAAATTTTCAACGTAGGCGCAAGAATGTTACAATGGTCGTCTGTAGGAAAAGTGACTGTGGTCCGTGCCCTCCTTCTCCGTAATTTCATCGGGTGATCCTTTCTCCTTCCATCCGCCGTCCTGCGTAAGGCTGTCTTAGGCAGTGCGCCACGGGAAGTTCGACACACGTGCAATAGCCTACTCCATCTTCGTTCCAGAGGCGTAGAGAAGTACACTGAGAGGGTTACTGTTGTACTATCTCGGTTTTGTTTTTAATATGGAGTCGAGAAGTGGGCAAAGGCATCCATGGACAAGTTAAAAGTCTTCGAAATGCGAGTTTACAGCAGAAGCCTGCACATTTCATGGGTAGATAACATCACAAATTTGGAGATAAGAACGAAAGTTGAGAACCAACAATAACTTGATTTTTAATTGTCGTTTAAAGTTGCTTAGGATGAACTACCTTGATCATGTAATCAGATAAATATAGGTAGCAGTCTACAGCTGAACAAATTCAGTCGATCTTACATAATGATTGGGGCATTATACCCAGTATATATTTTCAGTATTAATTTTCAGAAAGTGGGATCAGATATGGAATATGTATATGTGTATATATATATATATATATATATATATATATATATATATATATATATATATATATATATATATATATATATATATATGTCACTAGTTGGAAAAACAGAACATTTTGTGAAAAACAGCACACAATTTGTAAAGAAGATCAAAGAGTTGGAAGTTCCACCAGGGAGGAAAATGGTGTCTTTTGATGTGACAGCCCTGTTCACGAGTATCCCTGTGACAGAGGCGGTATCAGTGATAAAGGACCGACTAAACCAGGATACAACACTGAAAGACAGATGTGAACTATCAGTAAATCAGATCATCACACTGTTAGAAATCTGTCTGAACACCACGTATTTCAGTTATGATGGAGTATTCTACAAATAGAAGAAGGGAGCAGCCATGGGTTCACCGGTCTCTCCGATAGTGGCAAACCTATACATGGAACATTTTGAGGAAAGAGCCATCAGAGAAGCACCTCATCCTCCAGACATCTGGTTGAGGTATGTAGATGACACATTCACAGTATTACAAGAGAGCGAAGTAGAACATTTCACACACCATCTGAATTCAATGGACGAGAACATTAAGTTCACGGTAGAACCAGAACAGGACAATACGTTAGCCTTTCTAGACACGTGTGTATGCCTGAATGATGATGGATCAACCAAGGTCAAGATATATCGGAAAGCAACCCACACGGACCAATATTTGAACTGGGATTCTAATCACCACCTAGAACACAAACGCTCAGTAGTCAGGACACTACTCCAAAGGGCAGAAAACCTGATAACAGAAGAGGAGGACAAGAACACAGAGGTGGACCACATCAAGAAAGTGCTGAAAGCAAACGGTTACAAAACCTGGATGTTTAACACCACGCAACCAACGAGAAGGAAGGAGAACACTACCACAGAAACCAGCAGAAGACAACATGCCATAGGTCTGCCCTACATTAGTAAACCATCAGAACAAGTAGCAAGGATTTTCAAGTCCTATAACATCCCGGTTTACCACAAACCTATCAACACCCTGAGGTCACTGTTGGTACACCCAAAAGACAGAACAGCAAAGGCAGCAGAGTGTGGGGTAGTATATGACATACAATGCCCAGAATGTGACCAACACTATATAGGAGAAACAGCCAGAACACTTGGCACAAGAATCAAAGAACATCTATCTTGTCGCTAACCCCTATCAGCTATAAGTGAACACAAACTGAACACAGGTCATCAGTGCTCTATGAAGGACGTCAATATTCTAGACCACGAGGAGAACTGGCACAGGAGAAAAATAAAGGAGGCGATTAACATCCACAGAAACAAACCTACGCTGAACCGAGACGTCGGCCAGGAGCCAGGAGTTTCTTGAGAGGTAATTATGATTAATATATATATATATATATTTATATAAATAAATATATATATATATATATATATATATATATATATATATATATATATATATATATATTGTAACCGCGGAATCGCATGAAGACAGGAAATGGTGATTTCCTTTATTTTGCATAACAAAAACTATATAAAAAAAACCTGTAAAACATACAAAAATATTATTACTACATGCACTACTACAATGGTTACACAGGATCATTAATCAACATAGTCAAAAACATCTATTCCCTGCATAAGATTGGTACATAATTATTACCTATAGATTATCTCCGACACCAAATAGCAGGTTGGCACCTGTGGTATTTGTATCTAGATTTCTATCCAGCAATACGCCATGACCGACTTAGTACCAATAAGATACATAGGTTTATAGTTTTTAAACACTGTGTCAACTCCTAAGTGGTGAAGTGTACAACAAATATACTCAGCTAAAAATGCAGCTACAATTAATAAAAAATTGATGTACTCCACGAATAATACAATATCAGTTATGCTTAACATCCATTATAACATATAAAGGTACACAATCCTTGGAGACTACGATTACACAAATCAGTACTAATACCCACACACACGCACGCACGCACGCACGCACGCACGCACGCACGCACGCACGCACGCACGCACGCACACACACACACACACACACACACACACACACACACACATATGCAGTGTCTATAATTTGTTCCTTAAGATAGTTATGGATGACCGTTAAATGAAATGTTTCCTAACTTAACAGTAATACTTCATGACAACCCATAAAACCAAAATAACAATGCTCACCCCAACTGGGCACTGCAGGCCTAATCAAAAATGTAAAACTGTGTCTGAGCACGACTCAGTGCAACCACATCCTGCATTTACAGGGGGTCATCTGCACATGTAAATGATATACAACCAATTATCAGTTGTAAATGAATAAACAAAAGAGTGACTAACTACATTATTATATGTATGCTAACACAATGGTGTCACCAGAAAAGTATCAAGATACCAATACTACATTAAATGATCAAACTAAAACTAGATCCTTGTTTACAAGTTACTATCTAGTGTGGCGCCGGCTGTCTCTCAAGCACTTGTCCCTTGGGAATATTTCACACACCCTACCCAGCCAGTGCCACATGGTGATTAATCACGACAACATCAAAGAGAGGGAGAGTGCTCCAGTCTGATTCTGGCTTAACTGTACAAAATGTTATATAATTATACCACACATGCACAGTCCCTGCATAATGTATTTTGTCTATAATAATACATTAACTATATGTAACAGTACTAAACATGAATAAACTTAACTTTCTAACCGCATATCTCTAAAAATAGAATCAGGGGTGTTTACAATAAAAATAAATAAGTAAAATAAATTAATAAAATATATTAAATTAGTGAATATAATTATTACAATACGGGCATTACATAAGATAACACATATATACATATGCAACATGTACATATACACATACACACACATACGCAAACATACATACACACACATTCACACACATATATACATACACACACATACATATACATACATATACACATATACATACACACAACATATATATATATATATATATATATATATATATATATATTATATATATATATATATATATATATATATATATATATATATACACATCTACATACACACATACATATACATACATACATCCATGCATACATACACACGTTATACATGTACATACACACACAAAATTACGAAAAAGCTTGATTAAAGAGAAAGGTTTTCAAGTCCCTCTTAAAATGTTTAGAATCGCGTTGCGTTCTTAGCCCTATTGGAAGAGAATTCCAGAGGGTGGGACCTGCACACGAGAAAGCTCGTCGGCCGAGCCGTTCCCGGTTTACCCTAGGAACAACAATGAGAGATTGGTCAGCCGAACGAAGACTGCGACAGGGATCATAGGGAGATATACGGTCAGCAAGGTAACGTGGAGTGTTTGCATGCACGGCGCCGTGCATCAAGGTCAACAGTTTAAACTGAATTCGCTGCACCACAGGCAGCCATTGCAGCTCTCGCAGTGCCGCCGTCATGCTGTGTTGGTCACGTCGACGTAGGCAGAGGACGACACGCACAGCGGATCGCTGGACCATCTCAAGTCGATGCAGCAGGGTTCCGGTAATGCCGTACAGGGCCGCGTTTCCGAAGTCGAGTCGCGACGTGACAAGAGCGTGTACAAGCGTCTTGCACGCTCTGAGCGGTAGAGATGATCGTATTCGCGCTATGCCACGTGGTTGGGCGTAGGCAGTCCGGCAAGTACGGCTAACGTGTGCGGCCATCGACATCGTGGAGTCGAGCTGTACGCCAAGGTCACGTATGTTGGCTGAAGTGCTGACGCTACATCCGCAGAGGTCGATGAGAAGAGGAGGTGGCTGTGGAACACGGTTGTTCGGTGCTGAGAACAGTATCGCCTCTGTCTTCGTCTCGTTTAAAAGTAGGTAGCGCGATGCCAGCCATACTTTCACATCAGTAACACAACGGGATATCCGGTCGGCGGTGGACGCAGCATCATTGTGTGGAAAGTCAACATACAGCTGAGTGTTATCCGCGTAGACGTGGTAGCGAATTCCGTGCTTTGAGAAGACTTCTGAAAGACCTGCACAGTAGACAGAAAAGAATAGAGGGCCAAAAACACTGCCCTGTGGAACTCCATGTCGCAGTTGGATGTTGCAAGATAGATGACCTTCAACATTGACACATTGTGTTCGGTCGGTGAGATAGGACGCAAGCCAGCAAAGTGCGTCACCTCGTACGCCGATTCGGTCTAGTTCTGCGAGAAGAAGGTCGTGGTCAATAGTATCGAACGCAGCACTGAGGTCGCGCAATACCAATACTACGTGCATACGAGTATCCAATGAACGCAATATATCATCCTGAATACTCACAATCGCTGTCTCCACACTGTGTGACGGGCGATAGGCGCTCTGAAAGGGGTCACCTATGTTATTGTGTTGCAGATGCAAACGCAGTTGGGCAGAAACATGGCGTTCAAGTACCTTGGATGCGTACGGAAGGTTCGAGATAGGTCGATAGCTAGCGTAGTCGTCAACGGGAAGACCGGAACGTTTCAGAAGAGGCGTGACGACAGCGTGCTTTAGGCGTGCTGGAACAGTGGAAGACTCGTAAGAGAGGTTGATGACGTTTCTGAGGATCGGCGCTAAGATTGAGGTATTTGCCTTCAGAATAGCGATGGGCAGTGGATCAATCATGGACGATTTTATCTTGCCATTTTCGATCAGTGTCGTTACTTCTTCGAGCGAAGCCGGTTGAAACGCAAGGAGAGGCGAAGAAACAGTACACGGCTGCTCGTTTTCGACATTAGCTGAAGGACGCTGTATTTGGCTGCGGATCGAGGTGATCTTGTCGGCGAAGTGATAAGCAAAACAGTCAGCAACAGCATCAGGCCCAATAGTGTCATTGGGAAAGAGGTTCATGCATTTACGACCGAGAAGGTGGTTCGCAATGCGAAACATTGCTCGGTTGTCGTTCGAGGCTGACTCGATCTCTTTACTGTAAAACGCAGCTTTCGTGGAAGCCAGCGTCCGGCAGTATCGGTCACCCAGCTCAGTATACGAAATTCGATGGTCGTCGGTTCTGCTGCGTCGCCATGTGCGTTCAAGAAGACGCACCTGACGTTTCAACTCGCCGAGTTCCTGACACCACCAAGGAGTGCGAGGTCGTTCGGTGACAT
This sequence comes from Lamellibrachia satsuma, assembly GCA_033239005.1. Lineage (NCBI taxonomy): Eukaryota > Metazoa > Annelida > Polychaeta > Sabellida > Siboglinidae > Lamellibrachia > Lamellibrachia satsuma. The sequence continues at coordinate 4,318,865 of BSQZ01000023.1, forward strand.
TACGCTGCACAAGTGGTGCGTGACGATCAACCAGACAGGAAAGCTCCGTGTGGTACTGATCGATCAGGCCGCCTACGTCACATGCAGGCTGGGTGATGAAACCACACTCACAGAGATCTTTCCTGAAGTTGGAATTGTCTATCGCAGCATATCGACGGAACGGAATATTATATATATATATATATATATATATATATATATATATATATATATATATATATATATATATATATATATATATATATATATATATATATATATATATATTATATATATATATATATATATATATAATGTTTTATATGTCGAATGCCCGCACTAAAAGCACGTCTTCGATGTACCACTGATTACTACACACTCGATCCGCGCAACGAGACACCGGAACTGAGTGCCTGGTTGAACTTTGAACTGGGTGCAAAGGACATTATCTGAGCGACGACCTGGGGCGACAGTCAGTCTAACATAGCATTGTGCAACAGAGAGTTGGCGGACAGTAACTACATCTCGTGTCGAACGGTTTAAGTACAGAATTAGAGTCACCCTCACAATGCAGGCAAGCGACACGATCTCTTGTACCGAGATGCACACGGGTGGGGAGCCGCTGCGCATAGTAGAGTCCGGGTACCCGTTAATCCGCGGCGACACCATACTGGAGAAACGAGTCTACGCGAGACAGTACCTCGACGACACCAGACGTTTGCTCATGCACGAGCCTCGCGGACACCACGATATGTACGGCGCCGTGCTGGTTGAAGCCGACCTCCCACAGGCCGACATCGCCGTGCTGTTTATACACAATGAAGGTCTGAGTTCTTTTTTAGTTAACTTCTCATTAATGCGCGAAGTGATGTTAATAAGTCTGGTCACGTGCCTTGATAGTTTGCACACCAGCAGACATTAATCACGATCACAAAAAAATCGAAAAACATACTTTTAGCTCATGTTCTGACCGATGTGACAAATGACGCTAATTATACGTCACTCGTGTTGTAATAACATGTTCAATCATTTGTAATCACTATGTAACTGTCGCTGTTGTAGTTTCCCGGGAATCATGGATGGCTCAACGAACACTGCCATCCCCTATTTATACCATTTAATGCGTTACAATTATAATATTATTGTTTTTTTAAATGCATTGTCAATGCCTCTTTACAAGATAACCTTATCTTACATGTTACATAATTCTTAATAAGCACTGCTTAATTATACAACACTAATGTATTCGGCGACATTGGCTCTGTAATAATATTATATTATTATGGTGCACATTTCTCCATACGTTACGTTAGGTTAATACTATTATTTTTTCATATAATCGTGATAATTGCAACTGTGTATAGGGTACACGATACTGGCGTGTTGTATAGGGTACACGATACTTGCGTATTGTATACGGTACACGATACTGGCGTGTTATATAGGGTACCTGACACTGGCGTGTTGTATAGGGTACACGATACTGGCGTGTTATATAGGGTACATGACACTGGCGTGTTGTATAGGGTACACGATACTGGCGTGTTGTATAGGGTACACGATACTTGCGTATTGTATAGGGTACACGATACTGGCGTGTTGTATAGGGTACACGATACTTGCGTATTGTATAGGGTACACGATACTGGCGTGTTGTATAGAGTACATGACACTGGCGTGTTGTATAGGGTACACGTTACTGGCGTGTTATATAGAGTACATGACACTGACGTGTTGTATAGGTTACACGATACTGGCGTGTTATATAGGGTACATGACACTGGCGTGTTGTATAGGGTACACGATACTGGCGTGTTGTATATGGTACATGACACTGGCGTGTTGTAGACACTTACTTTATATTATTATTGACGAGACACCGCACGCCGGGTAAGTTATAGGGGAAAGTACCTAAGACGCACCCCCTTAACTGTGATGCCTCGTGTAGCTGACAGACCGCGCTAGTAGCCATGTACACAGGAACATATGGCCATTTCACATATATGATTGGTGGTCATTTCACATGTTTCATTGGTGGTCATTTCACATGTTTCATTGGTGGTCGTTTCACATGTTTGATTGGTGGACATTTCACATATATGATTGGTGGTCATTTCACATGTTTGATTGGTGGTCATTTCACATGTTTAATTGGTGGTCATTTCACATGTATGATTGGTGGTCATTTCACATGTTTGATTGGTGGTCATTTCACATGTTTAATTGGTGGTCATTTCACATGTATAATTGGTGGTCATTTCACATGTTTGATTGGTGGTCATTTCACATGTATGCTTGGTGGTCATTTCACATGTTTGATTGGTGGTCATTTCACATGTATGATTGGTGGTCATTTCACATGTTTCATTGGTGGTCATTTCACATGTTTCATTGGTGGTCGTTTCACATGTTTGATTGGTGGACATTTCACATATATGATTGGTGGTCATTTCACATGTTTGATTGGTGGTCATTTCACATGTTTAATTGGTGGTAATTTCACATGTATGATTGGTGGTCATTTCACATGTTTAATTGGTGGTCATTTCACATGTATGATTGGTGGTCATTTCACATGTTTGATTGGTGGTCATTTCACATGTTTAATTGGTGGTCATTTCACATGTATAATTGGTGGTCATTTCACATGTATGCTTGGTGGTCATTTCACATGTATGATTGGTGGTCATTTCACATGTTTGATTGGTGGTCATTTCACATGTTTAATTGGTGGTCATTTCACATGTATAATTGGTGGTCATTTCACATGTTTGATTGGTGGTCATTTCACATGTTTGATTGGTGGTCATTTTACATGTTTGATTGGTGGTCATTTCACATGTTTGATTGGTGGTCATTTCACATGTATGCTTGGTGGTCATTTCACATGTTTGATTGGTGGTCATTTCACATGTATGATTGGTGGTCATTTCACATGTTTGATTGGTGGTCATTTCACATGTATGATTGGTGGTCATTTCACATGTTTGATTGGTGGTCATTTCACATGTTTGATTGGTGGTCATTTCACATGTTTGATTGGTGGTCATTTCACATGTTTGATTGGTGGTCATTTCACATGTTTGATTGGTGGTCATTTCACATGTTTGATTGGTGGTCATTTCACATGTATGCCACGTTTTGTAGTAAAGTTATGAGAGTAAAAATATTTTGAGTGAGACACAAAGACTGTCCTACTGGTGCTCCGCTTGTTCTTTTAGCCAGGACAATATCATTATTAAAGGTATCACACTGTCTCCTAGTGTTGCTGCATGGCTAAGTCATGGTTGGCTGGCCTAACTGTCACATATATCACAAACACAAAAGCCGCTGCCACAAGCTTCATGATACCACACTGCACAAGACTGACACTGCAACCAAGCCTCTGTTGGTGGATCGGTGTATTTCTCCTGACAGTAGATACAAAAGTAGTCCGGTGCTACTTCGTTAACATCTGCAACATGCTGAGCCGCTCTGGCTCCACCACGTGTTCTCACCCCTCTGGCAGGTGTTGGTGTACCGCCTCTGGTTCTACATATAACCCTTGTCCCTCCCACGGCCATCACTCTTCCCTGGGGCCTTCCCCTTTCTCCCTCTAATTGTTGTCCTCTGACTTTAATCATACCTCTTTCCCTCCCTCTTGCTTCTCCTCTACCTCTTGCTCTCCCTCTTGCTTCTCCTCTCCCTCTTCCTCTCCCTCTTGCTTCTCCTCTCCCTCTTGCCCTCCCTCTTGCTTCTCCTCTCCCTCTTGCTCTCCCTCTTGCTTCTCCTCTCCCTCTTGCTCTCCCTCTTGCTTCTCCTCTCCCTCTTGCCCTCCCTCTTGCTTCTCCTCTCCCTCTTGCCCTCCCTCTTGCTTCTCCTCTCCCTCTTGCCCTCCCTCTTGCTTTTCCTCTCCCTCTTTCCCTCCCTCTTGCTTCTCCTCTCCCTCTTGCTCTCCCTCTTGCTTCTCCTCTCCCTCTTGCCCTCCCTCTTGCTTCTCCTCTTCCTCCTGCTCTCCCTCTTGCTTCTCCTCTCCCTCTTGCTCTCCCTCTTGCTTCTCCTCTCCCTCTTGCCCTCCCTCTTGCTTCTCCTCTCCCTCTTGCCCTCCCTCTTGTTTCTCCTCTTCCTCTTGCTCTCCTTCTTGCTCCTCTTTGTGACCCCCTCCCCCTGTCTCTTCCTCTCAGCTCTGCTATCTGAGCTTGTCGATTCCAGGCCCGTAATGCGGCCTAAGGAATTTGTGAAAATGCAAGAATTTGCGTCTTGTGCACATGTGGGCGTCTTAGGCACTTTCCCTACCAATGTGATGGTTGGCCATTGTTATTATTGTCACAAATTGAACAACTTTAGCCTGTCGTACCATAAATACCTAAACTAATCCAAAATGCGAAATAACTGTTTACATGTATTACTTATATTGTTATAATATGTGTTATTGGTTCAAGCGGGCGAAAATATAGCAAAGGAGCAAGTCGTTTTTGTATTTAAATGACACATTCAGTTGCACCGAATGTCAATACATTGTGGTGGTTGTATAAATTAATCGTTTAATACATGCATCGCTTTTTCACGAGTAGACGTGGTTAGGTAAACACTATTTATTACAAATTTGCCACATTATTAACATACATGACGAAATTTGCGGCATGTGCACAACTGCTGCTAAAATTCATTTTTGTAGTAATGTATTTTTAGTAAGGTTCTGCAATTCTGGTACCATTTAGTTAAGAGGTGTGTATATGTAACTGCATCAACCGTTTCCGCCCTAGATGAAAATAAGTAGGTCAAATCGTATTTGCCCCCAAATGGGTGCACTTTGCCCCACCCTACTCTAATAACATTCTACACTAGGTGGCCCTTGTCATAAATCCATTTTGGGTTTCTAAAGGATTTCCTAAGTCACATTAATCTATTCACTTGTCTATATTGTATTGTGAACGTTTTCGTTGTGACTGAAAAAGTCTATTTATTTATCAGGTTACAGTACTATGTGTGGTCACGCCGTCATCGCCCTGGGAAGGTACGCCGTCGATAAAGGTCTCGTGAAGAAGGTTACTGAAGGCGAGACTCGGGTCAATATCCAGTGTCCCTGTGGACTCGTTACTGCCTACGTCGAGTGCGAGAAAGGCAGGACCGGGAAGGTCCGATTCCACAGTGTTCCGGCATTTGCATATGCTCTGGGTACGTTTTATGAATGTCATCATTAGTGGTACTAAATCGTCCGCATGTATGCATGATGCCGTCACTAATCACATTAGACGCCGGCATACTTTACCTTTTAATTTCCCGATTGGTCGGTCGACACAGGGTCCCGCGGTATCGTGGTGCAACAGTCGGTCGTGTAAACACTCTCGCGAGGCCAATTTATGGCTCCGATTTTGTCGGTAGAATTTGGGCTGGTCTCAGTTTGGCCGACAGTCGGCGGCAATTTTGAAGCAGTGGCCAAACAGGGCCTGCCAGCGACTGCCAGCAGGTGAACCCGTCGTGACCTTTCATTAGAAGTCAAATTTGGAGTGGCTCAAGTCAAGATCTAGGTCGCACGTGTCTAGACACGTCGCTCGTCCAAACGCACACATAATTGAGCTGTTTAACTGTGCATTGTCATGTGATACTCAGAAAAAAATCGCTCGTGTAAACCGGTCTTTGTGTGGTGTCATTAGTGAATTACATTGTGCTCACTTATCCGCAGACGCAATAAGGATGCACTCTGACATAAGTTCGCCATTGGGTGAGGATATCCAGATGCGGAAAATCGTAGGACACGTTTAATAGTTAAAGATAATAATTTGTAATCAAAATATGTAAATTATTTGTTTGTTTTTTAAATTAAATGTTTGCATGCAACGCATCAGAACGGATTCAAATACATGTGAAACTGCGTTTTATCCTTCAGCAGGTAACACTTCTCATAAGCTTGTTGCCTTTACAGACGTAGAAGTCGACGTTCCTGGCCACGGATTGCTGAAGGTGGACATTGGTTACGGAGGAGCGTTCTACGCCCTCGTCCCAGCGCATTCCCTGGGGCTCGACGTGACGAAATGTCGAACACGTGATCTGACAGACGCAGCATCGCTCGTTACTGGTGGAGTAGCAGTAATGTTGTTATGACGAATGATTAATTACCCCCAAAATGTACACTACTAATAATTAGCTGCATCGATTAATATGCGTTGATTATTGGTAACTACAGAAGACGAAGCAAACATACATTTCATTACCAAGTCGTTTGTCACAGGTTCTGGCATCCGGTCCGGCCGGTGTCTGACCACCTGAAAGTCTCTGTATTTGTCGTCTTGCTTGAAGTATACAATTTCCTTTTGTGAAATAGTTTGTCAAAGCGAGAGACAATGCTGGTGTAGGATGTAGGCCCTGTGTCTTACATTGTCCCTATGTCACAGCTGCTGTCAGGAGTCAGGTGACGTTGCATCATCCCGACAGTCCGGAGTTGGCATTCCTCTACGGCACCATTGTGACGGACGGCAATGACAAGTTCTCGGACCGGCCGACAGCCAACGTGTGCGTGTTCGCCGACAGGGAGGTAGGGATTGTTCGCCGACAGGGAGGTAGGGGTTGTTCGCCGACAGGAGGTAGGGATTGTTCGCCGACAGGGAGGTAGGGATTGTTCGCCGACAGGGAGGTAGGGATTGTTCGCCGACAGGGAGGTATGGATTGTTCGCTGACAGGGAGGTAGGGATTGTTCGCCAACAGGGAGGTGGGGATTGTTCGCCGACAGAAAGGTAGGGATTTTCTGTGTCAAAGGTAAAACGGGTAAAGATACGTTCTTATATAGCGCGGTATCCAGTCCTTGGGACTGCTCAAAGTGCTTTACACTTCACGCCCTGGCAGACCTGTTCCTTCCAACCCCATCTCGACTTCTCTGGGAGCCTTCAGCCACGATGCAATTACTGCGCGAAATCTATTCGATCGCATTCCAGGTACTCATTCACACATCTGAGTGAACTGTGGCAAAATGGGAATGAACGAAATTGCCAAAGTTTCGAAACGGCAGCAAGATGATTCGAACTCCAGGCTCTAGTCCGACACATCTGTCCCTCGCTGTAGTGCCACATCTCTGTCCCTCGTTGCCATATACTACCTACACGCTGTAGAGCCACATCTCTGTCCCTCGTTGCCATATGCTCTCTCCAGGCTCTAGTGCCACATCTCTTTCCCTTGTTGCCACATGTTCTCTCCAGGCTCTAGTGCCACATCTCTTTCCCTTGTTGCCATATGCTCTCTCCAGGCTCTAGTGCCACATCTCTGTCCCTCGTTGCCGTATGCTGCTCTCCACGCTGTAGTGCCACATCTCTTTCCCTTGTTGCCATATGCTGCTATCCAGGCTCTAGTGCCACATATCTTTCCCTTGTTGCCATGTGCTGCTCTCCAGGTTCTAGTGCCACATCTCTGTCCCTCGTTGCCGTATGCTGCTCTCCACGCTGTAGTGCCACATCTCTTTCCCTTGTTGCCATATGCTGCTATCCAGGCTCTAGTGCCACATCTCTTTCCCTTGTTGCCATGTGCTGCTCTCCAGGTTCTAGTGCCACATCTCTGTCCCTCGTTGCCATATGCTGCTCTCCACGCTGTAGTGCCACATCTCTTTCCCTTGTTGCCATATGCTCTCTCCAGGCTCTAGTACCACATCTCTGTCCCTCGTTGCCATATACTGCTCTCTACGCTGTGGTGCCAGATCTCTGTCCCTCGTTGTCATGTGCTCTCTCCAGGCTCTAGTTCCCCATCTTCCTCCGTAGAGTCAGGGAATGTAAATTCTGGTCTGCCTTGGCTTGCCCTTCTATGTCCTCGTTATCTCTGGATGGTCCATTGATGCTATTTCGTCACTGTGTGTGTAGCAGCGTTCTGCAAATATCAGCCTCATTTCCCATATCCTACGCGACCACAGCATATATCAGGTTCCGAATGTGAGGCGTATATTATGTTAGTCTTTAATTTGTTGAAAGCCTTATTATTTCCCTTTCAGGTAGACAGAAGTCCAACAGGTTCTGGAGTTACCGCCAGGATCGCTGTCCAATACAAGCGCGGTCTGATTGGTGTAAACCAATCACGTGTGTTTGCCAGCGGTGTCAATGGCAGTAGGTTTACGGGAATGGCGGTGAAGGAAACGACATGTGGATCAATGGCTGCTGTAGTTGTGGAGGTCGCCGGCAGGGCGTTCTACACCGGAACTAGTAAATTCGTATTGGAAGAGGAAGACGATTTAAAACAAGGATTTTTGTGTAAGTAACGTGCAGTAGCACAATAAGCATTCAGCTAACGTTATTCGTATTAAAACACGCTGTAGAGCACATTAACACGCGTTAATTTTTAAATAAGTAGAACATTTCAGCTCATAGCGTATCGAAGACAAAGCACAATGTGCTTAATCCTCGTCATTGTTTTAACGATAGGCGGCGCTGTCTGAAACAATTAGTCAGACTCAAGTCACCATTCCAGTACGTATGCGTCTGGTCGTGCTAATTCTAGCATTCTAGTAGTTCAATACCATGCATGACCATTTCGTTGAGATGTATAAGTCAGTGACACAGCTAATGCATTGAACCCTTCAACGTTGGCAGTCGACTCTGGCTTTTATTAAACAAATATGACACGTAGAAGATCTATTTGTGGCACGACGTACGCTGGATGTAGTTGATGCGTCGATACTTCGTGCATAATGTCTATGTTGAAATAAATATGTTATACTGTGGTGTACCTTCCCAGTCGTCTCGCTTCTATTACATATCTTATCTTACACAAATGGCTTAGCTATTCGAAGAAGCTCGCCTTCAGACCCCAGTCTATGTCTGTCCCTGACGAATTACTGTTGAATCACCTTATTCAGTCATTCGGTGGAATATGTTACGAATCAGTTTACTACTATTATAGCAATGAGTAAATCGGTGCGCTAGAACAAAATCTATCAGTATTGAAAAACCAACAAAAAGCTAATTAAGAATTTTCAACGAGATTGAAAAATATGAAATTGCAATAGGGGAGACCGGGGCTAGTCCGTCCCCGGGTCAAGTCTGCCACCCGGCGTTTATTCCGTGCCTTTACAGAATTTAGCAATTTCGGTCACACGACTAAGTCATATAATCATCAACCTACCTGCAGCGAGTTGGATGGAAAGTTGTGAGCTACAAAACTTATTTTGACGACTGAATGTAAATTGTTTTAAGTTTTGTTTCGATCAAATTTCAATGCTTATAAGTGGCATTGGTTAGACATTCAGAGTGCTGAGTAAGGCCCTTATATCAGAGATATTGTTTGGATATTACGTTGTTGTTCTATCCAGTGTCAGTGACATTTAGTTGCCCCCCCCACCAAATATGTCTCTGTGTTGGGGCACGTCCGCCTATGTGCTATGGGGCAAGTTCGCCCTTAGGCTATCTCATGTAAAATGTTGTTTGCCTGGTTTATTTCATAGGTAAAACAGAATTTGAGAGAATTTTAAGTTCCTAACATAATGTCTCTCACAAACGTGAAGTTTGTTTTGCATAAAATAAGAACAAATGCACTGTTCTTGTACATTTGCTGTTTAAAGTACGTGTGGGGTTTACCCCGGCCTCTCACATGGGGCAAGTCCACCCAAGCTTGTGTAGTTCTACTAAGAGTCAAATTTGGATATTGGCTTGCAACAGTTTTGGCATTTGTTGATAGCACAACCGTGGACAAGATATTTTCGTTCAATTTAAGGCCGAAACTGATCCTCTAGCTCTGCAAATACAGTCTCCAGATCTATTAGAGTGTCCAGGGGGCGGATTAGCCCTGGACTGTCCTACTCATTGTCGGCGACGCAATATTCTATTCGATGTACGACCCTAAACTAAACAGCTGCTACCACCCATCCACAACCCCCCTCCACTCACCCCCCCTCTACACCCCCACACCCATCCAATCCTACTCCCACAACGAGTACTCGTTTCGTGTACAAGTGTCGAACATCGATGTTTGTGACTGCGCTGAAGCGATGACAACACCATTTTATCAGCGTTAATTATTACATCCACTGAATTAGTTACTACACATTCGTCTTGCGTTGAGACGCATCCGTGGATTGATGACGCTCGGTAAGTCGAGGGTTGTCGTTGCTTGGACACAACATCCGTGCATTATTGATGCTCGGTAAGTCGATGGTTGTCGTTGCTTGGACACAACATCCGTGCGTTATTGATGCTCGGTAAGTCGAGGGTTGTCGTTGCTTGGACACAACATCCGTGCAGTGATGATGCTCGGTAAGTCGAGGGTAGTCGTTGCTTGGACACAACATCCGTGCAGTGATGATGCTCGGTAAGTCGAGGGTAGTCGTTGCTTGGACACAACATCCGTGCAGTGATGATGATCGGTAAGTCGAGGGTTGTCGTTGCTTGGACACAACATCCGTGCAGTGATGATGCTCGGTAAGTCGAGGGTAGTCGTTGCTTGGACACAACATTTCCACCCCAATCAACAGACCGCTGATCAATATTGTTTGTACATAAGCTAACGGAAAACTTCTGAAAGTTTCTACGACGTTTAAAATTGAATTTTTTTTATCATTTAATGTGTACTACTGGGCATTATGTAAAATAGAAAACCGGAAGAACACACACTCACGCACGCACGCACGCACGCACGCACGCACACTCACGGCGTCTGTCTGTGTATAATTGAATGATTATATGAAGGTGCGCGTGTGCGTGTGTGCAATTATGCAATATTATGCGTGCATGCATGTATGTATACATACATTTTTTTCATGTTCAAATCAATAGTTACAAAAATCCCGCAATGTAATGACAACCTCACTGCCATTTATAGTTTGAATGTAGCATTATATAGAATGTCGTGTGTCGCCATTTGTCGTCTTACGCATGCCAAGTGATGTTGGAACAACCAGACAGCAAATAGGATTACTTCATTACTTGTTGTGTTGATAATAAGCGTGCGTGCGCTTCTTGTTGATCAATTAGCCGTCGACGCGGTCCACGGCGCCCAGGGACGACGCGCCGATAATTTATTTACGTGACCATTAAAGTGCAAGTGTATTCACGTGCCAACCTTTGACCCACTCTCCGAGTTGTCGGTGGCGCAACTCGGCAGCGAAACGAGGCGGCAAGTCAGGACTGTCACTGTCGGCAACAGCGGCGGCATGACAGGGATTCACGCTAGGCACGCGGCCGGCCACCAGTGAGCGATAGTGGCGGCACATTTGCGGACGTCGGTCGGCCAACCATCGGCCGCGCGACGATGTCGGATACGACGGATGAGCAGGTGATCGTGGTGGCCGTGGATGACAGCGCGCCTGCGGAATACGCTATGACGTGTAAGTGTGGACGGTGTGCGGGAATGCGCGAGTGCGTGTGTGTATTCGTGGGACGTGTGTTCGTGCAATTTCGGACCAACACGACTCGGGTCAACTACGCATGCTTGTGACCCCGTTTTTTTTTTGTGGTGTCTAAGAGACCCTTTACCATGTCCATTTCCTACCCGAGACACGGGCGGATCCAATATATTCAGCCGCCTATGCTGGGGCGTTCGGTTGAAATCTATAGTAAATTAAGGACAGAATTTGCAATAGGCGGGTAGAATTGTAATATTTATAAACACATTGACACGCAAGCAAAAAGGTCCGTAGCAGATGTTAGGGCTTCGACAGAAACGGGGTTTTGAACAAACCCCTCAATTTAAACTCCTGCTGGGTCCGTTATTGCGAGAACCCCCTGCGTACGATACGCCCCCGCGTACGATACGCCCCCTTTCACCAGATCGACATTTGTCTTATGCTTTTTAGTTACCATGTGTGAATCTCCTGGAATCGGATCCTACTTGTGCAGGCATCCGAGATCCGCCACTTATTATGTTACCAATACATCATAGTAGGAATTCTTGTTGTGGAATTCAAGCGACGCCCTTGGTAACGAGCGGGTGACAATGGCTGCTATAGGCTGCCCCGCGATTGACCTTTCCTGACGTCGACACTCGTGGCTGTTGACATTGATTGACGTACCCGGGTGTTTAAAACATTTAATAGATTCGAATATTCAGCGAAGAGACATTATGGTCTACACAATGTCGCGTGGGACAGAGTTGTGAAGCACTTTAATTAGTTTGTAGGTTTGACATACTTGTGCGCGACATGGTAACCTAAATATTTGGATATGGAACGATCTGAAGTACACAACTCTTGCCTTAATGTATGTGAACTTCACCAGCCGGTATTAATTGTACGGTAGGTCTAAGGAGCCGCGCGGGAGTGGACCAATATGGGCGAGTGAACGTGTTGTCAGATAACACGATAGCGCGTGTGTGGTGCTTCACACATCTGTTTTCATGCCACGTTTCCGGGTTCACGTCCCCGCCGGACGCGCGTCCAGGACCGGGCTTGGTAGGCAGCCTACATTTGCTGTAAAAACCTGACTATCTACACCGAGGAACGTAGCTCGGATGATAACGACTATTTCAACGTTAATGTCGGTCCCGTCTCGTTAACCGGGGACGTAAATCAACAATTGAGGACACCATGCATACACCCTGGCTTTGACCATACACCCTGGCATTGACCATACACCCTGGCATTGACCATACACCCTGGCGTTGACCATACACCCTGGCATTGACCATGCACCCTCAGTGCCAGCGTAGATAGGTCGGCTTGCAAAAGGTTATGAAAAACGCTGACTGATCGAATGAGGCTCCATAAGATCGTCTGGTAACCACCTGTCCTGTAGCATTTTAATAGAACGTGCTGAGTGCTTGAAAGGAAAAGAAGAAGACATGTCGTGATTGTGAGATATCAATCTTTATTACGCCTTATTGCATGTGTCACAAATACGAATTGCATTGGCAATTTACCCTCATTTCTTGATAACAAGATGCAGGCCATTATTAAGACTTTTCTTAATTAGGAAACTACGATTAACAACTGAGGGTGCTGGATTTAACCAAAGATCTGCCGCTGCGAGAAGGTGTTAGTTGAAGGACGTCCAGGCAGATTGTGCGACAAATACTAGTAAATCAGTGAAGATTTCTTGTTGGGAACTACGACAAATTTTAATTTGTTTTATGTCCGTCATAAGGTGTATATACTGGATACAACTTAGTATTATGACACAGGGCATATGCCTATAAGGCATATAGGGCATAGGCCTATAAGGTATATAGGGCATAGGCCTATAAGGCATATAGGGCATAGGCCTATAAAGCATATAGGGCATAGGCCTATAAGCGCAAAGTGCGTCAACGGGCCTAGATGGAGACGATTCGTTGGGATAACGGAGCTAGAACAGGGTTTTGTAGTCCCAACGCCGCTAGAAAACAAAGGAAATAACACTATATTCCCTATAGGCCCTACAGTAGATGGCCCTGGTGGGTTGGTTAATAGTGAGGGTGATGTTATTAAAGAGAGGGCGTCGTGTTACATACGACGGGAAATGAATGTGGAACAGAATCCACATGACTAAGAACATGTATTACACGTACAGTAACTATTGGGGAGTGGACAGATAGCAACGACTTAGGTGGACGTCCTTGTGAATGCTCATAATGATACTACAATAATTATTCTCGGCAGCTATTTTAACTCTCTGACAGTCAAACCGTATGTTTGTTCAGCACTTCTGCAGTACTCGAGGACCACGCGGACGGGTCGTGAACTAGATGAGACGCCTGCGGGCTATCGTTGTATACACATGGACTTTATCTTGCGAAGCAGTAACTGGTAAACACTCGAATAATAAATGTTATGAACAGGCGAAGCATACATGTTATGAACAGGCGAAGCATCTGACCGCTAGGCGTCGTGTGGTGATGGATGTCAGCATAAAACGCCTGTTTTTGTTTATTATTAAGAAACATAACTGTGATGTTTTACAGCGGATGTAGATTGTGTGGTGAGACGATTAACGACTGTGCGTTCGTGCGTGTTTGTACAAAATTGTGCATGCACATACACTTACACATGCATGCATGCATACATACACACACACGCACGCACGCACGCACGCACACACACACACGCACACACACGCACACACACGCACACACACGCACATACACTTATCTGAAAAACGCTTGCAATTACTGCATGAACTCAGTTCTTTTATATAATTCCATCACCGTACATTATTGTCATGTACGTATCTGAGAAAGCAGTACGTTGTGTTAATTCATTAATTCCTAATTAATCAATTCATTCATCATTTCTGCCCCGTATTTTAATGAATCTAGTTTGATTCATTTTTACAGTGTTGTCTGTTTTCCTGTTGAACATTAGAGACAGTTAGTATTACAACACGTGACCTACATATACTTAGCTTCCCAATTTCAAAGTAGCGCCTATGTTTACCGTAAGTACTTTTTCAGTCCAGAAACACCTTTGCCATTAGTCATTAGAGAGTGTTTGCAAGCGCACGGGTCTCCACTCTCCTCCATTAGAGAGTGTCTGCAAGCGCACGGGTCTCAACTCTCCTCCATTAGAGAGTGTCTGTAAGCGCACGGGTTTCCACTCTCCTCCATTAGAGAGTGTCTGTAAACGTTGGGTCTCCGCTCTCCTCCATTAGAGAGTGTCTGTAAGCGCACGGGTCTCCGCTCTCCTCCATCAGAGAGTGTCTGTAAGCGCACGGGTCTCCACTCTCCTCCATTAGAGAGTGTCTGTAAGCGCACGGGTCTCCAACCTCCTCCATTAGAGAGTGTCTGCAAGCGCACGGGTCTCCACTCTCCTCCATTAGGGAGTGTCAGCAAACGCACGGGTCTCCACTCTCCTCCATCAGAGAGTGTCTGTAAGCGCACGGGTCTCCACTCTCCTCCATTAGAGAGTGTCTGCAAGCGCACGGGTCTCCACTCTCCTCCATCAGAGAGTGTTTGTAAGCGCACGGGTCTCCACTCTCCTCCATTAGAGAGTGTCTGTAAGCGCACGGGTCTCCGCTCTCCTCCATTAGAGAGTGTCTGTAAGCGCACGGGTCTCCACTCTCCTCCATCAGAGAGTGTCTGTAAGCGCACGGGTCTCCAACCTCCTCCATTAGAGAGTGTCTGTAAGCGCACGGGTCTCCACTCTCCTCCATTAGGGAGTGTCAACAAACGCACGGGTCTCCACTCTCCTCCATTAGAGAGTGTCTGTAAGCGCACGGGTCTCCACTCTCCTCCATTAGAGAGTGTCTGCAAGCGCACGGGTCTCCCTCTCCTCCATTAGAGAGTGTCTGCAAACGCACGGGTCTCCAACCTCCTCCATTAGAGAGTGTCTGTAATCGCACGGGTCTCCAACCTCCTCCATTAGAGAGTGTCTGCAACCGCACGGGTCTCCCTCTCCTCCATTAGAGAGTGTCTGCAAGCGCACGGGTCTCCACTCTCCTCCATTAGAGAGTGTCTGTAAGCGCACGGGTCTCCCTCTCCTCCATTAGAGAGTGTCTGCAAACGCACGGGTCTCCCTCTCCTCCATTAGAGAGTGTCTGCAAACGCACGGGTCTCCCTCTCCTCCATTAGAGAGTGTCTGTAAGCGCACGGGTCTCCAACCTCCTCCATTAGAGAGTGTCTGCAAGCGCACGGGTCTCCAACCTCCTCCATTAGAGAGTGTCTGTAATCGCACGGGTCTCCAACCTCCTCCATTAGAGAGTGTCTGCAACCGCACGGGTCTCCCTCTCCTCCATTAGAGAGTGTCTGCAAGCGCACGGGTCTCCACTCTCCTCCATTAGAGAGTGTCTGTAAGCGCACGCGTCTCCACTCTCCTCCATTAGAGAGTGTCTGTAAGCGCACGGGTCTCCCTCTCCTCCATTAGAGAGTGTCTGCAAGCGCACGGGTCTCCCTCTCCTCCATTAGAGAGTGTCTGTAAGCGCACGGGTCTCCACTCTCCTCCATTAGAAAGTGTCTGTAAGCGCACGGGTCTCCCTCTCCTCTATTATAGAGTGTCTGCAAGCGCACGGGTCTCCCTCTCCTCCATTAGACAGTGTCTGCAACCTGACCTACGCGGGTGGCCGGTGTGGGATCTAAAAGAGTAACATATATAACATAGCACTTCCGAGTAGACAGAGTGTAACGTTTCCGACACAGGCAATCAATTTCAGCTAAATAAATATTTATGTCGTCAGACTAGCAAGTTTTCATTTATTGCTAAATCGTGAATTTGTTACAGTATCAAGCGGTGAAAGATCACGAACGTAACACGTTGTGCGCAGATATTATCTTTAGCCAACCAAGATGTTGTAATAATAATAACAATAATAGATTAAGTGTTACAATGTTCCGTAAACAGTCGTTACATAAACCAATGTACGTTGTACGTTGTACGTTGTACGTTCTCATTAAAGAGTTATGCAGCCTTTGCTTGAGTAATGTAGATTTCGAACGGGATTTAGCGTAGTCGTCGACAAAATGTTGTCGTGACGGGCGGTCAAGCCTAGTCGACGTAAGATATGGACGTCCCCGTCGCCACGCCAGACGTACAGCGAGTGGACGCGTGCCAGACGCCTCGTTGATTAGATTGTTTTACGCTCATTAAACTGATTGGACCGAGCGCGGACGTGAGCGGTCGGAGTCAGACGCTGCATACTGAAGAGTGCGCTTCAAACGTACGTCTCAAGGTGCAATCAGGTGTTTAATTAATTGAAGCGGCCTGGAACACCGTGAAGGACTTCAACTCCCTTATCTTATTTTATTATACAGATATGCAACGTAGTTAGTTTAATATAAAAGTGGAAGCGATGCAAAATCGTATGGCTAAATCACGACACACCAGGGAATATTGCCGCATTTTGTGTCCCGATTATCGTAAGAATTCGCACGATACCAAAGACAGTCGTTTGCCATTGCTTACGTTGTAACAGTTGCTTGTCACGATAACGCTGTCGTTTTATAATCCGGTTTGACACACGCGCTGACGTTTTACGCGCGACGCGAAGGAACGTAACCGGAGAAAGACGAGCGATGAAATTAGCGAACAGCTGCCAGGCGGGCGATAACTCCTGATGGAGAGTGATGTGACAAATATTTCCCTGCAAGGGCGTAGGCTCCACGACCTCAATTTACTGTTGTGATATGTGTTATGTAGTTTTGTTGCGATTATATTTGCCGGCATAATCAGACAACGTTATACATCGGGGCGTTTTAGTGAATTTCTACTGGAAGGGCAAAGTCCCGAAAGAGAATTTTCATTGAAAAAAATGGCACAAATTTTGAAGGAAAAAATGTGACTTCTTGTTCTATGTGTGTAGCATTATTTAGCAGATGATTACACATTAAAAGGCCGGAATAAGGTGGACTTGGATTTCGCCAAAGAAGAGTCAATTGTTGTTGTTCGGAGGAAAATAATATATAGACATTTGAAAATGTTGGGCTGTACGGATTACGAGCCTAGTGAGCCATTTTACTTGGCTAAATATGAATTTGTTTAGAAACACTGTGAACAACCGAATAGTCAATATTTGTTAGAATACACGTTTCAATGACATTTTGATAACCTTCCCTGCACGGCAAACAGTTGGTGCACACTTTCTTCCAACTAACTCAGCAAATAAACGTGCCTCTGGACAAATCAATGATCAACCCGTCTCCTCACACGTCTACTCACCCGTCTCCTCACACGTCTCACCCGTCTCCTCACACGTCTCCTCACCCGTCTCCTCACACATCTCCTCACACGTCTCCTCACCCGTCTCCTCACACATCTCCTCACACGTCTCATCACCCGTCTCCTCACCCGTCTCCTCACACGTCTCCTCACACGTCTCCTAACACGTCTCCTCACACGTCTCCTCACCCGTCTCCTCACCCGTATCCTCACACGTCTCCTCACACGTCTCCTCACCCGTCTCCTCACCCGTATCCTCACACGTCTCCTCACACGTCTCCTCACCCGTCTCCTCACCCGTATCCTCACACGTCTCCTCACACGTCTCCTCACCCGTCTCCTCACCCGTATCCTCACACGTCTCCTCACACGTCTCCTCACACGTCTCCTCACACGTCTCATCACACGTCTCCTAACACGTCTCCTCACACGTCTCCTCACCCGTCTCCTCACACGTCTCCTCAAACGTCTCCTCACACGTCTCCTCACACGTCTCCTCAAACGTCTGCTCACACGTCTCCTCAAACGTCTCCTCAAACGTCTCCTCACCCGTCTCCTCAAACGTCTCCTCACACGTCTCCTCAAACGTCTCCTCACACGTCTCCTCACACGTCTCCTCAAACGTCTCCTCACACGTCTCCTCAAACGTCTCCTCACCCGTCTCCTCAAACGTCTCCTCACACGTCTCCTAACACGTCTCCTCACACGTCTCCTCACCCGTCTCCTCACACGTCTCCTCACACGTCTCCTCACACGTCTCCTCACACGTCTCCTCACACGTCTCCTCACCCGTCTCCTCACACATCTCCTCACCAGTCTCCTCACACGTCTCCTCAAATGTCTCCTCACACGCCTCCTCACACGTCTCCTCACACGTCTCCTCACACGTCTCCTCACCCGTCTCCTCACCCGTCTCCTCACACATCTCCTCACCAGTCTCCTCACACGTCTCCTCACACGTCGGCTTTCACGTGAATCGTTTATTGTTTTTGTAATAAACAACATCGTTTCTCGCCAAATGTACCACAGATGAAAGACACTGCGTACATAGCCGATTGTAGTCCAAGTAACAAGTAAACTGCCATGTTATCGAATACTTTGATAAATTAAAGTGCCCTTGCAGGACCTGATACTACCAGAACAATGTCACTTCATGGAACAGTTTGCCTCTTTTGACCACTGAAAATGTTTCTTCTTAACCTTCTCCAATAACTTGTCCTATTGTGAAACATTTTTACCATTGACCAAAGTGCATTTTCCTCACTAACAATGTCCAGGGCAAAAATACTGCACGGGAACGGCGTTGCTACAACAGAATGGGTTGAGGGAAAATCATTAGAACAGGTGGCAATGGTTGGGGTAGTGCCCCTCTCAATTGTATTGCAACATCCCGTTGCACAGCCGGGAGACGAGACGAGTCACGGCTCGGAGTGTTAAAACTTGCCGTCTCATACTTCAATGAATCCCGTTGATTCCAGGCAGTAATAAGTGTCTGCATGTTAATTAGGCTTCGATTGGTTTGTACACAAACCAACTAATATAGCTGCTCTGTAAATATACCGGCATATTTACCGAGCAAATATGTCGAATAATTGAAGCCATGTATACTGCCCAGATGGAAACTAATTAATATTTGATATGAGATTCATTGATACGAATACATTTATTATCTAGCTTATGCCGCACGAATGAACTATGCATTTTTAAGTATGTTCCTATTTGGGAAGAAAACATTTACATGTGCACATGCACTGAATACTATTCGGTTACGATAGCAAATGTTCAATGTTGCTAGCTTACTATTAATTACTATTAATTACTATTAATTACTATTAATTACTATTAATTACTATTAATTACTATTAATTACTATTAATGAGTGCATGCATGCGTACACAAAACAAGTTTAGAGTGTGTGTGCGCGCACGCACACGCGCGCACACACACGTTTTGTTGGCTAAGTCAGGCGCTAGACCACGACTAGACCCAGACTCGAAACTACAGAAAACGGATATTTCTACAAAATGATTATAAGACAGGACGGCAGGATTCATTCCGAGATCATTAGGCTTTAGCTGGGTATTTTCGCCTAGTACGTCACGATGTCGACTAGCTGCCAAACGAAATACTGTATCGATATGAAATTAAAGAAGACGAAATATGTCCAGGAAATTGCAGTAAACCTAGACGCCCTTCATTAGACTGTCTGGACGGCGGATGAGGTCAACCAACATCGTCAACGTTCGTTCGTGTCATTTATGGTTGTCACTCGACGGTGCGCCCGCTGTTAGGAATGGTTTTTTTCGGGGAAATAATTTTGGTTTGACCTTCTACGTGTTCCACCAAAGACACGAACAGTTTTTATTTTCGCCATGTTGTGGGATCACTGTACAGTCAAACTGATACAGTCAATCAGGTGGAGCATACTGCAGTCGCCCAGATACCGTAATCAGTGGCTTGCTGGCATAGTGTAACGTATCTGCATAAAATGCAACCCGCTTGTCCCGTTTGTAAATGTACGAACGACTATCATATTTAAATACTCTCACCTTGATCTTCACTCCTTGACCTGGACGGTCGTAGGGGCGCCATTCATACACAGTCCTCGCCAGCGTTGTCTGTCCTCTGTTGTGTGTAGCAGGGTCGGTAGGTCTTGATGTGTCCGTTGTTGTTATTGTCTAGCCAGTTTTTTCTCTGGCGACCCCTTTGTCTCTTGCCCTCCAGGGTGCATTGTAGGGTGGTTTTTGCAATGGTGTTGTGTCGAGTGGTGTGGCGAAACCGGGAGAGCTTGCATCGTTTCACTGTTGCCAACAAGGGCTCTTGCTTTCAAGCAGGAATCCACTTGTTGTCTCACATATTCGTTTGTCTTGTGTTCAGTCTACGAAATACGGAGGAGTTTCCTGAAGTATTTCGTTTCAAATGTTTGTACACGTCTCTCTGTCTCTACTCTCAGAGTCCAGCTCTCGCATCCGTGGAGGTGGATAGATACAGCGAGCGCTCTGTAGAGTCTAAGCTTGGTTTTGAAGCTGATGTCTCTGCTCTTCCAGATGGTGTTAAGTCTTGACATAGCATATTTCAAATTAATTCTGCGAAAAACCAAACCTACCTAGTATCCACTGCAACATTCTACCTCGTTGTGCTACTTGTGTATGTAGTTTTTGTGAAATCATCAGACAAACCATTACATTAGTTAAAGCTTATTCAAGCATTAACTGAGGTGAAAATCGAAATGCTGAAAAATCACGATTTTCCTCCTTGGTTAAATTTCGTAACTCTGTCATGTGATCGGCAAGAAGATGGAGGTCACGCCTATGAGAGGATGGAGGTCACGCCCGTGATCAACATTGAACCACACGGTGTTTATCATTTTGGATATCCACTATTTTTATCCTTACCAGATCTAACGACTAAAGTCAATTCTTTCGACGATTTCAATAAAAAAATATGCATTTTTGTTTTAAACAGACTGTGCACATTACTTAAACTAGTCACACACTACACATTTGGACATTAGTAAACCGGATTCGCGATGAGCTGAACCATTTGCGGAAGCAGCTTTAAGTACAACATTAAGTGAAGATAAAGTAAGTAAACCTATTGAAAAGTCCAACATTAAAGCTATCGATTGCGTCATCGGCTGACCACTGTGTTACTCGCGTCATCGGTTGACCACTGTGTTACTCGCGTCATCGGCTGATCACTGTGTTACTCGCGTCATCGGCTGACTACTGTGTTACTCGCGAGTGGTTCGACTCCAGGAGTTGGCGACAACGAAGTGCCTGAAATAGGTGTGCTCTTCCTTGTTGCTACCTTTATAAAGGGGTGAGGCTAGTTCGTGTACTGCTGCACCGTCCCAGCTGTTATCCCTTGCCTCCTATAGGCATCCTTCTACCTCCACTTGTCAGCCTCCTCTGCCTGTCTTAGATCCCTCTTTACGCAGTCCTCCCATCTTAGTTGCGGTCGGCCCCTTTTCCTACGACCTGGGTGTTTCATTCTAGACAGTACCGAAACCACCAGTTTTTGTCCGTTGTGAAAGACAAAACGAGGCAGACCAATTAATCCAGATTTTTGTGGCTAAAAATACTACAAGTATCACCATAAGATCCGCATGATATTGGTCATGCTTTCTAATGGAGTCTTTGCGTTTCAGTTTACCTGGAGCATGTCCACAAGCCGACGAACCGTGTCCTTCTCCTGCACTGCGTCGAACCATTGTACGAGATAGGTGGTATGTATACGCGTCGTCTGGAACCTGTTTATAACGGGTAGTGCTGGATTGGGACATTTTGCACGTTATGGGTGACTTTGGTGTAATTTTATGAAGCCAAACTATTTAATGGTATCTTCTGTATGCCATTTTCCACGTAATCGCATACTTTATCCAAGGTACTATCTAGATATGTTTCAGCCGGAATGTACATAATGTAATCTGCGCATGCAAATTCTGTTACGTCCCGGATGTGGCCTTTACATTTGCGTTAACAGTACAGAGAGGAGATTCCAGTTTGTTTAGTCTTGGTCCAAATCTAGGTCAAATCAAAACAAGGATCGCTGTGGCCATGTCTGCTATGTCGAGATTAAACATCATATAGAAGAACAGAGACATCAGCTTCAAAACCAAGCTAAAGCTATACAGAGCACTCACTGCATCCATCATCCTCTATTGATGCGAGAGCTGACTCTGACAGCAGAGACAGAGAGACGCATACAAACATTTGAAATGACAATTGCTCCGGGAGACTCCTCCGCGTTGTCTGCGCCGAAGTGGACCCCCTGGCAGGACAGCGAGAGCCGTTGTTGTCCACGGGGAACCGACGATAGCGCTCCTGGTTTGGCCACATCTCCCGACACAACACCATCTCAAAAACCATCCTGCAGGGCACCCTGGAGTGCAAGAGGAGGCATCCTGGAGGGCAAGAGAAGGCACCCTTGAGGGCAAGAGAAGGCATCCTGGAGGGCACCCTGGAGTGTAAGAGGAGGCATCTTGGAGGGCAAGAGAAGGCATCCTGGAGGGCAAGAGAAGGCACCCTGGAGGGCACCCTGGAGTGTAAGAGGAGGCATCCTGGAGGGCAAGAGAAGGCACCCTGGAGGGCAAGAGAAGGCATCCTGGAGGGCACCCTGGAGTGTAAGAGGAGGCATCCTGGAGGGCAAGAGAAGGCACCCTGGAGGGCACCCTGGAGTGTAAGAGGAGGCATCCAGGAGGGCAAGAGAAGGCACCCTGGAGGGCAAGAGAAGGCATCCTGGAGGGCACCCTGGAGTGTAAGAGGAGGCATCCTGGAGGGCAAGAGAAGGCACCCTGGAGGGCACCCTGGAGTGTAAGAGGAGGCATCCAGGAGGGCAAGAGAAGGCACCCTGGAGGGCAAGAGAAGGCATCCTGGAGGGCACCCTGGAGTGTAAGAGGAGGCATCCTGGAGGGCAAGAGAAGGCATCCTGCAGGGCACCCTGGAGTGCAAGAGGAGGCATCCAGGAGGGCAAGAGAAGGCACCCTGGAGGGCAAGAAAATGCATCCAGGAGGGCAAGAGAAGGCATCCTGGAGGGCAAGAAAAGATGGGGCCGCCAGAGGAAAGATTGACTGTATAAAATAGAGGAATGATCCAGGTAAGACGTACCGAGCCTACAGCGCACAGCAGAAGACAGACAAAGACTGTGTAGAAATGACATCCATAAGACCGCGCCGGTCAAGAGACGAAGAGAAGAGGAATCTAGGCCTGCCTCACTGGACTGGCCATTTACCCACGATGATATTGTAATTAAGCCCCGTTGACCGGACACCTTTTCATACAGTGATTGCAGCATGGTTGGATACGTTCCAGATAAGTGGGATTGGTAATGGAATGGACGTGCCTACCATAGCTAGCGAGGACAGGGCTATCGGCAGCAATTGCCTGGATAGCACGTAAAAGATCGATACGTTTAATAAAGATTGCTTTTAATGTTCACAAGCTCTCTTCAACTCGTGGTTTATTTCTCTATTTCTATATATGCTGCCGACGCCGACGCCGACGCCGACGACAAATATATATGCACGCACGCACGCACGCACGCACGCACGCACGCACGCACGCACGCACGCACGCACGCACGCACGCACGCACGCACGCACGCACGAATACATACACGCACACACAAAAACACCACTACACACACGCGCGCGCGCACGCACACACACGAACGCACACGAACGCACGCGAACACACAGGACGCATCGGTTAAAGAAATATGGATGCGTTTTCAGAAATACCTTCATCAGAAGGTTACGAGCAGAAGGCGAAGGAAACGATGTCGGTGGCGCAGACGTACGAGGAGAAGATGCGAAAGTTCCTCAAAGACAGACAGGTTGGTCTTTATCTCGATTTGACCGTCATCATGTGCTACAGCAATTACCCTTCCAGAACACATAGTTGTCATATTTCACCGGAATCACTCTCCTGATTTCAGATTCTGCCTTTGTCCATTAATGAGTTGTCCTTGTTGTGATCGAAGTAATGGCGGAAGCGCTTAATGTTCAACAGTCAATCAAGGGACAGGCGTCAGCGCACTCGAAGAGCATTCGGTTGGCGTCGAATGTTTGGCTAATTGTATTTCTTTGAGGTTGAAGCCGTGACACTTGCCATGGTTGTCACCACAGAAGCAGCTTGGAATTATGTATGAAATTCTACCGGGGTTCCACATTGCAGCTGGCCTGGTGCAATATCATTGTCCCGGGGACACTTGGAATGCTTTGTGGTAACAATGCATCACGTCGAGCAATTTCTGTTTCGGCAACGACGAATGGCTTGACAGCAAATTTAATCTGCGACAGTTCTTCAAACACGAGTCTTTTCCGTGTGCAACAAGCAAGTCTTCTCGTCTTTTCACTGCTACTCCCACGCCATCTGGCGAGTCTTCTCGTCTTTTCACTGCTGCTCCCACGCCATCTGGCGAGTCTTCTCGTCTTTTCACTGCTGCTCCCACGCCATCTGGCGAGTCTTCTCGTCTTTTCACTGCTGCTCCCACGCCATCTGGCGAGTCTTCTCGTCTTTTCACTGCTGCTCCCACGCCATCTGGCGCACCCTTCCCATGCCCAGGGATGGTAGAAAGAAGTAGAAAATGTTCCTGTATTGGTTGACTGGTCCATCCACCTGACAATGGCTGGATGTTCTTGCACATATCGAAGTAAAATCATCACGTGGGCCCATGTGCCTGCTGGATCGTAACGCATTGAATCAGATATTGTGTATGCTGGTAGCGTCTGGTCCTTTGTGTAGACAACCGCAGTGTGCCAAGTTGCTTGGTTGTGACAGCCTCCAAAACGCATCGCCTGAACTTCATGTTTGCACTCCCAATTCTTTGAGAAATATATCTCCACGATGGCTTCGTTCTCCAACAACTTCTTTTCAGTTTTCTGCTCACGGAATACTGGTGCTTGATGTTAAAACTATGCCGACATACTCTGAAGTTAAGACTCTCATTCAATCGTTTCACCAGATCTTCATCTACCCGCGGTGATATAACAGGCGACGTACTAGAATTTGCGGATGACACAAAAGTGTTTAGAAAGGTTAACAATGATGGTGATAAACAACATTTACAAAACGATCTAGACAAATTATTTAAATGGTCTGAATAAATGGCAGATGTTATTAATTTTTTGGAAATGTAAATGCCTACATACAGGACACTGGAACTTGTATACAAACTATAAAATGGGAGACACTGTTCTAGGTACTACTATAAAAGAAAAGGACTTAGGAGTAACAACAAGTGCTAATATGACAGTTTCAGAACAATGTGGTGTGGTAGTTTCAAAGGATAATCAAATTCTTGGGTTTATTAGGAGAAATATAACATACAAGAAAAAAAGCTACTTCTGTATAAAGCAATAGTTAAGCTTCATTTAGAATACTGTATACAAGCGTGTAGACCATATCGTAAGAAAGATATAGATACGATTGAACGAATACAAAGGAGAGCAACTAAAACGATTCCAGAACTGAGAGACCTTAGTTATGAAGAACGTCTAAAAGAATGTAGTTTACCAATGCTAGAGACAAGGAGATTAAGAGAAAGTCAAATTGAAGTTTTTAGGATATTGAAACGGTATGACACATTTTTAGAAATGTTTTTTTGTTCTCACTCGAGAAAGATAGTAGAACTAGAAGACCTGAGGTCACACTCACTAGTAAAGGATCAGTGTAGATTGGATATCAGGAAGTACTCGTTCTCACAGAGGACAATAGATGAATGGAACAAATTATATACAGATTGTGTAACTGCTAGCAACTTGAATATGTTTAAAAACAAGGTTGACTCATTTCTCAGGAGGGCGGGTTACACGCATATATGAATAAAATGTTGGACTCTCGATAAGCCAATGACTTCCTTGTCCACTTACCATCTGGGCCTTTGCCTTCGGTGGCAATCTCGTTAAATCTCGTTATGTCTTGTTAAATGCGTAGCTGATTTAAATAGGGTTGGTAAGCTGGCTCAACTAACACTTAACGTGGGTTAAGTTCACAGTGTAGCGTAAGTTGGGTAAATGCTTTATTTGTGTAATTTACGTAGTCCTTGTACTAAAAGTTCATAACAACTCAACCAACACATCTACCCAATGGGTAAAACACGTCTCTGACAATTAATTAATAAGTCGACAAATTTAATTACTATAGACTTATAGGCCTATCGCAACCAGTGTAACTAACTGTTAATGTGTTGCCTTGTAGCTATCCCAATTTGCTCAGAAAAACGAACGCCTTGATGTATTTTGGGGTAAAGAACACTCGTCTTTGTATTTTGGCCGTTGCTCAACTAACCCTCCATTCGGCTTTGGTGGCTCAACTAGCCCCGTTTTGACACTTATGCGTGTTTAATTAAGTGATATAAATAATCGTATTCCCTGTGGATAGCTAAAAGTGCACATACAACAACGTCTGGCCACGTGCGTTGATAGTTTACCTACCAGTAGACATTAATCACAATCAACAAACGCTTCGAAAAACACCATGAAAACATACTTCTAACTCACATTTGTTGACCGCTGTGACGAATAGCATTTATTGTACGTCACTCGTGTTCTAATAACATATATAATCAGTTGGTGGTACCATGTAGCTATCGCTGCTATGGTTTCCTGGGAAACATGGGTGGCTCAACTAACCCAGTGGCTTGCCCTATGATATGCTACTTGCCTTACCATACGAATAAAACATAAAACTAATCATCTCATGGTAATAAAAATGTATTAGTAGCACATTGGTGATCATTATACATACTGCACGTCTCGCTGCCCCACAATTAAATATTCACTCAATTACAGTTGCATTGTAATATTAATTGTAATCGAACCTTTATGATGCCGTGTGACTATTGTAATTGACAATTTTAGCTTAACACAACCCTGGTGCCGTTGTTGTAGGTGAAGGGAGACGTTCTGTCGGTGTGTGGCCATCGACCGGGGGAGACGGTGGTACAGGCGGCGAGACAACATGGGGCTGAGCTGATCGTCACCGGGTGTCGCAATCAGGGCGGACTACGCAGTGTCAGTCAATACATCACGCACAACGCGAATTGCGCCGTCATGGTGTGTAGAGAATACGTCAATGGTAGGAACAAGACCAACAAACTGGTCGGTCATGGCAGCACTGCCTTGGAGACAGTCTGACATCGCCTGGCGTTGCTGAACGCTTTGACAACGACGGCAAACGTCGTCAGATTTTCTAGTTCAATAGATCGACTGAATATTAGCCAAACACAAGACTCGATTTTGTGTAATGCGTGTCTGCTGGTGAAGTAGTTCCGGTGTTGTGACTTGATGCCGGAAGTTCCATATAATACGTGTTTGGTGACGAGTCGACTTTTGTTGACTGTTGACATGGCCGATGCTTTGTCCGCCTTCTTCCCGCCTTCCTCCCGCCTTCCTCCCGCCTTCCTCCCGCCTTCCTCCCGCCTTCCTCCCGCCTTCCTCCCGCCGTCCTCCCGCCTGGTGGCACACCACGCTTGGAGAAAACACTACTCGCCAATCGTTAGGTCTCCTTACGCACACACACACGCACGCACGCACGCACGCACGCACGCACGCACGCAAACACACACACACACACACACACACACACACACACACACTACCACTTCGTGCCCAGTAGGAAATACGAAACCAAACCAGTCAGCGCCAGTTGCAGCAACTGCTCCATCAGCGGCGGCGGCGGCCATTACAGCTGGAAGATGGACTGGACCAAGTCACACGAGAAGCGTTGATTTACTGACAGACGACAACCAGTTGACGTTTGGCGCTACTTAACATTTTCAACACATAACATATGCAGGCATACATTTTTTCATTCATAATTATTTTTCAGAAATATTAAAATCTATGGTTAATTACAGCAGGTTAATTGTTACGCCATGTAATCACGCGGATAGGCGTCTGCCATCTGCAGATGTGTATTGGAGTAAAGCCAACATCGCCCTCTGTATACGAATGAAATGAAAGTTTTTAATTATTGGTGTTTATGTGTGCGTGCGTGCGTGCGTGCGTGTGTGTGTGTGTGTGTAGGGAGAGAGGGACAGAGAGAGAGAAAGAGAGAGAGAGAGAGAGAGAGAGAGAGAGAGAGTGGGGAGAGAGAGAGAGAGGGGGGAAGGGGAGGGGGAGAGCTGAGAGCATGGAGCAGAGAGGGGGAGAGAAGACGGAATGTGTGCGTGTGTTGCGTCCGTGCTGTGCCGGCCGTATACCGTATATGCCATGGGTGTCAACTGCGAGTGGTGCACACGTGTAAGTCATCTCTAAGACCTCAAAGGTAGGATTATCTATGTCTTTGCTGCACAAAAAGGAGCTCATTTAACATTACACATATATTGTGAGACTAATTATTTATGCAGTGGAGTAAAATAACCGTAGTAAAAATGTTCCTTTCGGGGTCCGATGTATGAGTATTGGCAGTCTTGTTTCCAAACCCCAACACAACCCATCAAACAGGCTTCTACCCAACACCGTAACATACAACAAGACAACAACTAACTACAGGGCATACGGTCAGTGTGAAATTTCATACGGGTAACTTTTCTGACAACTAGTTTACCTTCTCTTTTCTGGACAGATGCCATGCCATGGTCATGTGTACATACTCAGTATATAGTAAATAAACCCTGCTGTTCGCCAGCGATTTCAAGATGGTCGCCAATTGTGCTTTAAGTCGTGTGTTGTCTGCAGTAAAATAAGGAAAGAAATTATATGAATTACATTTTATATAAATATGAATTCGTGAATGAAATATGCTGGTAAAATTGTGAAGTGAATTGTGACTGGAAGTTTTGTTTCAATTCAAAATTGTATTTACTTTATCTACTATTATAATAGTATATGAAGTTGTTCTTTCTTAGTTTTATTTATATTATGTATATTAAAAATGAAGATTCATAAAAGGCAGAGTATGATTTCATAACACTGGACTGGTGTGTTTGAGATACACGTACTGGTCAAACTCTTTGTACCCGAGTAAGGTTGCCAACAGTTATTTTTCAATTTGTGCATTGTTCTGCTCTATATTGGTGAGGAAGATGGTATTGGTGAGACGTGAGAGGTGGGATTGGTGAGACGTGGAAGGTGGGATTGGTGTGACGTGGGAAGTGGGTTTGGTGTGAGGTATGATTGGTGAGACGTGGGAGGTGGGATTGGTGTGACGTGGGAGGTGGGATTGGTGTGAGGTGGGATTGGTGAGACGTGGGAGGTGGAATTGGTGTGAGGCGGGATTGGTGAGACGTGGGAGGTGGGATTGGTGTGGCGTGGGAGGTGGGATTGGTGTGAGGTGGGATTGGTGAGACGTGGAAGGTGGGATTGGCGTGAGGTGGGATTGGTGAGACGTGGGAGGTGGGATTGGTGAGATGTGGGAGGTGGGATTGGTGTGACGTGGGAGGTAGGATTTATTGTGAGGTGGGATTGGTGAGACGTGGAAGGTGGGATTGGTGTGAGGTGGGATTGGTGAGACATGGGAGGTGGGATTGGTGTGACGTGGGAGGTGGGATTGGTGTGACGTGGGATTGGTGTGAGGTGGGATTAGTGAGACGTGGGAGGTGGGATTGGTGTGACGTGGGAGGTTAGCCCGCAAACAGCTGGGGGTTGGGAGTTTGGCTCCCAAAATATGTGGGAGGTGGGAGGCTGAGACTCTTGTCACGCCCCGTCCATCGTATTCCAACACCACAGCTGACGTCACGAACCTTCTAACTTTGTTCAGCTGCTTAAAACCCAACCAGCGATTGATTTAGCTCATCGCGAATCAGGTTGGTTGATATGTAATGTGTCAACGTGAATAGCCAATTTTGACCGGATCCGGTCAACAATAACTTAATAAGTTTGTCCGGAAATTTCACTGAAAATAAATAAAGCACATTTGTCCAAACCAGCACATCTTAGTCGATACTAGATAGGTTCGATTTTTCGCAAAATGAATCTGACAAGAGACGAGCAAAAAATCGAATTGGGAGGAACCAATGGAAGCCGACACCGTACAACGTTCGTACAACGTTCGTACAACGTTCGTACAACGTTCGTACACTCGAGCTGCCGAACTGACTTCTGGTGTGGCAAATTCTAATTAACAATTGTCTTCAGTAGTGTGATATCTGCAGGAGCAGACATCTTCATGAAGGGTTTGGTGCGTCTACATTGAGCACCTCATCAGTGAACAGATCATCAATTAATGACTTGATGATTTGTATTGCTGTTGAAATGTATCTGGGATCAACACGAGGTGCCTCGTTTTGGCACGATCCAGTAGTGGCCATATGTTGACATTATAAGCACGTGCGGTCTATTTTTTATGTGTCCAGTTACATCATTAATCACCCCCCTATAAACAAGAGCGACAAGCCAGCTCACTGCAGTGAAGCGGGCGTGGACCACTGGCCGGCATTTCATTGCACGGCAGAAACAGTTGCATCCACTGCATGACACATAGGGTAGTACTGTTTATAGTGTGAACATAGCATGTTACAAATAGTTGTCTAACATATGTAAGTAAGTAAGTAAGTAAGTAAGTAAGTGAGTAAGTAAGTAAGTAAGTTAATGTATTTTTCTCCTCACCATCATCATGTACAATATAAGGCAAACAAAAGCAATGAAGATGAGGTGGCTACCAGAGAATTATGAACTAGTAGCCAGTGACGATGACACCAGGAACCAATTAACTTGAAGATTTGTCATTGTCATTTGTTCTTAATGGGGCATGGCCACCAGACTGATAAATAATTTGGGTGAGGGTGGTCCCAGCAGTTGTGTTATAAGTGTGGGCAGTTGGGTTGTTCATACATGCATTAGTGTTAAACTCTTCAAGACAAACATCTTGGAGGCTTGCTGGAGAAAGTTGTGGGACAACGAATATGGTTATTTCCTGTGTGGCTTACAGCTGTACGAATCAACAGAATACAGGATCTAACATATCGTTATTTTCAGGTAATTTATGTTGCAAATGTTTGGGCTGTGTTAGTGTATATATGAATGAATGTAACAGTTTCAAAAATGTTCTGAAATATCAATATATTACAGATACGTTTGTTTTTCTTGGGGTAGCGTACATTAAGTGTTTCCCAGTAGTCACATTGATTGGGTGCAACATAAAATGTTATAGGGGTAGGATTCAGTTTAATAAATAATGTGTGCGTGCGTGTATGCATATTTGTAACTCTTTTATAAAACTCTACTAGATGTCAGCTCATTAATAAGATTTTTTTTCTTTATTAAGTCATCTGCATTTAATGAGGCTCTCCCCTTTTTGGTCGTCGTTTGCCTTTTCTTCGTTGTATGAACCACTATCATGTAACTCATTCTGTACACATTGCAACATTCATTGCATTTTATGCATTTGTTTGACAAACCATGTGAAAGGTTACCTACTAAAACAATTGACAGCTTAAATGAGAGAACACATTTCTTTACATGAGGAGTGTCCTTGGGCAAGTTGGCCAGATAACATTCGAGAGATCTTGATCTGCAGGTGGAAATAGCTGTGATGGAGCAGCTGGGAATGTGTTGGAAGATGGGAAAAGAATATTTTTGGGACCTTAGAGAATAATGTCCAACAGGGCTTAATGAGATTTAGACCTCTTGCAGTCATTATCTAATACATGTATAGAGCACTTCAGAAAGTTCAATTTCGATCATGTTTAGTGGTGCTACTGTTATAGTTAATATGTTATGATATTTGATATACAAGGTGCATGGATAGATTGTGCACGTAAGAAGGTATTAGGTATATATAGCTATGTAGTATTAATCTCTGATTAGTACTGTATATCTATAGATATATGATGAAGACTGGGTGCTGTACAGTATAAACACTGGGCCTCCAGTGGGTTCTTGCCGTGCAGCAGCATGAATGTCACTGGTCCATGCCGGCATCACTTTGTCATGTGTCAACTGATAAGAGCTTAGCGGGCTTGTTTTACTAACGGGTGTTCTATTTATGTCTATGGTCCAGTATCACTACCAACGAAGATTTTCCCACTCCAACTTCACGATGCACTCGATATGCAGACCATAGCAGATGCACACACTGAGGCCGACTATCACAAATACAGCTTCTTCCCAAACAAATTCCATAATGGAACGACCTGTATTACCAAGTACCTGTTTGTGCTTGTTTCGTTTGTATATCTTTATGTACGTATACAGTTTCGAAAAATAAACTCACTTACTCACACCCACACGCACGCACGCACGCACGCACGCACGCACGCATGCATCTCCTTGAATTCTCAATTTAAAGATCAACATCGGTTTCAGGACATCGGATTCTGAGAATAGTATCCGTTTGGTAGATATCGTCTGTGTTATAAATAATCTAGTTCATTATCTCAGGCACTTTCTGTTGTGTTGACATCTTAAACGTATCTAGTGTCAGCAAGGAGCCATTTAAGTGGATGTCCTATCGTGGATTATGAGGCCCACCCATGTAACAAAACGACCAGTGGGTATTTGCAATATTATGATGTTATATACCAATTCTACAATCACACTTGCATATTCTAAACAGTAACGTCTTTTGTCTCAGTTTCCCGTGGTTACTTAATTTACACGTTTTGCGTAATACTGAAGCTCAAATTGTAAAGGTGCGTTCTTATATAGCGCGGTATCCAGTTCTTGGAACTGTTTAAAGAACTTTACACTTCACCCCCTGGTAGATCTGTTTACACTTCACCCCCTGGCAGACCTCTTTACACTTCACCCCCTGGCAGACCTGTTTACACTTCACCCCCTGGCAGACCTGTTTACACTTCACCCCTTGGCAGACCTGTTCATTCCAACGACATCGCGACTTCTCTGGGAAGCATTCAGCCATGCTGCAATTCGTTCAGACATTCACCTATGTCAGCCAGGTATTCATTTCTACATCGGAGCGAACTGTGAACACGAGGTATGAATAAAATTGCCAAAGCTTCAAAACAGCAGCGACTCAAACCCGGTGTGGCAAGGCATCTTCCCCTGGACATCTTCCCTAAGGTATACCTTAGGGTATCTCATCCCTCCCTGGATAAATTACCCCCCTTTATAAATGTGCAAGAAAGTTTATAATTAGCAAATATGAGTCAGAATAATATCTACTATAATTATGTTATTCTGCAAGAAAATATTGTGTGTTAATTATTATTATTATTATTATTATTATTATTATCTTTATTCGGACTCAAGATCCACAAACATGTACATATTAAATACTTTATAAGTTAGAAATAGCAGCTAGAAAACAAATTATATTGTGCTGAGATATGAAATCACAGCATTACATTCTTCCTTGTTTCAGACAGTGTCACTGTTACAATCTTTCATTTCAACCAATTCACAAATCATTCATTTTTGCATTGTCATAGTATGTAGCACTGACATTGATATTCCACATTTCTTTACATTTATGCTTAATAGCATTCACAGGCATATACAACAGTTCATGGTGGGTCATGTTATATTTGGGCCTAATGCGTTACATTCTGGCCCATAATGGACCTATAGGCAAATATCATTGTATTTGCTATATAATTAGCAACCAAGGCTGCTGTTCTGTAAAACTTTATAAACCTATAGACCAAAGCAACATCTAAAGGTATACATTCGGCAATTAATGGTATCAAATCTCTGTGCGAACCATATGGTAGCTTCCATACCTTGCGCAAACCATTACGCCACTGTATGCACATCTTATTAACACTGTCATGCCACAGTGGCCATGGTTGAGATCCGTACAGTGCACAACAATACTGATGAAACAATTTGTTTTTGACGACAGTTTGAAGTGAACCAAACTCCGACATAAATCTACTTACTACAGTTAACTTTCTTGATGCCATCAAACACAATTTCATACTTATCGGTTGTGCTAAGTACATTTCTCAGATGTAGGCCTATAGTTTTCTCACATGTAGAAACATCCATACCATTTATTTCAAAATGCGGATCAGCATCCTTCTTGTTGTATACCAACAGTTTGCTTTTTGTCCCATTAAACAACACATTATGTAGTTTGGCATATTTTTCACACACCTCAATAATTTTTTCATCTGCATATCCTGCAGCTCCGCAGAAATGTTGCCCAATATAACAGCCAATACCAAAGTATTTTAATTCATCCAACAACCCATCTATGTGTACTCCAAATAGAAGTGGAGGCATAACACCTCCTTGGCGAACCCCATTCTTCACACTCAATTGGTTTGACATTACGTCATTCCATCTCATCTGTACAAGTGAAGAAAAAGTCTTACAACTAATGGGCACATACCCTTGTCAATTAATTTTTGAAACAACATATCATAATTTATTCTTTCGAATGCTTTAGAAGCATCAAGTAATAAAACATGTACAGTACTACCATTATTTAAATAATATGAAATGGTTTCTTTTACCATAAAAGTACACATTGCTGTGGATAGCCATGTTTAAATCCAAATTCTAAATCTGTTGTGTCAAAAACTAGTTTGTTGTTTGATGGCATCATAAAGCTTGCCAATGAGGTAAGGGCCTATAGTTATCACAGCTATGATGCGCCTTTCTTTTATCGTTCTGAAGTGGCACATAGCACCATGAATAAGCATGTCATTATAGAGCAAAGTTAATGCTTTAAACAGTTTGTCAGTATCATGTATAATATGGGGTTAAAAAATATGCCATTTTCTTCTTTTTTACCGTGCTTCATGAACTCAGTTTCTTTTTATTGTCTATCATGTTTATGTTTCATTTTGACTTGAATTCACACCAGTTTCGCCATTGCTCTGTCACTTCCCTTGGGAGGGAAATATATTCTAAAGTTGATGCGCCACCTTCTGAGTGGTAATTGCATTTGTTGTACTGGAAGACTGATTAGTACCTCTAGGAGGCCGTACATCCTCTGAGGCATGTTGGACAGGACACGCCACAGGTAGACTGGCTCTGACAGTCAGATTATTATCATCTATGTTCATCTGGACAGCATATCTTTCTGCCCTTCTTGCATATGCAGTGATATGTCATGTTTCTGTCCACGTTAAGTACGTCATCTACTGTTTTCTAGTGTCCGTTTGCTCTGCTCTTCTGCTGATGGAGACATTGCCCTCAACAATGTTCATTTTGTTTTCTAACCTTACCAACCTGTCTAAGACTGATGTCAGGTCCATTTCCTCTGGGGTAAAGTTAGGCAATCTCTTAATGTCAACGGCAGCAAAACACGGTTCAGCTCTCATTTCATAAATTTTTTTTAAATGCAACATATATATCTTCTGCCGATTTCTCTGCCTTACTTCTATTGTTTAACTCTTGTCTGGAGACATCCAGCTCATGATTGTACTCATCTCATAAAGCACCTGTTTAGCATCAAGTACGTCTTGAACTGCATACATTTTCACACAGGCCATTTGAATTGTCAACTTTGATGACTGATGTATATACGTGTTAACGTAGGCCAATAACTCATTTACCCTAAGTTTCTTTTGCACATTTAAACTGTCTGTACTTTCTTCCACATCTACAGACGCTGCTGCATCAACACACTCTTGGCAGATTTTACATGAGCCTACTTGCATTGCCTTATCCCTGCCTGTTTGCTTGCATTTATCACACTTCATGTTGTACTTCTACAGGCTACCTCAAAGTGTACGAAGACAATTATTGCATCACCTGCCCAGACAAGGGTGTGGTCAGTGGACCACAACACTGACCTAGCCTTCACTAATTCTACACAGCACACACAGCAATGTACAACACAATAACTCAACACAGCAGCAACACTTTCACAACCACTGGTGACCTTAAGGTGGACAAGTATGTTACACTACATTATGACAAACCTGAAGCCACAGACTATGATCAAACCAGTTAAAAATGCAGATATACTAGCACAACAATCTTAGTGTGGTTTTCTCTATGATGGTGGCGCCTCTATTTTATTTATTACGTTATAAATTTACGAATGAATGAATTATATATATATATATATATATATATATATATATATATATATATATATATATATATATATATATATATATATATATTCCAGAATTAATCATGGTAAGTCTCTCATCGAAGCACTGACTGAGTTAATCATGATCGGCCACCTCAAAAACAAAATTCACAGCTCTTTTCTCGAGGCAGTGAGTTTATCAAGGTCGGCTGTCTCGACAACACACAGCTCTCTCTCTGATGTGTCTAATCCTCCGAGCTATTGCTCACCATGGTAACACCCAATTGTTATCAATACACGTTGCATGGACCCGCCATTGTTTATTGGCTTAGGCACGTTGCCAATGTGTCCTCGCAGTATAGTTTATTAACCTTTGATTTATGTTGTTGGGTAACCACACAAAATACACAATAACTAAATCCTTTCTCCCACTTCACAGAAAAAATAATCTTTTGATCCCAAGCCTTTCAAAATGTCCAGTCGCCTATTTAAGTAAGGTGTTTGCAATACTTAATTACCATGGAACAATATGGGCTGTAGACACCAAATGTAATATTTTTTATTTTTGCTTACATGCAATTTGTGTGATCAGAGTAGACACTTAATGTATTCAAGTTGGTGAATGATTTATCGCACGTGAACTCTTGTGATAATTGTAAGTCATTATATGATGAAATTTATAATAAATATTGTTTTAATTACACCATGTTCTTGATTTTAGTTGTGGAGGAAAATAGTTTTGAGTCAAGACAACTTGAGTATTGGGAGGGGGTAAGATATCCAGGTTGGGGCAGATGGGTTTTCTCGATTGAGAGCCTGACGTTATAATCGCAACGCTACAACGCTCTACATATTGTAATGCGAACCGCTTACGACGTGTTTTGTTTCTGTTTCAACTTGTAACCATGTGGACGTGATGCTACGCCGCTTCACCCGGCTATCTCAAAATTCTTATTGTCGAACGTTATAGGGAGGGCTTTTCGTCCCAAATGGGAATTTAACCCACTCCTACTCTAGTCATGAAATAGAAAGTTGTCCACTGACGGCCTCATGTCCACTAAGTAATTTATGGTCTGTGTTATGGTCTGTGTTATGGTCTGTGTTATGAAGGCTTTCTTTGGTTTTGCGTTCACTCATCACTGTGTGAATGGCAGCTGCTTCGTTCATGCCATGAATAGCTTTACTGGCTGTGCTCATCTTGGCTGAGTGATTTAACTTGCTGCATATATGGCAGGTGGCGCCACGTGCAGGACATTTGTTTCCCCTTTGAATGAAAGCCTCCGCGTTTGCCGCGTGTCGCTCGCCCGCCAGTTGCCGCGTGTCGCTCGCCCGCCAGTTGCCGCGTGTCGCTCGCCCGCCCGTTGCCAGGTGTCGCTCGCCTGCCAGTTGCGCGTTGCTTCCATAGCGCATGGTAAGCGGAACTCGACGATAGTTCACAAGTCAAACTACTGTAAATGCGAAGAGTTAACAATGCATCAATCACTAGATGGCGCCACAGCAAGATCCCTAAGATCTGTTCCCTATCGGCTGTGAATGGTGTACACTATTCATTGCTAAATAGTATTTACATCAGCCAATATCATAGACTGGTATTGCTATTTTAATAATTACCTTTCACTCCACTGGTAAAGACATTTAGGTTCATTTATTAGATCCTGGTCGGTCGATCTGTTATTTCTCTAAATACATTTTCTATCACCTGCAAATAAAACTGTTCTAGGCTTAGTTAACTCTCACAGAGTTAATTAATTCCTACCCAAGACGATTCGTACCTTGTATCGGATTGATGGAGGTTAGGCTAGGACTATGTGAACTAAGGACTAATGTTAAAATAGCCTATTGAATGAAATCGAACTATCAGTAATGAAATCGGAGAACAAAATGTTTTGTCTCGATCAAAGCATACAAATTAATCAATACCAACCAAGCAACATGAAAAGGGGGCAAAGAAACACCTGGTGCAGAGAAGTAGAAACAGAGATGTCAAAAGCAGAATACAACTGTAGGGAACTGCCTAAAACCGTGTCCGGTGGAAAGGAGTCGTTGACGGCCTGTGCTCCGCCAGGGAATAAAAACACTCAAGTCAAGTAAGTAAAACGCACACGCTACACATAGATTAAACAATTTTGGAGTTTCGATAAGGCAGTGTCTACTTTGTCCATTTGCTACGTGGGCTTTTGCTTTGGATGGCAATATTGTTAAATCTTGTTAAGCGCACACTTTTTGTCTCGATTTTGACATATAAATCAACACACGGACACACCCACACGTGCGCGCACGCATGCAAACACGAATACGCACAAATACATCCACACGCACGCCCACACACGCGCACGCGCACGAAATGCATCCACACGCACGCCCACCAACACGCAAACACCCGCGCACATCCACAACGTCTCTTTCAGAGGCACGCTCGTACTTACAGACTCGCAATGGTGTTACAGTCCACACCCTGCGGTAATATTGTAAAAAATCGATCCAAATACCGTGTAAGAGTAATAAGCCCTTGCACGTAATAAGCCCTTGCACGCGAGTCATGGTAGTCTAAGGAGGAAGGACAGAGAATGGATGAGAATAATTTCAGCCGCACTCAGCCGTAATTCTTCTATTCATGTCGGCGTCCAGTCAAAGAGATGCGGTTGCTGGAAGTACGACGGCTAGCGTAGTCGGCTGACTCGATTGTCTCGCAAGCGGACGCACATTACGCTGCTGCATTTGGAAGCAATCGTCGATCAAGCGTTATTGCCGCAATAACGCTTGATCGACGATTGCTTCCAAAAACCGTTTCCACAATAACAACAGCTTTTGCAAGAGCCCTCGCTGGAAAGCAAAGTCAATATTGTCAACGGTGAAACGACGCTCTCATAGTTAGGCTAAATTCCCCGGCGCAACACCTTTTCAAAAACTACCTTGCAAGGCACCCTGGAGGGCAGGGGAAGACCAGGCCGCCAGAAGAAAAGTGACTGGACAAAGTAAAATAATAGACTAATCTTAGCCAACCAGCCCTGCTGTGCACAACGACTGGCATACCAGACTGGCGTAGATTCTCCGTAAAAACGTCCCAGTCAAGGAATTACGTGGAGTGAAGTGAATACTCATACAAACCTTTATGAAAACTGGCAGTGACTGGCACTATCTGCCTCGACAAATGGCCAAAATCACCAACAGCAATTTGTCCTCACGGACTGCAAGAAATCAAAACACAATGCGCCCCAAAGTTGAGAGATATCCTCGTATCGAGCGGACGAACTGAATCAGTCAAGATCGATGAGGTTTGTTTCAATTTTACGATTCAAGTTTGAATTCTAAATAAAACGCATAGAGTTTAAATGACACAAGGAAAGCATAATGTTGTACTGTGAAATTGGGTCGTATTTTATAACCGTTTAACAAAATGCTATGTACAAGTTAAATGAAGATAACTATGAATGTTGTTCCTGCTGACAACTACATCATTATTATAATTAAATATTCGAAGATGTTGTCTATGAATAGTGCGCACGTGTGGACAAAACGAGTGTTATAATTGAATGTCAGCATTCTTACTAGTTGGCGAGGTAAGTGAATGTCAGCATTCTTACTAGTTGGCGAGGTAAGTGAATGTCAGCAATCTTACTAGTTGGCGAGGTAAGTGAATGCCAGCATTCTTACTAGTTGGCGAGGTAAGTGAATGTCAGCATTCTTACTAGTTGGCGAGATAAGTGAATGTCAGCATTCTTACCAGTTGGCGAGGTAAGTGAATGCCAGCATTCTTACTAGTTGGCGAGGTAAGTGAATGTCAGCATTCTTACTAGTTGGCGAGATAAGTGAATGTCAGCATTCTTACCAGTTGGCGAGGTAAGTGAATGTCAGCATTCTTGCTAGTTGGCGAGGTAAGTGCATGCCAGCATTCTTGCTAGTTGGCGAGGTAAGTGAATGCCAGCATTCTTACTAGTTGGCGAGGTAAGTGAATGTCAGCATTCTTACTAGTTGGCGAGGTAAGTGAATGCCAGCATTCTTACCAGTTGGCGAGGTAAGTGAATTCCAGCATTCTTACCAGTTGGCGAGGTAAGTGAATGCCAGCATTCTTGCTAGTTGGCGAGGTAAGTGAATGCCAGCATTCTTGCTAGTTGGCGAGGTAAGTGAATGCCAGCATTCTTGCTAGTTGGCGAGGTAAGTGAATGCCAGCATTCTTACTAGTTGGCGAGGTAAGTGAATGTCAGCATTCTTACTAGTTGGCGAGATAAGTGAATGTCAGCATTCTTACCAGTTGGCGAGGTAAGTGAATGCCAGCATTCTTACTAGTTGGCGAGGTAAGTGAATGCCAGCATTCTTGCTAGTTGGCGAGGTAAGTGAGTGTCAGCATTCTTACTAGTTGGCGAGGTAAGTGAATGCCAGCATTCTTGCTAGTTGGCGAGGTAAGTGAGTGTCAGCATTCTTACTAGTTGGCGAGGTAAGTGAATGTCAGCATTCTTACCAGTTGGCGAGGTAAGTGAATGTCAGCATTCTTACCAGTTGGCGAGGTAAGTGAATGCCAGCATTCTTACTAGTTGGCGAGGTAAGTGAATGCCAGCATTCTTACTAGTTGGCGAGGTAAGTGAATGTCAGCATTCTTACCAGTTGGCGAGGTAAGTGAATGTCAGCATTCTTACTAGTTGGCGAGGTAAGTGAATGTCAGCATTCTTACTAGTTGGCGAGGTAAGTGAATGTCAGCATTCTTACTAGTTGGCGAGGTAAGTGAATGCCAGCATTCTTACTAGTTGGCGAGGTAAATGAATGTCAGCATTCTTACTAGTTGGCGAGGTAAATGAATGCCAGCAATGAGAGAGGTTAAAGTAACGACACAATTGATATAACACGTATGAGTTCTGTTGGTTCTCCAATACAGAGGCAACCAGGTGCAAAAATGCGGACAATGTCAATATTGAAATGAAGCAAGCGTGCGATTAGACTAAATAGAGTGACAGGTATGTGATTTCGGCAAAACCTCTCCTAGCATGTCAGTCAGATAATGCCAGTGGGTGTCAAGAACGTTAATCAGTTTTCATGGTTAGGTTTTTCTACAATCATAAGAAACTTCAAAATCGTCGCCAATTGGAAAACGTATTGTGGTATTACCCCGGAAAAGGCTCGCCACCTAGCGGGTGAGAATGGAGAAACAGTTGAGAACACTAATGTTCTGGTTGTTAGGGAAGTAGAGGACGTTGCTAGATTACAATCATGGAACACCCGGGTCACTGCGGTGTCACGAGATGTCATCTCGAAGCTTCGAAAGTGCGATACGCCGTATCCGCAAGTCATCGCCGCGGCTTTCTCCTCTGGCGGTTTCCGCGAAATCTGAAATGAAAATAAAACACTTCCGCACTCTCGCTCCTACGAATGACAGCACACAGGGTGTCCGTCCGGTAACAGGCGTGTTGCGCATGGTAACCACAGACACATATAACACTCATTAGCTTGGCATATTCCGCACGCAACCACACTCGCACAACAGAGCCGAATGATATTAACGTAAACATATTGACATATACCCTTCCTCGTTTTGCCAGGAATGTTTTTTCCATATTACTATATTAACGCCCGATAAATTAAAGATAAAGCTACGTTCTTGTGTCGTGCGGTGTCCTTAGGACTGTTCAAAGTGCTTTACACTGTTCATTCCAACGCCTTCTCCACTTCTCTGGGAAGCTTACACATTGCCAGAATTCAGCACACAACAGCGATGACCCTCCGCGGCCATCATACCATTGTCCTATGCAATTTGGAGATTGCTGATGTGGGTGGCAATCTTGTTCAATCGTGTTAGTGATTTGCGCTGTGTTTAATGTTGGCATTTTCGCCACACATTAGAATAATTAACGCATTTTTAGTGACGTGACTTCAGCTGTCTCGCGCTTTTTCGTTCGAAAGCAGCGAGCACGTGATCGGAGTGGTGTGGCGAAGAGCGTGGGCGGTGGTGGCGGTGGTGCCGTCTCCAGCGGTGCGCTAGTCAATGAGCGACGGGGATGCCAAGAGCGGCTGGCGCGCTACAGAGAGAGAGAGAGAGAGAGAGAGAGCACACGGCTATCACGGACGCCGTGGTTTCATCACGCAGTTGGCTACCAACTATGATGGGTTGGCTGTGAACGGAAAGTGTCCGTACCTTGTTGGTCGGCACTGTCTTGTACAGAACCGGTGTTCGAGTCAGCTGAATACCCTGACAAATAGCGCGATGACAACAGGGCAAGAAACATCGAGTTTAACGTGGTAACATTGTGAATACTACAGAACACTGTCAATACCACAGAACGCTGCCAGAAAAACGATACGGTCAATGATCGTAGACAGCGATATCAGTGACACACTCGCGGAGACTGAGGCCCGCTAAGACCATGTGGGCCGTGACTATCGCCGTTCTCGTGTTGTCCGTCTTTCACCTCCTGCTCGGCTTCATCAGTATGTGTGTCGGCATTGCGGCCAGCATCCAGGCGGACGTCTGGCTCGCACACAGCGTCTCGCCTATCTGGAGCGGCGGATTTGTAAGTGGGATGTTTAACATTCACATGTTTTCATCAGAAGAAAGTATTAGTCTTTATTCAGCCAACTTACTTTATTGCATGATTTGATCTGTTATTCGTTAGCATGAAACATCATTACACACATATGAATTAAATTTTCCATACGACTTCCCGCAAACCCCACCCAGACAACATTTCTAAGATTATATGGTTACCATATTTACTCAAATTGATTATTATGCCGTATCTGACCTTCCTTGCACATACATGATACACTGTAAAATTGGTCAAGATATGATGAATTTTTTTTAAGATATGACAGTTGTTAAAATATGACATTTCATTACTTGTGTGTCTCCATAACGCTTTCTCTTCTACTTCTTCTTGTTGTTGAACCCTGCAGAGTCTCGTTGAATATTCAAGTCCTTGGTTCAGCATAATCTATATCACTGGGGCAAATTTATATAAATTATATTATTAGGGCAAAGCGCACCGGGGGTTACCCCTTGCCCCAATGACGACATTTGTTTTTTTTAGTAAGGTTCTGTCGAGGTGTGTACATGTAACTGCGTTAACCGTTACCGTCCGAGATGAAAATAAGTTACCGTGTTTGTCCCCAAAGGGGTGCGCTTTGCCCCACCCTACTCTGTGAGCCACCTTGATCTAATTTACGAAATAATTTCCAGAAGTGCAATCTGTGTCCACCACGTTGCATTCCAGCATGTCTGCCATAAAACAGTTCCATTAAACTTACGCCAAGTCTCACGTATCAATTAATGTTTATTATGTGTAACTGTTTAGCAAAGGATATGTTATACATTAAGGTTATTTCATAAAGCATATTCAAACGTGTATGTATGCCACAAATAGAATGGCTATATTTACACTAAGGATAATAAATGATGATAATAATTATAATAAATGGTGATACTAATGATAATAAACGGTGATATTAATTATAATAAACGATGAGATACTCTTCGTATATTGTCTAAGTATCGCGTCTCTTGGTTCAATATGTTCCGCGCGCTGTACGTCTGGCACCACAGCTGAAGACGTTGCTATACAGTAGTGGAAACGTGTTATCGTTGCGCCATATCAGGTTAGCCTGCTTGCTATAAAATATCGATTTTGCACAGACAAGCTGTCTGCGTGGACATATGAACAAACTATTGTGAAAATAATCCGTTATGCCAGAGGAGTTGTTTTCATGATATATGTTGCTACATGTAGCGTTATATAGTTGAGTTTAGTGCACGGAACACGGTGCTCATGTAATGTTATACTCTAAAATAGTGAGGAGAAGCGGTGTAAGACTAAGACCATGAAACGGCAAAATGTCACGACGCTTTCGTAAAAATAAGGTCTAATTACGACAATTATGCTACCCAGCAAACAGACCGCCTCCGCGTAAAATATATATATACTTTTCTTTGAGTTTGTAACGAAGCCAATTCTAAATTATCTCTAATGCCAGCAAGTATGTTCGAAACCTTTACAAACGTGTATATTTAGGTGAAATAACTGCAGCCCGTTCTGTCGTCCAGGGTGCCTTGTAGCATGGGTGTTGAGATGATGTCGAGTGAAACCAGGAGAGCTTGCGTCGTTTCAACGTCTTGAACTGACTACATGTGTAATTGAGTAGCTGAGGGTAGCCCGGCAGGTCACGGAGCTATTAACCTATAACGTCGAGTGTTCTTAGCGTTCAGCTGGCCGGGTTGAAGACACGCGAAGAGGCTTACAGCCAGCCTCGATCCGGGG
This sequence comes from Lamellibrachia satsuma, assembly GCA_033239005.1. Taxonomy (NCBI): domain Eukaryota; kingdom Metazoa; phylum Annelida; class Polychaeta; order Sabellida; family Siboglinidae; genus Lamellibrachia; species Lamellibrachia satsuma. The sequence goes on from BSQZ01000023.1 coordinate 4,362,991, forward strand.
ACCTGAGTCGCCGAGACATTGCCAGGTGGAGCGAGCCTAAAGCTGATTACAGGAGGAAGTGCGGACGAGGGTCGCTATGTGATTAGCCGTCCACGACCGGCAACGACGGCTGATTAAGTCAGTCGTGATGAAATGCGTTCAGCGATAAAATCTGTTATGTTCGTTGAATACTTAAAATTGCTCAGTCCAGGAATAGATCTATCCACCAGGCAAGATGTAATGGATTATTTGGCCTTGGAGCTATCATAGGGGTCTGTATAGAAATGAAGAAAAAAACATTTAAGACACATTTAAGCACCAGTATGCTTAAAAATCAGTATGCTTACACGCTGCGGCTTTCAGAAACAACAGTTTCTTCTTTTTAGTTGCACTCTATACGCCTAATCCATCTTTTTAGTTGCACTCTATACGCCTAATCCATCTTTTTAGTTGCACTCTATACGCCTAATCCATCTTTTTAGTTGCACTCTATACGCCTAATCCATCTTTTTAGTTGCACTCTATACGCCTAATCCATCTTTTTGTAAGATGTTGTCAGGAAAATGTGACGTATCACAACAGCGACATTCAAAGGACTTTCACTTAAATTAACCTGCTCTAAAAGCCCACCTGTCATTACCGACCATTGTCGACTTCTCCCGAAGTACCACTAGTATTACATTATAACATATACAACCTGCAGTAAGAGACCACTTTCCGACCATCCATTGAGCGGTAGCTTAAAACTAGTTTGATTGTATCGAATATGCTTAAAAACGACGATTACATTCACACATACTGAACTAGATGGAATGTTTTTGGCAGCCGTAAAAGTGCCCCTACATATTAAGTAGTCAATGTTCATTATGTCCACACCGTTTACTCGTTAGAGCAAGCAGCAAGCACATACCTCTCTTCTGGGAGTCCTGCTAGAGCTAGGAGTTTCCTTGAAGATACTTCTTTTTTGGGGGGAGGTGGAGAGAAAGTTTGACTTGAGAGAATGCTCTCTTGAGAGATGCAGGACAGAAGGTCTCTCAAGAGACGAACTATGTCACAGTAGCCGTATACGTTTGTGATGACGAGTGATGTATAATTCGTCGTTTTCTTCTTTCAGTTCATCATCACGGGAGTTCTGGGGTTCGCATGCGCCAAACGGAAGACAGCGTACATGGTAGGAACATCAAAGTATACCTGACTTGCAGGTGTAGCGTCAAATGATAGCGTGCCCTCTTTCGGCATCCAGGGATGTAAATTAATTCACTGATGTCGCTGGCGATGAGATTACGATTATGACATTACGTGCCTGTAGTTACAACACAGGACGTTATTTTACTGCGCCTGTGATTATATTACTAGATTTGTAGTTGCATTATCGGGCCTGTAGTTGCATTACAGGACTTGTAGTTATATGATAGCGCGCATACGTAACATCAGCGATTGGTAAATCATTACAGTGATTGGTAATTTATCATCAGTGATTGATAAATTGCTTTAAAGTGAAGAAAATAATGACGTCCTCTCCAAACAAGTCATGTGATCTCGATCCATTACCTCAATACTATTGAAAACATGTCTTGATTCATTGATTAACCCAATAACAAATATAATAAACGCATCACTGTGCTCAGGCATGTTTCCAGATGATTTCAAACAAGCCCAAGTCAGCCCACTTCGTAAGAAGACATCTCTGCCTAAGGATGACCTAAACAGTTACAGAACTATTTCTAACCTTAGCTTTATTTCTAAAATACTTGAGTTATTGCAAGCCACCTAATGTTTCACATCAGGTTAAATGGTTTATTTAATGTATCACAATCAGCACAGAAATAGTTTCACTCTACAGAGACTGCTCTCTTAAAAGTGCATAATAATATAACCCTAAATATGGACAAAGGGAAAGTAACAGCCCTTACCCTGCTAGATCTATCTGCGGCCTTTGATACCACCGATCACATCATTCTTATCAAACGTTTGTCGTTATGGTATGGTGTATCTGTATTTGTGGTATGGTGTATCTGTATTTGTGTTATGGTGTATCTGTCTTTGTGATCTGGTGTATCTGTATTTGTGGTATGGTGTATCTGTCTTTGTGGTATGATGTATCTGTATTTGTGGTATGGTGTATCTGTCTTTGTGGTATGGTGTATCTGTCTTTGTGATATGGTGTATCTGTCTTTGTAGTATGGTGTATCTGTCTTTGTGGTATGGTGTATCTGTCTTTGTGATATGGTGTATCTGTATTTGTGGTATGGTGTATCTGTATTTGTGGTATGGTGTATCTGTCTTTGTGATATGGTGCATCTGTCTTTGTGGTATGGTGTACCTGTCTTTGTGATATGGTGTATCTGTCTTTGTGGTATGGTGTATCTGTCTTTGTGATATGATGTATCTGTATTTGTGGTATGGTGTATCTGTCTTTGTGATATGGTGTATCTGTCTTTGTGGTATGGTGTATCTGTCTTTGTTGTATGGTGTATCCGTCTTTGTGGTATGGTGTATCTGTCTTTGTGGTATGGTGTATCTGTCTTTGTGATATGGTGTATCCGTCTTTGTGGTATGGTGTATCTGTCTTTGTGGTATGGTGTATCTGTCTTTGTTGTATGGTGTATCTGTCTTTGTGGTCTGGTGTATCTGTCTTTGTGGTATGGTGTATCTGGCACAGCACTGAGCTGGTTTTCATCTTATCTAACTGACAGACAGCAAAGAGTTAAAACAGCTGACTGCCTCTCTACATCACTTCCTACTTCATGTGGCGTTCCTCGTGGTTCTGTTCTTGGACCATTTCTCTTCACTCTCTACACTACTCCGTTAAGCTCAGTTATCCAAAGTCATAGCTTGGATCACCACCTTTATGCAGATGATACACAAATCTACATTTCTTTGGCTACACCTGACACTAATCATTCCCTTAACCAGCTCATGGATTGTCTCCAGGACATCTTCCACTCGATGAGTGACAGTAAATTAAAGTTAAATACGGATGAAACTTAATTTGTCATCATTTGTACACAGAGGCAGCGTGACAAGATTTAATGTTTTTTCCCGACACCTGTCCTGGACTTGAACTTCACACCGACAGCCTTAGCACGGAATTTCGGAATTACCTTTGACAAAAATTTCAATTTTAGGCAGCATAGTTATTAATTGTGCCGTTGTTGATTTGATCACATTCGTGTTCTTCGCCGTATCCGCTGATATTTGCTTCTTTCTGTTGCGAAAACTGTTGCAACTTCTCTTGTTAGCAGAAGGCTTCACTATTGCAATTCCCTTATCATAATATTGCTCTCAAGGATATCATGAAACTTCAGAGTGTGTAGAATTGCCTGTCAATGGTAGTTACTAAATCGCCTCGTTTCTTACACTCGGTACCACATCCAAAATATCTACATTGGCTACCGATTCGACATCGCATTATTTTCAAGATATGCACTATTACCTATCAATCACTTTCATCCGGGCAACCGGCATATTTACATTCACTGCTCACTCCCGCAAGAAAGGCTGGGCAGCTTCGATCATCTACATCGCATTTACTTTTTATTCCCAGAAGTAAAACAAACATTGAAACTAGAGCTTTCTCAATTGCTGCACCGACTTTGTGGAACTCATTACATGTCAGTGCTCAGTCATGTAAAGATATATAAACATGTCGTCATCTAAAAACCTACCTATTTGACCTGACGTATTCTCCTTAGCTCCCCAGTGCACCACCACTATAACTGTTGACGATTCGGAATTGAATTTGGATTAAGATCTGCCTAACACTTATTATTGGAAACCGCCAGGCCAGAGCGGGGCTCCTGAGCCACACCAGGCGATGTAGAACCTACAACACGGAGTTGACCACCACGGCACAAACCATTGTCTTGTGAGACCGAAGATGTAGAACCTACAACACAGAGTTGACCACCACGGCACAAACCATTGTCTTGTGAGACAGAAGATGTAGAACCTACAACACGGAGTTGACCACCACGGCACAGACCATTGTCTTGTGAGACAGAAGATGTAGAACCTACAACACGGAGTTGACCACCACGGCACAAACCATTGTCTTGTGAGACAGAAGATGTAGAACCTACAACACAGAGTTGACCACCACGGCACAAACCATTGTCTTGTGAGACAGAAGATGTAGAACCTACAACACGGAGTTGACCACCACGGCACAAACCATTGTCTTGTGAGACAGAAGATGTAGAACCTACAACAGAGTTGACCACCACGGCACAGACCATTGTCTTGTGAGACAGAAGATGTAGAACCTACAACACAGAGTTGACCACCACGTCACAAACCATTGTCTTGTGAGACAGAAGATGTAGAACCTACAACACAGAGTTGACCACCACGGCACAGACCATTGTCTTGTGAGACAGAAGATGTAGAACCTACAACACAGAGTTGACCACCACGTCACAAACCATTGTCTTGTGAGACAGAAGATGTAGAACCTACAACACGGAGTTGACCATCACGGCACAGACCATTGTCTTGTGAGAGAGAAGATGTAGAACCTACAACACAGAGTTGACCATCACGGCACAGACCATTGTCTTGTGAGACAGAAGATGTAGAACCTACAACACGGAGTTGACCACCACGGCACAGACCATTGTCTTGTGAGACAGAAGATGTAGAACGTACAACACAGAGTTGACCATCACGGCACAGACCATTGTCTTGTGAGAGAGAAGATGTAGAACCTACAACACAGAGTTGACCACCACGGCACAGACCATTGTCTTGTGAGACAGAAGATGTAGAACCTACAACACAGAGTTGACCACCACGGCACAAACCATTGTTTTGTGAGACAGAAGATGTAGAACCTACAACACAGAGTTGACCACCACGGCACAGATAATTGTTTTGTGAGACAGAAGATGCCCAAGCAAAGAACAACAGTTTAATTGTAGGTCACAGTTTATGTGCAGGTGTAGTCACAATGGTAGGTTGGATAAAACGACCACCGGTCACATCAATATAGCTCACACCTGGCACTGCGACGGTTGTATCGACATCTGAAGAATTGGCCGTGTTTGCATGAAACGCGTGTCATTGTTAGTACTCTCGTATGGACACGATTTGTTGATTGTATCAGCGTTAATCACATGGTCAGTAGGTCGCACAATAATCAATGTTCTCACAATCGAACAACAGCGACATGACACACAATACCCAGAGGGCCACAGTCACTTCCGGAACGGCCAGTTATTCTACGCCGAAACTTCTTAATAATGATTCTTACGTGGTCATAATAACAAATTGATTACATATTTTCAATTTGGATTGCAGTTGACTTATCGACTTTGACTTAAACTCAAATGCCGTATTGACCCCTCGCTGTCTTCCGGGAGGTTGCACTCTCGCTGTCTTCCGGGAGGTTACACCCTCGCTGTCCTCCGGGAGGTTGCACCCACGCTGTCTTCCGGGAGGTTGCACCCTCGCAGTCCTCCGGGAGGTTGCATCCTCGCTGTCTTCCGGGAGGTTGCACCCACGCTGTCTTCCGGGAGGTTGCACCCTCGCAGTCCTCCGGGAGGTTGCACCCTCGCTGTCTTCCGGGAGGTTGCACCCTCGCAGTCCCATGGGAGGTTGCATCCTCGCTGTCTTCCGGGAGGTTGCACCCTCGCAGTCCCATGGGAGGTTGCACCCTCGCAGTCCCATGGGAGGTTGCACCCTCGCTGTCTTCCGGGAGGTTGCACCCTCGCAGTCCCATGGGAGGTTGCACCCTCCGTCCTGCTCTGTTGACTGCACACAGCTCTGCTGTCAACACCAGAAGCCAAGTATCATTTCTGATCTCGTCACTCCACCTCTTCAGTGACCTTTCTCTCTTCCGTTGTCCTTTGAAATCTTGCACGAATGCTTTGCATACGACAAAAGACCCCAAACCACTGAATTCTCGTGCGTCTGATGACGTTTGTAATGGATTATTGAGGAGTGAATGTGTCTTCTCTGATCTGGCTATTTTGCAACTTGTCTGTCCTGGAAACGCCTCTAATAACGCATCTCAAAAACCTCAAGAGATTGTGTCTCCTGTAATTGGAGTATTCATTGAATACATAGTTAGGCCCTAGACAGAAACCTAATTAGGCATACACTAATCATATCGATACGGGTCACATCAGGCGTATGTTATTGATATGTACCTTAATTAGTGGACTACTTTAAATTATGTTGTGTTTACGCATGAACCCCGGTTACTATTCGGAATTAGTAAGAACACATTATGCGACTTAAATATTAATTTAAAATTAATCATAGCACAGCTTACCTCATTACCGCACTCTTAATAGGATTTTGCCATTTCGATTTGAAGCAATGTTTTCACGTTTACATAAGATATTTGATCTAATATAATCTAATTTAGTTGTTTGTGACTGTTTCGTAAAAAATCATTTCATGTATGACATTGTCACAAACAACGGGGGCCCTCTATGGGGCTCTCTATGGGGCCCTCTATAGGGCCCTCTATGGGGCCCTCTATGGGGCTCTCTATGGGGCCCTCTATGGGGCTCTCTGTGGGGCTCTCTACGGGGCCCTCTATGGGGCTCTCTATGGGGCCCTCTATGGGGGCTCTCTATGGGGCTCTCTATGGGGGCTCTCTATGGGGCTCTCTATGGGGGCTCTCTATGGGGCCCTCTATGGGGCTCTCTATGGGGCTCTCTATGGGGCCCTCTATGGGGCTCTCTATGGGGCCCTCTATGGGGGCTCTCTATGGGGCTCTCTGTGGGGCTCTCTATGGGGCTCTCCATTCCATTGACTAATCCCACACAGGACATTAGCAGTTCTTCAGCTAAACTGCATCCGCGCTGATTTATATCTTAATCAATATGCTTTTGTTCAAGCCCAGTGGTTTTATGTTACGCGTCTGGTGGACGAATGCTACCACATTAATAACAAAACAGACAATGAGTAGAGCGTAAGTAATTTGTATATCATTGCAGCATAGAAAGACCTTATTAACAAACATCAGTATTGTGTGTGGGTGCGTTGCTTGCTTGATGACATCTAATGGTGAAAACTAATCTGCTCTAAATCAAAGTTACGAGTCAATAGTGACACCTGCGTGGCATTTTACATCTGTGTTACGAGTTTTTATGTATATATAAAGGATTTTAGCGTAATAAAAGTCTTCGTATCGTATTGTGCTACTCTCGTGTCGTATTGTGCTACTCTCGTGTCGTATTGTGCTACTCTCGTATCGTATTGTGCTACTCTCGTATCGTATTGTGCTACTCTCCCTGTAACTGCGCCGAAACTAATCTCATATTTCGATTCTCTCACCTTCGGTGGTTGCCTTTTGTTTATTTGACAACATTTAACAAGAATGCCGTCCAACGCAAAAGAAATGGCAAGTGGACGTAGAAGCCATTGGCTTACCGAAGGTGCAACGATTATTCATATTCACACTGTACGTGTAACGGATCTTCTCAGATATTTCTAAATTTTGTTTTAGAACATATTCACGCCGCAAGCATTAACACAACCAGTATATAATTGGTCCCTTTCATATATGGCCTCTGTGAGAACGAATATTCTGATACACTTTCTACACCCTCTCGTATCACCCGCTCATTCCTGTGTCCACAGATCATGTGCTTCATGGCGTTCTCCATGGTGTCGCTGGTGACGGCTATCGTCAGCATCCAACTGCTGCGGCTCGGCCTCGTCAACCAGACGACCGACGGCTCGGTCTACGAGAAAGAACACAAGGACTCTCTTATCCTGATCGCGCTCTCGTGCGCCGGCGTCGAGTGCCTCTTCTGCATCGCCTCGTCCTTCGTCAGCTGCCGGCTCGCCAAGGCTGCCAAGGCGCAGCTCGCAGAGAAGACGGTCGGAACCTTCTACATTCAGGTAGTCAGTCCAAAGGAGATTCTGCTCATTGAGAAACACAAAAACTCGAATAAGCCGAAGATATCGTTGCTCTAATGATGCCTGTCGCTCTGTCCGCGGCGTCCGTTCATATCAGTAATTAGGACTAACATTGGAAGAAGTGATAGCTTAGTCATAAACTATGTATATACTACTCGAATCCCCCACTGAGAACGGGCATGGTATGTATGTATGTATGAATGTATGTATATACATACATAAATACATTCATACATACATACATACATACATTCATACATACATACATACATACATACATACATACATACACACACACACACACACATACATACATACATATACATACATACATACATACATACACATATAAGAAAGCCATCCTAGAATTACGTCAAGTTTCGTGTTATCATCGATTGCTGTATTGCGCCACACAACGTCAATCACTCAGCCAAACCGTCGTCCACAAAGCAATACTGATGTCAACGCCAATCATTCCGGCCGTTAGTAGGCCTGTGTTCGATTGTAAAAGACGAGAACAAATTGCCTCGATATTGCAAAGCCGGGAACACTGACTCGTGACATTTGCAAGTACTGACGTTGCGATGCATGTCACAACTGCAAGACGTCGCATGTCTTCTACGTGGCGACGTTCTCTTGCGTAACACGCTTGTCCTGTGTTGATTCGACACATCACGAAATGTTCATCACACATCGATGTGTCGACCGAAGTCAATGAGACATACTCTGGGCATTGTGTACTACAAACTAATTAACAAAGACAGAACTGTGCGAAGCATTGAATCTGTTGCGTGAGTGAGCGAGTTGCCAGCGGGAGACGTCGTGTAACGATTATTTGCGAGAGGACGTTGAAGATCGCCAGCGGACGTATATATCGATTCCAACTGAGTCGTCATAAACACCTTGTACTGCAGAGCCGGTCGTAAACGGTGCAAGTCTTATAAATAAACGATTACATATCCCAGACACATATCGACATATAATCACGGCTTACTTCGTCTGCCAAGAAATCAGAATTAGAAAGAAAGAAAGAACCTGTCTGAGCGGCGGAAATTGACCTCTGCGGCGGGGGAAGTTTGCTTGATCTGTCGTAAACTCATGTTATATAATATACACTAAATATATTCTAACATCATGTTATAGAATATATATACTGTATCCATTTTAACATCATGTTATATAATATACACTGTATTTATTATAACATTTTGTTATATAATATATTTTGTATCTATTCTAACATCTTGTTACATAATATACACTATATATGTTCTAACATCTTGTTACATAATATACACTATATATGTTCTAACATCATAGCCGCCTAAATGTGTTTTGAAGACCCACCATTTTAAAATATAATTTGACCGTTATTTGTTCATGCATATCGACCTTGCTGTCCAGCATGTAATGTAAACATGATATTTGAGTCTAAACATTCAAATCAAACATATGGTTTAATTACAGATATACTTTATACTATATAACATGATTTTACGAGAAAAAACCATACTGGGTAACTTTAAGCAGTAGATTTCGATTCGTCGTCATATTTTTGACGTGAGTGTGGTTAGTGAAGACATTTTAATTAGGATACATATATTCAACGGCAATACGTAGCAATGCGTAGCAATACGTAGCAATACGTGAACATATCGAAGACTCAGACACGTCAGGTTTACTGTGAGCAATCGGAGGTTTTGTACGGAAATTATATAATATATGTTAAAGTTGTAACCAGTACTTTAGATATCGTCACACTGCAGTCGTTGTAAGCAGTACTTTAGATATCGTCACACTACAGTCGTTGTAACCAGTACTTTAGATATCGTCACACTGCAGTCGTTGTAACCAGTACTTTAGATATCGTCACACTGCAGTCGTTGTTACTTTTATTCGGTATTGAAAACATGCAATGTGCGTCACTGCCTGACTATAACCAACCGAGTCGTTTGTTGTCGACGGGAGACTTCCTCCCGTCGAGACCGGCTACGTAACTAGCGCGTTCAATGGATGTTGATAGATGAGAATATCATGTTGAGCTGTAGACTAGGTTGTTCTTGGGAGACTTGCGGCATCTCTTGCTGAAGCACCTACGTTTAATTGTTGTATAAAACGTGTTCTCGTGTTAAAATGATTAATGATGTTACGAACCCAATATACTACATTTCATGTGCCAACTATTTAGAAAGATTATATTGATTTCAGGCATGAAGCCGAACGGAACAATAAACATGTTGTGGTGTTTGTGTCTTCTTGTTACTCACGTTTCTTTAATTTTTCATTTAATGTAAACACAACATATACGTTTACACATTCTGAGTTACCGATTCACTTTAGTGAAATGGTCACAATGAATGTAAATACGGGTTATATACAACATAAAATAAATTGGATCTCATTGAACACGACTTGAATTTACCTTACTTTAGTGAACGTTAAAACAACGGATAATGCTTCGTGTGGCTGAAGAAATGTGCAAGCCTCGAAGTTGGTCATGTCCGGTCGGTCGCTTACACGTGTCGTTCGTTGATTTGCCTAGGACGGGAAATACGGACGCCACCTGGACTTGTCTCAGGAGCAGGAGGACTTCGAAGATACGGGCGTCGACAACGTCACGATGAACGGATCCAGTCTCCCCGCCCAGCCGGACGCCGTCCACATCCACGTGCGCAACGACACCGGATGTGACGTGTTGGAAACGGAGAACGGAGGTGCGCACGACATAGACGCGGGCGCAGGCCTATGATGAATGCGACACGGCTCGTGTGCGTACTGCTTCAATTGAGGTCTCTAGCCACCGAGTGAAAGAAACTATACGACCAAGTAAGAAACATACAAAGCACGGTGGTGATATACAATGACTGTGATGTCAATAAAAGGACTGCTACCACGACGTGGATCCGTAGGGGAACTGTGGGTCTCCACCACGAACAAAATTGTGCATGGTCAAGGTCCGTGGATATCCCGAGTGACGCACATGGTCTGCCGCGATCCACTGCTGTCTGGCTTCTCCGTGACGTCCTCGCCAAGCATGACGTGGGAGGACGTATAAGCTGCTGACAAAAGTATAAATAATACGCTTGCATCGATGCTGTAGCTCGTGGGTTCCAGCACTGCCAGATGGTAATGTAATTGAAACGTCGGGAAATCAGTATGAAACACGGCGCCTGACAATGATATAGACTTCAGTGTTCACCCACACGGATTGCTATTACGATGTCACAATTATCTGTTATGTCACAATTGTCTATTATGATGTCACAGACTCAGTTATTTATTCACACCCGCCGGTGTCCGGTGTGGATGTTGTGATACGTCTTTGCTTATGTAACAACATAATTTCTGCGTTACACCATCGCACGGTAATGAGCAACCTTCGTGCCTTTTCTATACACAGTCACGTGTCATTAGGTTGCACGAACTATCGAACAGTAACAGTACGTATAGCTTTACGATACGATAGGTGAGAACACCGGGAAAGGTCAATTCTTATTCAAGTGAAGAAGGTTCTGCCGGTGAGTAGTTGTAGTGTCCTTGTCAAAAGCATATACAGAGTCCGTGCTGCTAAACCGTTGTGAACCATGGTCAGTGACTAAAAAACAAACAGAAGAACCAGAAATGTGGTTATTGAGAAGAATGCTTCAAGAAACGAGGACAATTAACATATATACGCATATGAACGGTTCTAATATTTATACATTTTATTACACCGAATTACACATGCCGGTGTGCAATGAAAAGTCCGGTTTATTCAAGAATAATCTGATCCGTAGCCATTACCAAACAAGACAGTCCTACTAATCTAGGACCTAGACTAGATAATGACTTCTGGGATAGGACATCTCAAATATAGAGTGACTAAATAATTTATCTGTATTCTGGAAATCCACATACGAACCACGCACTTAATGTCACGTTAAAACGACATGGTACTGAGCAACCTTATTTGACATAATCCAACAACTGACAACGTATGTCATTTGACCAGGCAAGATGGCAAAGTCGTTCCCTCTATGGAGAACTTCCAAGTCCATCTGACATTAAGCATATAGGTTAACTCAGTTTTGCCAGTGTTGGCCACTATAGAGTTTCTTTGATTTCATGGAAAATTTTCTTTTCTTTAAACACATTACTTTCACATCAATTAATTTACCTCTCATACAAATTTTATAAAATAATGACTCTTTTCGTAAACAAACAAACAAACACACACTATCAAACCTGAAAACCTTCAATTAAAGCCCATCCCAGTGACTGATATTTTAAAGTTCGTACATTTGGCCTACTGCACTGATATTTGTGCAGACAGTCTACTGCCATCACGTGAAAGTTCTAATGCCGTAGTATAAGCCCGTTGCTTGCATTTCTCCCGACCAACGTCAGTTAGACTGATTCTGTTAGTGGGCTACTGCACGCATTAGAGCAACAGTTTCGATCTGCTGAATGTTTAAACAGTCATTTACCTTTGGAAGCCGTCACGTTGGGCACATGCCAGGTCTATATTGACTCTGTTGTCATCAACAAAATGACTTCACCGTGAAGACTGCATGCTGATGCACTAATGCACATGTTTATAATTATAACCATCATCACTGATATTTTGCAAGTACTAATATCACTGAGAGAACTTGCTGCTTACCCACCTAGTCAATATTTCCGGGGGTCAAACTGGTTACAAATTCATTATATTTGACCTAATGCCAGTTGTGCTTTGTAAATGAGTCATATAGAAGTAAAACAACCAGGACAAACCAAACAGGTAGAAGAAAACAGGATGGACTGTCAACATAAAGATGGTGGACTCAAAGTGGCAGATTGCCAGGATACGCCAACAGCCTGAGGCTGTGGCTACATATCATCAGCATCAACTGAAACCTGCCACAGGTGCATTAGTGGCCAGTTTGACAGAGGCACTTCCAGTGCTATTGCCTGGATAGAACCACAATGGTAGTGATGTTTGAACTGTGAGATATTGATCTGTTGTGACTAGAACACATTTAATGTCAAGACCTGGATGTGATTTATTGATCTTTATAGGGAGGCAGTTGGGGTCATTTCTTGTACGAGCTACATCAGATATGTGTAAGCGTTTATTACAAAGAGATAGCAAATGAAATAGGATGGTGTATTTTAAATAACGTGTTGTATAAATGTATGATTATGTCGGGTAGGTGCTTATTTACTAAGATACGCCAGATTAATTTTTCAGGAATACATACAGTGGAATTGGATATATTAGCATTGGCATATTTTAATTGACCGATTGTATTTAAACATGTATATTGATGATAGCATAATGTGTTTATTAAGAGATAGAAATTCAGACAATTAAATTGTATGGCATATTTTATTCAACAGATTCTATACATGTATACTTACATAATTTTTGGACACTTTCAGTAAAAGTGAAAGTGACACCAGATTAATGTTTCACAAATGATCAAATCGGATGTCATATTTTAATTGAAATATTCAGTAAACATGTATATATTTACATCATTCCCATGTGTTTTCAGTGCTTCTTCTGTCGGTGTAGATTTGGTGCAGACACTTTCACTTTGCCTGGGATGTTTCTGCTCATGTCCACATCCTGTAAAAGCGAAAGTGAAACTACATGCAAAGTGTTCGATAAATAACTACCGGGAAAGACCTGGACTAATAACAGCACATCAGACTGGGAACAGATCATTAATTGTTTTTCCATAGGTGACAATGGCAAATTTTCTAGTCCTGCATGTACAAAATTATTCAGATTTTCTGACATCACAATGACACAAGTTGTTGCACACTTTGTCACTTTATAAAATTCTATTTTGTTTTCGAGAAACTCAACATGGGAGGTTCATAAGGACGGTCATTTTAAATTCATATATTTCTATCATCACTGACTATAATATGGCTATTCTCATTCAAGTGAACTTAATCTCAAAAGAGGCTATCATCTGGACGACGGTCACTAGGGACATGTCTTAAGAGATAAATGTCATGTCTACTGGTTATCAGCTAGGATACAGGGCCTCCACGGGGACTAAATCAAAAGTCAATATCATTGGTTGGTCAATAGAAACATGCTGTTGAGATTCCACTAGAATCTAATGCTGTGTAACAAATACAGTTTTACAACTAAGTGACAAGATGCGTTATATTCAGTGGCGATGCGTGAGAAGTATTAGCAAAGCTTTTCAATATAAATGTCCTCCAAATAGAGCAAATGTGAAGATTGGTATTGAGGGATGCTTTTGACATACCTCTACCCTGAGGTAATACAGATTATTCAGAGTTCAGGTTTAATTAACAAATGGCAAAATATATCAAAGTTTCCACTGGCTGAACAGAGAGCCACAGGGCCAGAAAAGGTGTGTTTCAAAATGCTGACATCTCTACAACTAAATGCCATGATTATCTGTATATGGAATATATGTTCAACATCACCTTCACATTCAAATTCGTATTGTCCTCAAGTTGTGCACTGAATGAGATTCAACTTGAGAAGCAAGGCATGTTACACTGACATTGTTGAAAACGGTTGGACAGGTTATGATACACATACAACAAATATGCCAATGGCAAAACTCTTGTCTGTGCACATATCTGTTGTAACACAGAAATATAACTTCAAATCAACAATCACTTCTACGTGGTCCACACTTGGAACACCAACAGGAGTCCTACTTGTCAAAATAACAAAGGTCACATGACTTAAAAGTTGAACAAAAGTTAAAACTCTGAACACAAGGAACCAGACATTATAAGGTACTGTATTCTACCTAATAAGCGTATGCTCGAAAAAAATTGGGCCATGGAAAAATGTCAAAGAATCTGTTCTTATAAGCGTACACCAAATTTTCTCTCTCTAGACAATAAGGTAATTGTTTAACACTAGTGGTGTGATTTGCTGACCAGTGTAGAACAACTGAAAAGTAGTGCCAACTGTTAAACACCAGATGGCAACACTTTTCAGTTGTTCCACACTAGTCAAATTAAAATAATTATGGATTGTGCTGATTAAAAACGGGGTGTATGCTAATTAGTGCATGTACACTTAATAGGTCAAATACGGTAACTTGTTCGGTGGTTATTTAGTAGGACATTTCTTTCCAATGCAGTTCCTCCTCCCGCCCTTCTTTCTCCCTCTCTTCCACACTCCTCCCTGTTTGTACATGCTAGCTCTCCTTTCTCCCACTTGTAGGGCACAGGGGAGAGACCACAGTCACATTTGCCATTGGTGGCCATTGCCCCTAAAAGTTCCTCTAAAATGTTACAGCAAATGAAACATCAGTAAACCGACTTCCTGTGTGAAATTTCACAAAACTGATACCCCTCAATTTCAACCCAGCCCAGCCACTGAAATATTGATGCGATCGGCCAATTGGCCAGTGTGTTGATATGCGAATGGTCACCAACTGTCTATTGCCACCAATGTGGCAATACAGAAACAAATTGGGGATAATTTTAGTTTTGTAATAGCACAGTGACAGCCGTATTACTATTGCAATACTGTAGCGATAGTTTCATAACTATCGTGATAGCATTGCTATAATATCGCGGAATAGCGAATATTTCGAAACTGTAATTGATGGTAGCCCTGGAGGTAGTTCATTAAACATATGGAATACCTGAATGACACTGCTCTAATCGACAACTGTTGATGATTGTAACTGATGGTAGCCCTGGAGGTAGTTCATTAAACATATGGAATACCTGAATGACACTGCTCTAATCGACAACTGTTGATGATTGTAATTGATGGTAGCCCTGGAGGTAGTTCATTAAACATATGGAATACCTGAATGACACTGCTCTAATCGACAACTGTTGATGATTGTAATTGATGGTAGCCCTGGAGGTAGTTCATTAAACATATGGAATACCTGAATGACACTGCTCTAATTGACAACTGTTGATGATTGTAATTGATGGTAGCCCTGGAGGTAGTTCATTAAACATATGGATGAATGACACTGCTCTAATCGACAACTGTTGATGATAGGTCGATAAATAAAAACAATGTATCAAATATAGTTGAAAAGACATGTTTAATTATAATATTACAGTGGCACAAGTCTCCCTGCTGGATTGTTTTGCCAACTATCATTACTATTGGCAGTTCAATGTACTATCGACGATAACAATCGACAGTTCAATTTACTATGGATAGTATTGCATCATCACATCAACTGTTGCAATGCATCAATAGTTGGATGTATTGTTACACTTCTATAGTCAATACTTTAATACAAAAGTGCTCTATAAATGTACACTTAACATGCCATAGACACTTAGCTATGGACTCTTTATGAGGATACTGAATCCACAGGTACCAAGTCTACCATTTTGGTGGTAGAATAATTTCTTAAATTTTTACAGAATTCCACAACTACCACTTTCGAATGAAAATATACTATCACATCACAATTTCAAAGTTAAAAAAAATTACTTACTAATTTTTATTCCAACAACTATTTCACTTAAAATAAATGTACCAAAATTAGGTAATTATACTCTAAAAATCTTCCCACCCCTGCAAACATTGGGCTAGGCCAGACCTTTATCTCCTGCTGTCACATCAAAGTGATAGATCTAACACTTTACACTTTTTGTGTAGTGTCACTTGGCACCTCTGTGTGTGGCACTGGTCAACTGCCCACGTCAACCAGCTGTCCACAGTCAGTAATTGGATATAATTAAATTCTGAAAGCAGTGGTCAATATTTCCTGCAACAGTTGCATCAAACCCACCACTGCACTACCTTCTACCTGTAAACTGCCATCTTGGACACTGTTGTTGTTGCTATGGAAACACTGTTATATGTAAGTATTGATAATGATTAGTGAGGCCAAATTCAGGCTTTGAATAAATCACCATTTATGAAACACAGAATGCTTCTTACTATTTACTTATCCTCTTCATATCCTACTTGGCGTGTAAGGTCACGCAGAAATGCTTCATGACGGCTTAAATAAGCTAACTGAATGCCCAAAATCTACTACAGAATGTGACCAAGCCAAGGAGGACAAGTACTGTCCTTGAGGCAGACAGAGACTGGATATGACAACAGCTTAAACAGATGGTTCAGCTAAATTAATGACAACTCATCATTATCATTGGTCGGGCCAGGGTCAGAGCATTGACAAGTCATTTCCATAACAGTAGACTGTTCATTAGAGAAGGTAGGTCAGCAAACGTTCTCTTTGGTGTGTTTTTCTTTTTGTTTCCTTCTGTTTTTCTTGCCATGAGTGGGCGTCCACTGCCATGAGTGGGCGTCCACTGCCATGAGTGGGCGTCCACTGCCATGAGTGGGCGTCCACTGCCATGAGTGGGCGTCCACTGCCATGAGTGGGCGTCCACTGCCATGAGTGGGTGTCCACTGCCATGAGTGGGCGTCCACTGCCATGAGTGGGCGTCCACTGCCATGAGTGGGTGTCCACTGCCATGAGTGGGTGTCCACTGCCATGAGTGGGCATCCACTGCCATGAGTGGGCGTTCACTGCCATGAGTGGGCGTCCACTGCCATGAGTGGGTGTCCATTGCCATGAATGGATGTCTTGATACTGGTTCTTCTCTGTGATGATAGCTGTGACTAGCTAGTTGGAGCGTCTCAGTCAAATCTAGTTTAAGAGCTTGTCTATGTCCCAATAGAGTTCTTTATTTGTCAACCTACTGCTTCAGTGGACATTCGGACACATCCTGAGCATTCTAGTGTAACTCTCTTCAAACATCCTATCCAGTTCTTTTGAGAGGCACCAGGCATCAAAAGTGGCACTGAAGAAAACAGATGACAACTACCGTAAATGAATAGATGCCAATGATTGACACAAGACAATGTGACCAGAAGGGAGAGAAGGTTACTGTTCATCCCCACTTGGGAGATCTTTCCAAACATGGCGGAATCTTTCAATTCTGCAAGTGAAGTGCCACAATTGAAAGATACAACGTTTAAAACTCCCTCCACAACTGGTTTAGCCCATTACAAATCAGGTTTGTTGATGTTCAAATCTGAATGAATAGTTAGATCTGGTAACTTGCCAAAGTGTGAGTCATAGTATGGACCATTTCTTATGGCAATATTTTTACTGGATCCAGTCAAAAAGTAACGTAATAGTTTGTCTAATAATTTCACCAAAACTAAACAACAAATTTGTACAAACGAACTAGCATTTGGTAGTGGATACTAGATAGGTTCGATTTTTTGCAAGATCAGCGTGAAATGAGACAAGCAAAAATCAAACTGTGAACCAACCTTTAACATTTTTGCATTTTACCCATACTGCATGTCTGGTCAAAATGCCACTGGGTACCGGCAGCTGACTTATAAAAGGATACAACAATACCGCATTAGTGCAGGACAATAACATTTTCTAACAGAAGAGCCTGCGTGCTGCACGCCACTGTCACCCATTAACTCCCTTCATTCAGATGGAATCGGGAACAAAAACAACCACTTCGACTTAGAATCAGAGCCGTGCATTAATATCGTGTAAATCACTCACACAGTGCTTTTCTACATACGTGCATTGCGTTAATGCCACAACATCTGCATGGCAATCATTCACCATTTATTGATCTGTGTAATTATTTATTCAGAATAGGCAGTTAGCTATAAAATCAACAACTACAACTGATAAATATTTAAACCAAACTAACCGAGAAAGTGACTCCTTCGGATTGATGATGTTGATTGGGAGCAGAGTAACTCAGTGACAACAAATGTTGATCAGAAACACAGATTGGCCCACTGCCATTCAGATCACCTCTAATGTGACTACAATTGATTAACAATTGATTACAGATGACTAGGGGAGACTAATTAGGAGCTAATGGATGATGCTGAACAGAGAAATGGCACAGTCAAGTTATAATAATCAATTAGTGGGAACATGATAATGATGAATCTTACACAGATTATGACGATACTGCAAACAGAATGATAACATCAACGTAGCTGGATTGGCAGCCCTTCTACTGCCAGGTCACTGGGGTCAGTGCGAATACGCATAGTTTCCTTGGCAACACAGGTTTAGAGTTGTGTAAATACAAGAACCGATTCACTTCCACACATGAATCAACTGAGACATTGAGGGCTGAAAGATGTTGCCCATGTTTATGAAAGTCGCCAACAAGTTTTGAACCCAGGACTCAAACAAAGAGTCCAATTGTCTAACTGTTACATCCTCTTAATAATGGTACGACACACATTATTTAAAAATCTGTCAAACTCATTCCTCTTGGCACACATGCAAAGAAGCAGTCAGAAGAATAACAAAGACATGTGATCATAATTGATTGTGATGTCAGACTCTGAATCTGTCAATTACTCCTCCATAGAGAGTCCTGGAATTCGTTGTACTTGTTACTAACAATTATATACCCCGTTCACACTAGCATTTTAATCCGGAGCGAAACCTTCACTCCCAGTTAAGCATTCACACTGGCAAAATCTAAACCGGATCAACGATTTAAAGCCACGTAAACTAATCCGCGTCTTTGAGGTGGTTTCGCACCAGTTTAGTTGTTACTCCGGCTCAAAAGCGTGCGTTGACAAACAAAATACAAAACATTCTACAAATCTCAGTCAAATGCAGAGGTTGTGATGAAAAAGCTTCATTCTTCGCAAACGATCATTACGGCGGCAGTGACAGCGACAATGATGCAGTACAACTCATGCAACTGACTTTTTGGCGACATATATACCTATGACACGTGCCACATGACAACGTTGCCGTTCGCTAGTTAATTTCATTAGTCAATTGTATAATTTTAATGCATGCCATGTGCTCATATTTATGCAATTTGTTATTTGTATTTATTGTATGTATATATATATATATATATATATGTACATATATTATTGACTTTGGCATGAAATAAACATATGCATATTACAGGTTGTTTGATGTGTGCATCCATTTTAGATTAACAGCCCTGCACCCTCTGTGACATTTTAGATTAACAGCCCTGCACCCTCTGTGACATTTGATCATCTCCCTGCGGTTATTAAACGAAACACCCGCATTAGTTGGTCCTGTTCAAGCAATGGTGTGAACACAAAGGGTTGGCCCGAGCTGAATCGGCTTAGTTAATGCACATTTGAAGTGGATTAATTAAACTGGCTCAAAGCCGGTTCATAGTGTGAACAGGGTAAATGAGCCCAGAAAGGAGGCAGCTGCTAAGAGTGTCGTGGAATGACCTCAAAGAAGTAGAATCATGTTCACTCGGATCAAGGAAACCCCTGACAGAGCCAAGAACTGGGCTGATTGTAGCTGTTGGATTCTTACTACTCTCTCTCAGGTTGATTTGTCTCTAAAAAGACGATGTCGTCCACTGGTCCTTGTTTGTGATGCCATAGTCATGTTTTAGTGAGATGTTTGTCGGAGTCAATATCACGGCCAGTGTGAGGCATGACCCACCAGCTTGGTCTGTCCATGGCCAGGATGAAGCATATCCCACCAGCCTGGTCTGTCCACGGCCAGTGTGAAGCAGGACCCACCAGCTTGGTCTGTCCACGGCCAGTGTGGAGCACGGCCCACCAGCTTGGTCTGTCCACGGCCAGTGTGAAGCATGGCCCACCAGCTTGGTCTGTCCACGGCCAGTGTGAAGCAGGGCCCACCAGCTTGGTCTGTCCATGGCCAGTGTGAAGCAGGACCCACCAGCTTGGTCTGTCCACGGCCAGTGTGGAGCACGGCCCACCAGCTTGGTCTGTCCACGGCCAGTGTGAAGCATGGCCCACCAGCTTGGTCTGTCCACGGCCAGTGTGAAGCAGGACCCACCAGCTTGGTCTGTCCACGGCCAGTGTGGAGCACGGCCCACCAGCTTGGTCTGTCCACGGCCAGTGTGAAGCATGGCCCACCAGCTTGGTCTGTCCACGGCCAGTGTGAAGCATGGCCCACCAGCTTGATCTGTCCATGGCCAGTGTGGAGCATGGCCCACCAGCTTGATCTGTCCATGGCCAGTGTGGAGCATGGCCCACCAGCTTGGTCTGTCCATGGCCAGTGTGGAGCATGGCCCACCAGCTTGGTCTGTCCATGGCCAGTGTGAAGCATGGCCCACCAGCTTGGTCTGTCCATGGCAGCAGCAGTCTAAGTTTCAGGTGGGATATTAAATGATTTCATAATTCGTTTTAGAACATCTATGAAGTAGAAGTTGTCATCAACCGACTGTTTTTTCTCTCCCTGCAGCTCGCCAAAGAAGACTGAATTTTAAAGTCAGTTCTCCATCTGTCATTCTTACAACTACAGCAACAGAACATATCATCATCAAGACAAATTACATTAACAATACATTTACAAGAGCCCACTGGCAACAGAGAGAGAGAGAGAGCACAGATAATAATAACAGATGTCATGACAATCAGCCCCTAAAGGCATAGTCTACCTGTCTACAGCCGCCATGTGGCACCACAGTAATTTTGATCACATTAACAAGGACTTGCCATCACTAACTAGCAGCACTCCGTGTCAAGTCAGTTCTGTCACTGTAATCAGATTCCTCCGCAGCACCGGAAGAATGCCAGACACAGCGGTGGCCACTCGTCATCACGCTCAATTATTCAATAACTGAATAAGGCCATTATGGCTAACAGTCTCGGTGGCAAGACTGACGAGGCATTGCGACATGCGTGTTCTCTGCAGACACTACGGATGCATTTTAAAGGTCCCTCCTCAATAACATTCTTGCTCGTTTCGTTTTAGACCCAAAAAATCAAACCTATCTAGTATCTACTACGACATGCCAGCTCGCTTGTGCAAATTTGCTATTTAATTTTGATGACATCATCAGACAAAGTATGACATAATTTTTTACCAGATGTGGTCAAAAAGGGCAAAAGTAATCCACTTCTATATACTATAGCACAAGGCTATTAACACTTTTTCGCAATTTACCCAATCTACCAAAGTAAATTCTTTCAATGATTTTAACAAATGGTTGCACTCTCTTACCAAGCTGACTGCTGGCTGCTGTGACTGGTTACAGCTGATTGCTGGCTGCTGTGACTGGTTGCAGGTGCTATTGCTGGCTGGCTGCTGTGACTGGTTGCAGCTGACTGTTGGCTGCTGTGACTGGTTGCAGCTGAATGCTGGCTGCTGTGACTGGTCGCAGCTGACTGTTGACTGCTGTGACTGGTTGCAGCTGACTGCTGACTGCTGTGACTGGTTGCAGTTGACTGCTGGCTGCTGTGACTGGTTGCAGCTGACTGCTGTGACTGGTTGCAGTTGACTGCTGGCTGCTGTGACTGGTTACAGCTGAATGCTGGCTGCTGTGACTGGTTACAGCCGACTGTTGGCTGCTGTGACTGGTTACAGCCAGTTGGCTGCTGTGACTGGTTACAGCTGACTGTTGGCTGCTGTGACTGGTTACAGCCGACTGTTGGCTGCTGTGACTGGTCACAGCCGACTGTTGGCTGCTGTGACTGGTTACAGCTGACTGTTGGCTGCTGTGACTGGTCACAGCTGACTGTTGGCTGCTGTGACTGGTCACAGCCGACTGTTGGCTGCTGTGACTGGTTACAGCTGACTGTTGGCTGCTGTGACTGGTTACAGCTGACTGCTGGCTGCTGTGACTGGTTACAGCTGAATGTTGGCTGCTGTGACTGGTCACAGCTGACTGTTGGCTGCTGTGACTGGTTACAGCTGATTGTTGGCTGCTGTGACTGGTTACAGCCGACTGTTGGCTGCTGTGACTGGTTACAGCTGACTGTTGGTTGCTGCGACTGGTTACAGCTGACTGTTGGTTGCTGCGACTGGTTACAGCTGCTACTGCTGCAATTTCTTATAATGCAATTTCTTATAAGCAAATATAAGCGAAACTCTATAAGTGAAAAAGGACATGATAGTAAAGAGAATGAGGAAGACGCTGTCACTCACAACGTATGGCAAAGTCTCTTGCAGAGAGTAGACACTGGGCTGGTATTTTAACATAGTAGATGGGAATGGCCAGGAACTCCAGACAATTGTCATTGTGTGGTTTATAAGTAATGTAGTTTCTATTTTAAGAAATCAGTATTTTATGTTTTTTATTCTAATTAAAATATTTCATCCATTTTTCTTGTGCCACATCAATTGATTTATTATTTACATTTTATTTTTATTCATAAACATTTATTTATACATTACTTACAATTTATAATTAATTAAGTATGCATAGTGCTTTGAGCTGTTTTAATTAAAGAATATTGCAATCTATAAAATATATATATGTTATTTGTAGTAGTAGTAGCAACACTTGGCTATAATAATATATATATATATATATATATATATATATATATATATATATATATATATATATATATATATATATATATATATATTATTTGTAGTAGTAGTAGTAGTAGTAGCAACACCCACCTAGCTATAATAATCTGCAAATTTATGAAGTCTTAATTTACATTAAGGATGCTGATGGTTATGTTGCTATTGCCTTTTACTTCTCCTGGCCTAGACACCAGACAAAAGAGACAAACAATCTCTTCCGCAATAGAACACCCGTTAGTAAAACAAGACCGCTGAGCTCTTATCAGTTGACACATGATAAAGTGATGCAGGCATGGACCAGTGACATTCATGCTGCTGCACGGCAAGAACCCACTGGAGGCCCAGTGTTTATACTGTACAGCACCCAGTCTTCATCATATATCTATAGATATACAGTACTAATAAGCGATTATCACTATATAGCTATATATACCTAATACCTTATTACGTGCAAAATCTATCCATGCACCTTGTATATCAAATATCATAACATATTAACTATAACAGTAGCACCACTAAACATGATCAAAACTGAACTTTCTTAAGTGCTCTACACATGTATTAGCTAATGACTGCAAGAGGTCAAAATCTCATTAAGCCCTGTTGGACATTCTTCTCTAAGGTTCCAAAAATATTCTTTTCCCATCTTCCAACACATTCCCCAGCTGCTCCATCACAGCTATTTCCACCTGCAAATCAAGATCTCTCAAATGTTATCTGGCCAACTTGCCCAAGGACACGCCTCATGTAAAGAAATGTGCTCTCTCATTTAAGTTGTCAATTGTTTTAGTAGGCAACCTTTCACATGGTTTGTCAAACAAATGCAAAGAATGCAATGAATATTGCAATGTGTACAGAATGAGTTACATCATAGTGGTTCATACAATGAAGAAAAGGCAAACAACGACCAAAAAGGGGAGAGCCTCATTAAATGCAGACGACTTAATAAAGAAAAAAACTTATTAATGAGCTGACATCTAGTAGAATTTTATAAGAGTTACAAATATGCATACATGCATGCACACATTATTTATAAAACTGAATCCTACCTCTATAACATTTTATGTTGCACCCAATCAATGTGACTACTGGGAAACACTTAATGTATGCTCCCCAAGAAAAACAAACGTATCTGTAATATATTGATATTTCAGAACATTTTCGAAACTGTTACATTCATTTACATATACACTAACACAGCACAAACATTTGCAACATAAATTACCTGAAAATAACTAGATGTTAGATCCTGTCTTCTGTCGATTCGTACAGCTGTAAGCCACACAGGAAATAACCAAATTCGTTGTCCCACAACTTTCTCCAAGATGTTTGTCTTGAAGAGTTTAACACTAATGCACGTATGAACAACCCAACTGCCCACACTTATAACACAACTGCTGGGACCACCCTCACCCAAATTATTTATCAGTCTGGTGGCCATGCCCCATTAAGAACAAATGACAATGACAAATCTTCAAGTTAATTGGTTCCTGGTGTCATCGTCACTGGCTACTAGCCCGATAAGTTTATACTTCTCTGGTAGCCACCTCATCTTCATTGCTTTTGTTTGCCTTATATTGAACATGATGATGGTGAGGAGAAAATACATTAACTTACTTACTCACTTATTTACTTACATATGTTAGACAACTGTTTGTAACATGCTATGTTCGCACCATAAACAGTACTACCCTATGTGTCATGCAGTGGATGCAACTGTTTCTGCCGTGCAATGAAATGCCGGCCAGTGGTCCACCACCGCTTCACTTCAGTGAGCTGGCTTGTCGCTCTTGTTTATAGGGGGGTGATTAATGATGTAACTCTATGATATATATATACATTATATATATATATTTATATATATATATATATATATATATATATGTATATATGTATATGTATATATATATATATATATATATATATATATATATATATATATATATATATATATATATATATATATATATGAACTATGCTTCAAATACAAATGCGAATACATTTGCTTGAAAACATTTGAATACCAATAAGTTGAAATATGTATTTTAATTTAAATGTATTTGCTTACATCTGCTGCTCAACAAGTTAAGTGTTTATGCATACAAGTGTTTGTGTGTACAAGTGTTTGTGTGTACAAGTGTTTGTGCATACAAGTGTTTGTGATTACAAGTGTTTGTGCATACAAGTGTTTGTGCATACAAGTTTTGTGCGTACAAGTGTTTGTGTGTACAAGTCATTTGTTGTCTTATTTATCTATTCACTGCAATACATTTCTTTGCCATTGGGTGAGGAAGATGGTTTGCTCAGATGTGTACTTGTTAATTAGCTGAAAGATTCAATTCTCTAATGTTTTATACCCTCATTATAACGTATGATACACGGTACATTGATGCACTAGAACAGTTGGTTTCTCTGGCAGAGGGACATCTGCAGTTACATTTTTAAACACATCGACCATCACAACATGCACAAACTGTTTCCTACCTAAGGGACTGGGCACAAACTGTTTCCTACCTAAGGGACTGGGCACAAACTGTTTCCTACCTAAGGGACTGGGCACAAACTGTTTCCTACCTAAGGGACTGGGCACAAACTGTTTCCTACCTAAGGGACTGGGCACAAACTGTTTCCTGCCTAAGGGACTGGGCACAAACTGTTTCCTACCTAAGTGACTGGGCACAAACTGTTTCCTACCTAAGGGACTGGGCACAAACTGTTTCCTGCCTAAGGGACTGGGCACAAACTGTTTCCTACCTAAGGGACTGGGCACAAACTGTTTCCTACCTAAGGGACTGGGCACAAACTGTTTCCTGCCTAAGGGACTGGGCACAAACTGTTTCCTGCCTAAGGGACTGGGCACAAACTGTTTCCTACCTAAGGGACTGGGCACAAACTGTTTCCTGCCTAAGGGACTGGGCACAAACTGTTTTCTACCTAAGGGACTGGGCACAAACTGTTTCCTACCTAAGGGACTGGGCACAAACTGTTTCCTGCCTAAGGGACTGGGCACAAACTGTTTCCTACCTAAGGGACTGGGCACAAAATATTTACCAAATAAGAGTACAAACATAGAGAACTATGAGCAGCTACATCAACTGGTGCCTGTTTCACCAATAAAAAAGATATTGCTGTGCAAAATCATTTGTTCACACATATCCACCACTGTCTACAGCTGCATTAGCCAAGTATGCAATTATACAATTATTGAGGTTTTCTCATAAATTTTAGTTTGTTTTCAATAGATATTTTTAAGTTCACAATATTGCTCAGAATCTTACGTTGTTATATCATTAGTTTTAATAGGGCCAACTTTGCATTCAATGTAGTAAATACATTGATTTGAACCATTTAGAAGGTAAGTTAGGACACTGCTTCGTGGTAATTTGCTGCTGATATCTGTTTCACATTCATGTGTGCATGCATGCATGAGTTCATGTGTGCATGCATGCATGAGTTCATGGGGAGAACGGGTAAACAAGAGGCACAATGGAATGGGGGTAACAAGCCATCTTAAAATGGGCCAATGGAACAATGGGGTATTGCATCTACACCCAACCAGCATTTCCTGTAAACAATACCGATTTTGGGGATTTGGGGAGGTATATAGTCATACCCCATTTTTATATGGATTTGTTTAAAATAAAAAATCATGGTAAAGTACACATTTTCTTGTGCTCATAACAACTTTAACATCAAATGTCAAACTTTAAGTGGTCGAAGCACAAATAATGTTTATGCAAGGCAGATTTCTGGTGAAACCAAGAGGATTTTGTTTGATGTAGGTAAATTTTGTAGCCTGAAAGATGACGACACTCGGTTGAAATAGGAAAGCTATATGCTGATTAACCAATGAAAAATGCTATATGGATTTACTCAGCTTCATACAGAATTCCATGTAAAAAACTAGATTTAAATCAAACAAATCTGGCAGACCTGGCTTACTATTACTTACCTTTAGACTCTTAAACATCTCCTTTTCCCTGATTGTTGCACTTCGGTCACATGAAAACATATTGATGGCAGTCTTGGCAGCTGAAAGTGAAACAGAAACTTAATTATGATTCGTCAACTTGTCAAAGTCTGATGTTAGGACAGTTTTGAGAATACATGTAACGGCCTTTATCTTACACCGAGTAAGAAACAGAGCATTACTTATTTCAACTGCAGCTTCAGGGATTGTCTTAATTAACATAATGTCCATTTTGTAAAACCTACCAATAACGATACTGATACTAAGTGTTTGGATTTATCAAACGGAGATTACTGTTTGGCCTTCTGTTAACATAAGTTTAACCCAAACCATCACAAACTGTCATAAAACCACCGATGGATATATTTTAAATCCGATGGATACATTTTCAGCTTAATTGACAATAGAATAAACTAATGGTGTTGTATTATTTCTGTTACCTTTGCCCCGTTTGGTGTTTCCTGGTGTCAGTTTCACTTTGTACCTGCAGAAAACAAACATAGCAGTGACCTCTGTTCATTATCAGATTAGAGCGAGAGAGAGGAAGAGATCGAGGGAGAGCATGAACAAGCAGGAGAGGATGAGAGCAAGAGTGAGCGAAAGCAGGTGAGCAAGAGAAAGTGAGCGAACGAGAGTGAGAGAAAGCAAGCAGGTGAGAGATGATTAGCGAACAAGATCGAGAAAGTGAGCGAACGAGTTAGAACAAGATCGAGAAAGTGAGCGAACGAGTTAGAACAAGATCGAGAAAGTGAGCGAACGAGTTAGAACAAGATCGAGAAAGTGAGCGAACGAGTTAGAACAAGATCGAGAAAGTGAGCGAGCGAGAGAACATGAGCAAGCGAGAATGAGAAAAAGTGAGTGAGTAAAGATGAGCGAGCGAGAATGAGGAAGAGATTACCAAAGGGAACAGAGAAAACAAAACGTGGAGAACAAGGGCACAAGAACGGAAGAAATGACATGACAGGAGATACTTCTTTCAGCAGCAGCACCACTTCTAGAACAAATCTCTGACTTGCCTGTGTCTGTACCTACTTGTAGTTAATGAGGACGCTGTAAGGTGCCGCCACTGGGATGCAGAACAGTAGTTCATCCTCCGCCACAGGCAGACCGGTCAGTGTGTCCAGTATGTCAGCATCCTCCTGCAAGCAATGCATCAAATAACATGTCAACTCCAGAGTGCACTCAACAACAGTATGTGTCTCAATCAATTCATACATGACACGATATAAAACCAATATAATTTGGCCTTACACCTTCCTGCCTACATCAAACTTTGAATTGTATTGATCTGTGTGCAACGTCGTATTCACCAGGTGGCGCTTCAGTAATCATTACAGAAACCTGCCTTCATGTACTCGAACCAACAACCTTATCAATCTTGATCAGAAAATAAACAATGATTGTTTTGGGAAACTACATCAATGTACGGCGCTAAAGAAAACAGCTGCTAAACCCTCCCCAATTAAACCAGTAGTGTCATCGGTGTTTTGAGAAGGTGCCTTAGGATGAAGGCCTACTATAATGAAACAACACTTTAGTAGGCTTACACTCTAGTGAAGGCATGTTAGGTAACAAGTAAACTAACAACCAAGAGCCTACAAAGTGACATCTCTCACCTCCACAGGGGCCACGTTGTCCTCTTCTTCCTTGTCATCAGCAAATTCACCTTCTTCCTTCTTGTTCATCGTCTGCAAGCTGACCCCGTCAGCAGCTGGAGGAAACATAGATCAACAATAGTTCTTATACAGCAAGTTATCTAAAAGTGTACAGTTCTGGAAGATTTGTTCACAACAACATCAACTCAACATCTGAAGCAGTAAAAGTGCCTCATTAAAAGTGCCTCGTTCATTGACAAAGGTTCTTTAATGTTCAAATCATTCTGTGTGAACAGTTTAAGCTAGTAATATACTTAAGTTGGTTTAACAAAAGAGTACGTCTACGCAGAGCCAACACCTCACCTATCTTGTCTGTGGTCAGTGGTTTAGTGGTAATGTCCTCCACAGTCAGTGGTCCACGCCGCCGGCCAGGCAGTTGGTTGTCCACTGCTGTTTGTTTACTCTCTGTCTGCTGTTGTTGTTTACCGGCTGATCTTGGAGGGTCCTGGGTTTGTCCTTTCTTCCCTTTTTTCTTCTTTCCCTGGTCTACTTTGGGAACACCAGCTGACTACAAGAATGACAAAAAATCTATCTGTATACATAAGTACATGCTCAATTGTGCGTGCATGCGTGTGTATGTGCATGCATGCGTGTGTATGCGTGTGTATGTGCATGCATATGTGTGTATGTGCGTGCATGCGTGTGTATGTGCATGCATGCGTGTGTATGTGCATGCATGCGTGTGTATGTGCGTGCATGTGTGTGTATGTGCGTGCATGCGTGTGTATGTGTGTGCATGCGTGTGTATGTGCATGTATGCGTGTGTATGTGCGTGCATGCGTATGTGCATGCATGCTTGTGTATGTATGTTTGTGTGTGTAACATGCATGCATGCATGTGTATATAACACGTACGAACAGTTATGTGCATACATGTGCATGTGTGTGTGTGTGTGTGTGTGTGTGTGTGTGTGTGTGTGTGTGCATGTGTGTGCGGGTGTGCTTGCTTGCGTGCATGTATAAAGAAGAGACCATCCAAGCCACACCAACAAGGCCTCCCTGAACACGTGTGTGCTGAGATTTCACAAAGTGTCTTACAGCGAGAATTTCCATCTTCAATCTTCTTTCTTCCTCATCCTGATGTTTGTATTTCTCCTTAATCTTCCTCTGTTTCGCCTGAAACAACAAATAAAAACATTGTTCACAATTTACTGTGCAACTAAATTCACTGAAGGTGTTTTGAGCACTATTTGAAATAAACGTAGCCAGAAACCTTGGAATATCATCCGATATACACAAAAATTGACCTCAGTAGCAGGGTCCATATTCCTACATAGGCTGTGTCATATGTATTTCTGTCAAAACGGTATATCAAATATCTTAGATACAAAGTATCATAATTTGCTATTCTAATAGGATTTTCATAAAGTCCAAGGTAATTATAAACTATTTCAAAGCAACAGCATACCTTCTGACCACGCTTTGCTGGTGGTAACTGTTGTTGTTGTTGTTGTTGTTGTTGTTGTTGTTGCTGTTGTTGTTGTTGTTGCTCATTCTTTCCTTCTGGTTCACACTGGAATTCAACAGCAACAACTTTACATATATACTAAGAAAGAACATACATTTGTGGTCTTTCAAAGAGAGCATTTGTGTTCAAAATGCATAAGTTCTGGCAAGCTTAACTCCTTGTGAAGATTCCGCTGGCAAAATGTGTGTCTGACATTAGACAATGGAGAGAACAGCTTATGTGCAGTAACTACAGTCTGGCTGAATATCTCAGAGAAATCATGTTGGTATTGGGACAAACATGTCCAATAACATGTCCAGAGCACAGTGAGCAGTCTAAGAGACTTGATATAAAGTCCGGAGCACAGTGAGCAGTCTAAGAGACTTGATATAAACTCCGGAGCACAGTGAGCAGTCTAAGAGACTTGATATAAAGTCCGGAGCACAGTGAGCAGTCTAAGAGACTTTATATAAAGCCCAGAGCACAGTGAACAGTCTAAGAGACTTGATATAAAGTCCAGAGCACAGTGAGCAGTCTAAGAGACTTGATATAAAGTCCAGAGCACAGTGAGTAGTCTAAGAGACTTTATATAAAGCCCAGAGCACAGTGAGCAGTCTAAGAGATTTGATATAAAGTCCAGAGCACAGTGAGCAGTCTAAGAGACTTTATATAAAGTCCAGAGCACAGTGAGCAGTCTAAGAGACTTTATATAAAGTTCAGAGCACAGTGAGCAGTCTAAGAGACTTTATATAAAGTCCAGAGCACAGTGAGTAGTCTAAGAGACTTGATATAAAGTCCAGAGCACAGTGAGCAGTCTAAGAGACTTTATATAAAGTCCAGAGCACAGTGAGTAGTCTAAGAGATTTGATATAAAGTCCAGAGCACAGTGAGCAGTCTAAGAGACTTGATATAAAGTCCAGAGCACAGTGAGTAGTCTAAGAGACTTGATATAAAGTCCAGCGCACGGTGAGCAGTCTAAGAGACTTGATATAACGTCCAGAGCACAGTGAGCAGTCTAAGAGACTTGATATAACGTCCAGAGCACGGTGAGTAGTCTAACAGACTTGATATAAAGTCCAGAGCACAGTGAGCAGTCTAAGAGACTTGATATAAAGTCCAGAGCACGGTGAGTAGTCTAATAGACTTGATATAAAGTCCAGAGCACAGTGAGCAGTCTAATAGACTTGTTGGGATAAAGCTACGTCACATTAGTTACTTCCACTTTCAATATATGACAGCTGTGATGTGTAGAACAATAATTATTATACGTATTTACCCACTGTTCATATATTAAACTGTAATATATCCTGTATTTTATCCAAAAAAATACATATTAATAAAGTAATCATATAGTGATTTATGCTTGCAGTTAATTAATTTAGATGGTTTGTGTACTTATTCAAGATAATTTTAGTGTAATATTTGTGTTATATTTGTATTTGGTTAGTAAAAACCTGTATATCCATTTGCAATCTATCCCAGCATGCCTCAGTGCAGGACACATGATATAATACAGTAATTTCTTTCTTACATTATCTTCTGCTTCCTCCTCCTCCGTTGCTTTCTCCAGTTCCTTTCTTGTCCCCTCCATTTTCCCCATCTCCGGTTCCTTCGTTTCCAGTTGCCAGTCTTTTTCCACAGTTGCCTCTGAACCTCGTGCTGCTAACTTGGCACGTTTCTTCATTTCTCTGAATTAAACATATTAATATATCATATCAGATTTATTGTTAGACATTTTCAAGTGTAGCCAGGGAATTAAATCAAACAATTTGTAATGATTCACTAACAGTGTGTGCAATAGTACCTTCGTTGTTTTGTAATGATTCACTAACAGTGTGTGCAATAGTACCTTCGTTGTTTTGTAATGATTCACTAACAGTGTGTGCAATAGTACCTTCGTTGTTTTGTAATGATTCACTAACAGAGTGTGCAATAGTACCTTCGTTGTTTTGTAATGATTCACTAAGTGTGTGCAATAGTACCTTCGTTGTTTTGTAATGATTCACTAACAGTGTGTGCAATAGTACCTTCGTTGTTTTGTAATGATTCACTAACAGTGTGTGCAATAGTACCTTCGTTGTTTTGTAATGATTCACTAACAGAGTGTGCAATAGTACCTTCGTTGTTTTGTAATGATTCACTAACAGTGTGTGCAATAGTACCTTCGTTGTTTTGTAATGATTCACTAACAGTGTGTGCAATAGTACCTTCGTTGTTTTGTAATGATTCACTAACAGAGTGTGCAATAGTACCTTCGTTGTTTTGTAATGATTCACTAACAGAGTGTGCAATAGTACCTTCGTTGTTTTGTAATGATTCACTAACAGTGTGTGCAATAGTACCTTCGTTGTTTTGCTGATATCCTTCCACTGCTGGCTGCCTGCAAAATAAGAAAATGGCAACACAGTAAAACATGTAATAACACAATAAAATAATTATCAATATATAGATGTGTAACACAGTAAAAATTAATATGAAAGTAAACTAATTGGATGTTTAATTACATAACAAAATTATTACTGAAATACATAAGATAAAACTATATACAGTGTAAAAACAAAAGCGAAGGGCAGTAATTTGGAGTAACCACAAAGAAATGTGTCTGTTGAAAATATATTTCTGCTGTGGTTTCACGGAAAACATTCCGGAAAAGTAGAGTAACAGTAAAAGAACATTAACAATAATTATACATAAAAATGTTTACCTCACAAGAAACTTGGCTCTTCGTGGAAATATTCAGAGATGAAACAATGCTTAATTTAACAAGCAAAGAAATTGGAATTTCTATACATTCAAGGGAATAAAATAACTGTTTTGCAAAACTAATTATAAAGACAATTTACCTAAAATAAAGTGAAACTGGAAGCACATCTACACACTTAAATCACTCTACCTTCTCCCCCAGTTTGACGGGCTGGTCGTCTCCCAGGAAGATCTGCTCCTCCTCATCCCCTTCTGAACCCTGACTCCCTGTGCTCAGGAGACACCCTACATTCCTCTGTAGCTTGAACCTGGCAACAAAGTAAGACTTAGATCTTACTCTCTGTGAGCCTTAGATCTTACTCTCTGCGTGCCTTAGATCTTACTCTCTGTGAGCCTTAGATCTTACTCTATGTGAGCCTTAGATCTTACTCTCTGCAAGCATTTGATCTTACATCTGTGAGTCTTAGATATTGCTCTCTGTAGGTCTTAGATTTTACTATGTGCAAATCTTAGATCTTACTGCGAGCTTCTGCGAGCCTTAGATCTTACTCTCTGCGGGCCTTAGATCTTACTCTCTGCAGGCCTTCCTTTCCATGAGTCTACCTATCCAGGAGTCTGAAATCTTATTCTCTGTGAGTCTTAGATATTACTTACATAATCATACATAAAATAATATTTATTATATACTGAGAATGACATAAAATTCTTTCAAATATCGAATTATACAACGATGTTGTAATCTAGAACATCTGACAAGTTCGTGTTATTCTCCATCAGGCAAGATTACATCAAAAAGAACTCTTTAAAAGAATAATGACAAAAATGGGTAATTACGAAAGAGTCAGCTCAACGAACGTACTTGTTTCCCTTCACATGCTGCAGTTCTATCGACGTGTCTGGGTAGACGATGTCATCTGATACCCTAGTATCAGCGACAGTTGACGATGTATCTGGCATCAAACTCTGTTCACTCTTCACGACTCCACTGTCTAAGTTTGACTCAGTTGCCGTTCTCTCCTTGGTGGTTAGTTCTGTCTGTCTCTCATCCACTGCTTCCATCTCTCCATCTTCATGTCCAACAACATCCTCAGCTGACAACAAACCTTGCTCAGTCTTGACACTGTCATTCTCCATGTCCAATCTGGTTGTTCCATCATCTTCTTCGATCACACTTAGTTGTTTCTCGTCCACCGACTCTTTCTCTCCATTGTCACCGTCACTGCTACTGTCACCATCTAAGCATACGTCATTGTCCGGCATGACAGAGTCAGGCTCTGTGATTGCTTCTGAGTCGTCATCGAGGGTACGCACCCTACGTTCTCCCTTGTGACGGGGCACACTGGCATCTTCCAGCTGAAACGATGATAATTTTATGTATACACCCCACTGACAAAAAAATTAACAGACCATGGGCTTTTGTAAATATAAAAAATCCAATAAAAAAATGTTGATGTAGGTGGGTCAAGGGTACACTTGGATTATCACAACAAAATAGTAAAGGTATATTTAAAGGTATATTTAAAGTTTTCTCCCAGTAAAATTGTTTTAATAATCAGCTGTCCATTCACTGCATAGGCATCCATTTTTTTGTTTTTAGATAGTGGTTTGGGTTGAGGTCAATCCTATCCATATTGTCTTGGATTATTGGAATTGTTTTATTTATAATGGCTTTAAGCCTCTGCAGAACAAATCTTATTTTACATAATCTCATAAAGATAATAAGAATTTTATTCTTCCATCACAGTAATTTCATATTCACTTTAATGGTATGTTATGTTATGAAATGTTTAAAAAACAACAGCTTGATTTTGCGTGCCTTTTTTCAAGGAGTCCATGGAACAAAGTTAGGCAGTAAACAAGCCACAGGGAGCAGCTGTTTAATTGTTCCACACAACACCTTGTAAAGATCTCTCCTCAATTCAATGTTTTTGCTCTTCTCATTTTATAACCATTTTGCAAAAAATCAAACCTATCTAGTGTCCACTTCCAATCTAGCGTCCACTTCCAATCTAGCGTCCACTTCCAATCTAACGTCCACTTCCAATCTAGTATCCACTTCCAATCTAGCATCCACTTCCAATCTAGTATTCATTTCCAATCTAGTATCCACTTCCAATCTAGTGTCCACTTCCAATCTAGTATTCATTTCCAATCTAGTATCCACTTCCAATCTGTTACTGGACTTTGATAAAATCATTGCAAATTATTTTTTACTAGACTTGGTCAAAATTCAGGGGAAAATGGTCAAAAGTGTCCCGGTGTGAGACAGCAAAGTAATCCCCTATATAATTTTGATGCCCATTGCTTAGTATTTATTATTCAGACTGCAATTTAAAAATAATAAGGTATGTCTGTATATTTATAACATAATTGTTTAGGATGGGATCATAATTCAATGGGCACCTTGCTATAGAAAAGTGAACCCTATAAAATGTTGACCCTATTGCTAATTACTTATTGTTCAGACTGCAATTTAAATATAACATAGGTATGCATGTTTTGTAAGTTTGATATACATTCTCTTTATATTTTGGGTTTGCACATAGCATATTAAAGTAGGCTTTATGCATGCATAAGAATTGCTTGTATATAAACATTATAACACAATTAATCAGAATCACTCTTCTATGATGTAACTTTTCTATATGACACCGGCTCTATAACATAGGAATATAGTTTAGAGGTAGAGTATGCAGCAAGAGAATGGTAAACGAATGGCGCAACAGGAAAGGAGCTTCGCAGATATAGTCTCACAAGGGAATTATTGTAAACCCTGCAAAACAAACAGGAGCTACTTAATTTGACTGTGGGGGAGTTCCCCAAAACAAACCTTAAAAAGGAAGGCAAATCCATAGATGAGATATGACGGTGGCAGGAAATTCTTCTTACCTGAAAAACAGAAACAGTATTTTTCTATTTGTGCACATTTCATATGGCATCATTAATGCTAAATGGGATAGTATTCAAGCTAACACTACTATACATTCAATCATTCCACATCATTCCATATACAAAACACATATATTCTTTTAACATATTGCTTTTTTTTGCAGTTTTGCAGTCCAAATTCTGGTGAATAACATAAGCCACTGACGTTAACTGCAGTAGATACTGATGCAATGCGGCGCTACTTGGATTGACAAAGTGTGCAAAAACACAATAGGCCAAGTGATGTCCACTTGTTATCTGCCAGCATCTTACAGTTAGTTTATAATCATACTTTAATTTCGGGAATACATCATGAAGATGACAAATACAGTTGTACCTGAAAAAACGCCCGGGAGAAAATGTTGTTATTTTTTCTCTCCAGAAACAGAAATATTTGGTTGACAGATCCATAAACCAACTAACAAATGTTATAAGGGTATACATGTTCAAAGTATTCATGTTCAGATTAGTGACAGTTGGCATGACACACAATTGACAGTTGGCATGACACACAATTGACAGTTGGCATGACACACAATTGACAGGCTGAAGAAACAAAGAAGGAGAATCATATGAATCCACCCAAAGCAACTTGCTCTAGAGGACATCACAGAATCCATTCACTCACTGAGTCAAATAATTGTTTTAAGTGAATAATTACAGAAGGAAGATAAACAACATGAGGGAAGAGATTGGGACGTAGTTCAACGTAGTGGGAAGAATCACAAGAAGCGGGATGATGTAGGAAGGTTCCTTGGTGCAGATATACGAGGGAGGACTATCAAAGAGGCAGTGAAACAGCGAGGCCAAAGGAAAAGGGGACAGACAGGAAGACTGTATCATAAAGGGAATTATGAGACTGACAAACAC
Organism: Lamellibrachia satsuma; assembly: GCA_033239005.1. NCBI lineage: Eukaryota > Metazoa > Annelida > Polychaeta > Sabellida > Siboglinidae > Lamellibrachia > Lamellibrachia satsuma. Next base: position 4,399,671 of record BSQZ01000023.1, read on the forward strand.
TTATTGTAAGAGACACTAATGATTAATATACCTCGGACCATGAAGCTACCAGTGCTGAGATATTCGCCAGTTGGGGCCGTCTTTGACACCTGCCAACAGAACAAGGTAGTGATTGACAGCAACAAAGAATAGTGAAACAGAACAAGGTAGTGATTGACAGCAACAAAGAATAGTAAAACAGAACAAGGTAGTGATTGACAGCAACAAAGAATAGTAAAACAGAACAAGGTATTGATTGACAGCAACAAAGAATAGTAAAACAGAACAAGGTAGTGATTGACAGCAACAAAGAATAGTAAAACAGAACAAGGTAGTGATTGACAGCAACGAAGAATAGTAAAACAGAAAAAGGTAGTGATTGACAGCAACAAAGAGTAGTAAAACAGAACAAGGAAGTGATTGACAGCAACAAAGAGCAGTAAAACAGAACAAGGTAGTAATTGACAGCAACAAAGAACAGTAAAACAGAACAAGGTAGTAATTGACAGCAACAAAGAACAGTAAAACATAACAAGGTAGTGATTGACAGCAACAAAGAGTAGTAAAACAGAACAAGGAAGTGATTGACAGCAACAAAGAGCAGTAAAACAGAACAAGGTAGTGATTGACTGCAACAAAGAATAGTAAAACAGAACAAGGTAGTGATTGACAGCAACAAAGAATAGTAAAACAGAACAAGGTAGTGATTGACAGCAACAAAGAATAGTAAAACAGAACAAGGTAGTGATTGACAGCAACAAAGAATAGTAATACAGAACAAGGTAGTGATTGACAGCAACAAAGAATAGTAAAACAGAACAAGGTAGTGATTGACAGCAACAAAAAATAGTAAAACAGAACAAGGTAGTGATTGTCAGCAACAAAGAATAGTAAAACAGAACAAGGTAGTGATTGACAACAACAAAGAATAGTAAAACAAAACACGGACATTGTATAAAGAACTGCTAACCAAGAAGTACACATTCTGATGTAAAGTAGAGATTGTGTTAGATAAAAAGAGAAACAAAGTATGTTTTAGAAAACACAGTTAAGAAATGAAGCATTTATATGCAAACTGTGTTACGTTATATCCAGATTGAGCATTTTGAGAAATCAAGCTTTCTGTTACCAAGATAGACAAACTTATCTCATCAATCAACAGTGCGGTGTGTAATACATTCTGCCACAAAATACTTTTACCTCTACCACTATTCACTCGATGGCAGCACTCAATTTATGTGATTTTGCAGATAAATGTTTCAAATATATGGAATAATTTACTAACAAAATCAAGTGCATATTTTTGTCCAAAGGAGCACCTACAAAACAGTTCTATTATGTGAAGACAGGAGACATTGGTCAAACGAAACGTGAGTCTCCAGCTCCCAAGACCAAGCAAGACTTGTGGTGCACCTGGTGCACTCACCTGGTCATGCCGGACCCACCAGGCACTGGTGACGACCTTGGCGTCCCACGCTGCGCTGTTACAGATGGCCATAGTGCCAGCTTCGTTGAGGGTCTTTGGGGGCACTTCTCCACCTACAACCACATGACCTGTGGGTGTCAAAACTATGGAGGCATCTCACAAGGGGGACATTTCACAAGGGGGGGCATTACAGAAGGGGGCATCTCATAAGGAGGACATCTGACAAGTTGTAAAGTGGGGCAGAGTAGTGCTGCGGTTAGAACGCTGGCCTGTCAATCAAGGGGGACTAGGGGTCAAGTCCACCTGTTGTTGTTTCAAAACTTCAATTTTGTTCACCCCACTTTGCCTGTCTTTCGGAAGAGACACTAAAAGCTGTTGGTCCCTTCTACCAATGGAAGTAAAGGACCCCACACAGAGTAAATGGACTCACCGACTCTAATCTGAAAATAGGATGGGCGTTGCATTAGCGGCTACTTAGAAACATCCTGTGATACTGAGAGTCAACTAAAATGAGAGTATGTTGATGATGATCACTTAACTACTTTCAAGACAACATAGGCTGGTGTGTTTCTGCCAATAGTTCACAGGTTACCGCCCTAGGGACAAGGGTCATGTATACAGCGGAGTCAACCAGAGCAATGTAGAGTGAAAGGAATTGCCCTAGCTTCAGGGTGAGGATTCAAACCCCTGTCCTATCAATTGAGAGTTTGATACTGCAGTATCATGCCTTACCATGCCTAGGCTAATAACAAGCATTCACCAATGACTATAAACAAAATGGCAGACCTTTTCCCAATTTAGTTGGGAAAAATAAGTTGGCTAAGTAAAAACATTAACAAAACATCACATTAGCCAAATGGTTGAAATAAAATTGTTATGTAAACAGTGTCAAATTTAACAAGCCAAGAAACCAGAATTTCTACATTCAAGGAATAAAATATTGTTTCTGTTTTAAATGATGGAACTGTCATTCTCCTGTGTCAAGTGAAACAATCAAGAAACTAAATGAATACCAGATTGTCTGCAGACAGCACCTACCAGAGCGGTTCTTGATGATGACGCTGCTCGCTCCGTGGAGGTCAGCATGGACATACAGGTCACCTACAGGGGGCAGCACATGTGAAAGCACACATCAGTACAGATTTGTTGACAATTAAAACAAAGAACTATTCAGAAACATTAGAATAAGCTGTAGCAACAACACACGCATGTACCATGCATGCATGCACACACTCAGGGTCTATTGTGTGTCTCTACTTCAGGTTAGGTCTGTGATTGGGAAAACGGTTAAATTTGTCCATTAAAACTCCTTCGTCAACTGATTTAGTCCATTACTAATCATGTTCACTGATGTTCAAATGTGTTGTGGGTGAACAGTTTATGTAATGTGTGCAATCGGTTTAACAAAAGCCTGCATACTTTCATTAAATTCATCTGAAACCTAACTTGAAAAATTCAGTATTTTTACGTAGTACCCTATAAGAAGTTGTGCTGTGGAAATATTTATTTTACAGAGGGTATCAAAAGACGACACCTCACCAGGTCGGAGGTATTTCTTGACTACAATCTCGTTCTGTTGTTGGTCACGCCCACCGATCACGATGTAGTTCTCTGAACTGATGAACCAGAGGAACTTCTCAAACCTTCAACACAGTTCAACACGAAAATCCATGAAAATGTTCATCAAGTTGGTAGAAAATAAACATTTCATTTTTACTACAACCATTTGAAATTTTCTTACTCAATCTTTCTGCTACCCCTTCATCAGGAAGTGAATTCTGGGACAATTATCTCTTCTTCTGATCTCCGGTTGGCATGGCAAGCAGGCCGTCCTATACATCGTCTCAGAATTCAGTTCATGATGAAGGCTAGCAGTGGTAGTCAAACCAAGACATTGATTAAGTAAATTTCAAATAGTTGTGATTAAATGAAAATAGTTTTTTCAATGTGAACATCATGAACAATAATTGTTTATGAATATTACTAAAATCATGAACACCATTAAATACCAGCAAAAACAGCCTTGAGTTGGACCCCAGAAGGGAAGAGGTAAGGGGCAGGCCAAAAACAACGTGGAGATGAGCCATGGAAGAAGAACTGAAGGCTGCTGACATGGGGCACAGCGACAAGGAGAGCCCAAGACAGAGGGAACTGAAGGCTGCTGGGCTGACATGGGGCACAGCGACAAGGAGAGACCCAAAACAGAGGGAATTGAAGACTGATGGGCTGACATGGGACACAGCGACAAGGAGAGTCCAAGACAGAGGGAACTGAAGGTTGCTGGGCTGACATGGGGCACAGCAGCAAGGAGAGCCCAACACAGAGGGAACTGAAGGCTGATGGGCTGACATGGGGCACAGCGACAAGGAGAGCCCAAAACAGAGGGAACTGACGGCTGATGGGCTGACCTGGGGCATAGCAGCCAGTATAGCCCAAGACAGAGGGAACTGGCGAGATCTTGTTCAAGCCTTATGTGCCACACCTAGGCATGAAGAAAATAAGTAGGTTAGTAAGTAACCAACTACCCCACTGACCAGTAAGTTTTGCGAGCCTTCTGTATACTAATGGCTGTCTGCACCTCTTTCAACGTCTGCTTTGTCTTCTTCTCCGCTGATTTCAGGGCCTACAACCAGAACAATGGTCCAGGTTAGAAGAATACAGGTCCCTCTTCAATTAATTTTTGTTTGCTCTGTCTCGCTTTTATAATCATCAGGAGAAAAATCAAACTTATCTAGTATTGACTACGACATGCTAGCTTGTCTGTTCAAATCTGTTATTTCGGTGAAATAATCAGACAAACTATCAAAGTATTCATGACTGGACCTGGAAAAAATTCAGCAAAAACGGGTAAAAGTGGTCCAACTCTATGTATTACAACATAAGGCTGTTCACACTAATGCAAGTTACCAGATCTTACAATCAAAATAATTACGAGTTAGTCTACATTAAAGTATAACTCTCTCTACAACAAACCTTTCCTGATGACTCCAACGTTTTCTGTTCCTTTTTTGCAGCGTGCCTTTTCATGTCATAGTATCTAAACCAAAAAAATTAGTAGTACACATTTATATCAAAATAAATATATGTGTGCTAGTGTGTGTATGCATGCATTGTACATGCATGTGGTGCGTGCATGACTGTGCACAAACTGACATTAAAAGGCTGCTAGAGCACTTTTTATAAAATAATTTAATTTCTGTGATTTGATAGTTTTATCCTGAAACTGCAATGGAGCGTAAGATGTAAACACGCAGGATATGTCCCTATTAGCAGAGTTTAGAACCAAGTATTGTTGCCAGATGATCACTGGTTTAATAGAGTTAACAAGACTTAACAAGATTTCCATCCAAAACGAAAACCTAAATGATGCTTTTGTCTTTAAATATATTATATAATTAGTAGATAATTTGTTTCTGTGTATCATCATCTTAGGTGAGAATGAATAGGGGCTTTCTGATATCTACACTGATATCTACACTGTGCCTTCACTAATGTTGCTCCTGCCCTCTAGTTCTTCTATCTTCCTTAAGTGAAAAAAATATGTCTATCAATGTTTTAATAACCATTCAATATCTTATAATCTTCTACTTCATCTCTTCTTAATCTCTTTATCTCTAGTGTTATTAAACTACACTCTGTTGGGCGTATAATATTACACTACATAATCAAGAGGCAGCCCCATGCCACCCATGCTAAGTTCACAGACCTGCGGGCGTTGGCATAGGTCGTCAACCCCAGATCAATGTCCACCTTCATAGGTCGGAGGGTGACACCCCCGTCTTCCTCATCCTCACTGTCACCAAACGGGTCTCTACAAAATAATGACACAAAGTCACCCTTACTGTCACGCTCACCTATAAGTTTACTCAAGCTTCATGTCCCACTGATTTTCTAGCCAAACACCCATTTCTAGCAGAAAAACAATACCAATAGTATGATTTTTCGAAAATTAAATAGTATGATTTTTCGAAAATTAAAACTGTTTAATGGATTCTACGTTTGCTTAATTAAAGCTGTGAGAAACTGACATCTGTGCTGATGATTATATCGGCCATAATAGTTACTATAAATTATGTCGATCTTATTTACATTGTTTTAAGAAATGTCAACACAGCTAACATTTGTCTACTGCACAGACTCTGCTGGAGGTATCTGTTTAAACACCTGGCGAGTCTCACAGACTGCATCGCAGGAAATCATATTTATGTTTAGATGTTGTGAACATTTATATTCCTGATAGCTACATATGGTTGTGAAGCAAGGGTGCAAATTGGATATAAACAGAATAAGTGCCCTTGAGATGAAATGCTACTGTAAGAGAGTACACATACACTAGATAGCGCACCATACCAACGTTGTACAGCGAAGTACATATACTGCACAACTGGTTGTCGAATTTAGTCACCAAAAACTTAAATATTTTCTAAAGTTTAAGAGACACAATGGATTGGAAAAGACAAGAGTGGAGAGAATAGTCGCAGGGAGAAGAGGCAGAGGTAAGCCACGACAATGATGGGAGGACATCACAGATGTCTGCAGAACAGTGACAGAGGCCGGCAAAACAGCTGGAAAAAGGTTTTGCAGAAATTTGGGCAGCGACATCCTAAAGAGGATATACAAATTGAAGACATCTTACTTTAACAACATAGTAACGTGGTTTGTTTCCAGTTTCAGTCCCTTGATGGCGTTAGCAACAGGATCGTCTCTCGCCTGCGCCTCTTTCACGATGTTCGCTATCTCAGTCCAGTCAATCTGATTGGCTAGTGCACTCTGAACAACCTTGACTGCTTGGTCCACCTTCACACAATGTTAAACAACATCACAAAACTACAACAAGATAACAAATTCTTATAATAAAATAATGTATGTATCTGTGTCAACGTCCAAAACAATGTTGTACTTCAAACATAAAAAAGTTACACCTTGGGTGTTTTCCTAAAATTCTGATGATGAATAAGGATCACAAATGAAACAAAATAAATAACAATAACTATTTCAAACAGGGAATTCTAAACGGTAAACATTCTAAACACGGCGCTGTTCAAACCCTGACACAATGAATGTTGGTCTACGATATTTATGTTTGTTTAAACAATTGCTAATATTTTTGTGGTGCCGTCTTTTGATCACATATTGCTATTTTGACATTTATAGAAAGAAATATCTTGAAAAGGTGGTAAATAATAAATAAAGGTAAATCATAAATGAAGAATAAATTTGTGCAAATGAAAAGTTATGTATCAGCGAATAGGCACATGCATTTAATCAGTCTTGGATCAAACCACGGTGGCCAGTCTCGGGTCAAACCAAGGTGGCCAGTCTCTGGTCAAACCACGGTGGCCAGTCTCGGGTCAAACCACGGTGGCCAGTCTCGGGTCAAACCACGGTGGCCAGTCTCTGGTCAAACCACGGTGGCCAGTCTCGGGTCAAACCACGCTGGCCAGTCTCGGGTCAAACCACGGTGGCCAGTCTCGGGTCAAACCACGGTGGCCAGTCTCAGGTCAAACCACGGTGGCCAGTCTCGGGTCAAACCAAGGTGGCCAGTCTCTGGTCAAACCACACTGGCTCTTCTTTGCATTTGAAAATAATGAATAAAGTTAACAAAGCAAGTTTAGACAAAGATATATAAGTTTCACTAATAGACAAAGATAGAGTTGTTTCACTAATTTCATTGATGGTTTTATGTGATTTAAGTACACAAAATCTACACTTGGAAACTGACCAGTTGATCATTCATCTCAATGAGCTTAGCCTTGAGGGAGTCTGAGTCTTGCTCCTTGCGAAGGGCTTCAACTCGTTTCTCGTGGTCTCGCTTCACATTGTCCAGTTTCTTCAGGGCTGATTTCTCCTACAGCAGACGACGATTCGAATAGATCTAAACTCAGATAGTACTTGATAATTTCAATTCAACAAGCCAACTATGTCTTGGTGACAGTGAACTTCCTATGAGGTCTAGTTTTACAATCCTTGACTATGTACATAGTATATGTGTTACTTGGACATTGAGGAGGGAGTATTTTATCATAGAGAAAGTCCAACTATAATGATGAGGTTTGTACACAAGGGTCCAATGATATGATATTTGAACCTGGGGCCTATATATTAGGGGGAGTCCATATTTTGTATCACACCAGTGACAATAGTGACAGAGAGACAATAACATGAACTCACCTGCTGCAAGGCTTTCATGTCCAACTTCTGTGTGCCAATGTTGGAGAAGAACTCATCAACAGACTACAAGAGACAGGATATGACGCTTACATCTCACAGCGCTAAGCTCATAAACAACTGAACCAAACTCCACCTGTGTGTGATAAATGTCACATACAAACCCAGAAACAGAACATGACAGTTTTTATTAGATAGATGTCACACAAAATACTTTTATTTAGAAATGAATCTAGTTGTTGAAAAACAGCAAGCCCAACAATACTGCTATCCTATGTCCTAATATTAGTGACTTATCTGTGTAGATTGGTTTAATTATTGCTAGCTTTATTGACACTGTGGCCTGTTTCACTCAAACCAAGGAACTCCACGCACCAAGCTTCACATTTTAACTATTAATATCATGCAACATGCATGCATATAAACCTTTATTTACACTTCAACAGTTACCTTGTCAAAGCTGTCAAATTCCATGTATTTGGCACTTTCATTCTGCCGATACAGGAATGGGTGGAACTCTGCATATCTGTAAAACATCGAAGCGTCCAATTATTTCAAACTGGTAGTGTATATATGTCTTAATAAGTATCACTATTGCAAATTGTATGTATTGTATACAAGAGATAGAAACTATTCATAATATAACATCATACTAATGCTGTTCAGTTACAAATGATTTGTCTGAAACACAGGAATATTTATGAACTCTTCAGACAGTAGCACTCACGTCAACAGTTCTTCGGGTTCCTCGTCCTTCTTCTGCACTGGCTTCTTCTCACTCTTCTGTATGACGTACCCCTGTATTTTGGTGAAAAAAAATCATTTTATTAGCAACGCTGTTTGACAAAGTTTATATCAACATCTTTTTTTTCAAAAAACATCCCTACGAAAAAGTTGTTTCTGACACCTATTCCATTGTAACTTTCTCATTAAATTTCACTATTTTAACTATTCAACCACCAAAACCAGCACAATTTACATTTACAGCCAACTTAATTTTGTGTAAGTTGAAACTGCTACTGCAGCACTACAACCCTCGAAGCACTACAACCCTCGAAGCACTACAACCCTCGAAGCACTACAATCCTCGAAGCACTACAACTCTCGAAGCACTACAGCCCTCGAAGCACTACAACCCTCGAAGCACTACAATCCTCGAAGCACTACAACTCTCGAAGCACTACAACCCTCGAAGCACTACAACCCTCGAAGCACTACAACCCTCGAAGCACTACAATCCTCGAAGCACTACAACTCTCGAAGCACTACAACCCTCGAAGCACTACAACCCTCGAAGCATTACAACCCTCGAAGCACTACAACACTCGAAGCATTACAACCCTCGAAGCACTACAACCCTCGAAGCAAAACAACTTCAGCAGGATAAAAGGAAGTTCTTCTAATGTAGGCTGCAGTAGGTTAATAGTTAGAACATCAGAGACTCCCAATCAAAATGACTCGGGGCTCGATTCCTCTCGCTGCTGTTCTGAAGCTTGGGCATTTTTGTTCACTCTGTGTTGCCTCATTTCACTGAGCTATAGAAATGAGTTCCTGGATATAGACAGTGATGAATACATGTGATTGAATAGAATGCAGTAATTGTAGATGGGCTGAATGTTTACCAGAGAAGTCTAGTTGGTGTTGACATGAACAGGTCAGCCTAGGTGAAGCTTAAAACACTTTGAGCAGTACCAAAGACTGGATACTGTGCTACATAAGAATTTCCTTTGCTACATTGTACTTATCTTTTACAATAAATCTCAGTGATTTACACTTCACCCTGGCAGATCTGTTCATTCAAAGTCTGATTCAACCCTCCAGGAAGCATACGACTGCACGGCAATATATGTGTGACAGCTACTTGTTCACGTAACCCCACCACTGTCTCTATACATTTATGCAGCTGAGAAAACTGGGGCAAAATATACCAGCAACAAGATGATTCAAACATTGGTTCTCCAATACTACAGGGGGTACATCACTGCTATAAAACCATGCCCCCAATGGGGTGCCACCCTACCTTACAGATGCCTGAATACGACAGCTCCAGCAAACGTTCGGCCTCTTGCAGTGCGACCAGCAACTGTGAGATATCTGTTAATGAACAACACTGAATCACAACTACAATTTACCTGCTGGCATCACAACACTGAATCACAAATACAGTCTACCTGCTGGCGACACAACACTGAATAACAACCACAGTCTACCTGCTGGCATCACAACACTGAATCACAACTACAATTTACCTGCTGGCATCACAACACTGAATCACAACTACAATCTACCTGCTGGCATCACAACACTGAATCACAACTACAATCTACCTGCTGGCATCACAACACTGAATCACAACTACAATCTACCTGCTGGCATCACAACACTGAATCACAACTACAATCTACCTGCTGCCATCACAACACTGAGTCACAACTACAATCTACCTGCTGGCATCACAACAGTGAATCACAACTACAATCTACCTGCCAACATCACAACACTGAATCACAACTACAGTCTACCTGCTGACATCACAATACTGAATCACAACTACAGTCTACCTGCTGGCGTCACAACAGTGAATCACAACTACAATCTACCTGCTGGCATCACAACACTGAACCACAACTACAATCTACCTCCTGGCATCACAACACTGAACCACAACTACAGTCTACCTGCTGGCATCACAACACTGAATCACAACTACAATCTACCTGCTGGCGTCACAACACTGAATCACAACTACAATCTACCTGCTGGCATCACAACACTGAATCACAACTACAGTCTACCTGCTGGCATCACAACACTGAATCACAACTACAGTCTACCTGCTGGCATCACAACACTGAACCACAACTACAGTCTACCTGCTGGCATCACAACACTGAATCACAACTACAATCTACCTGCTGGCATCACAACACTGAATCACAAATACAGTCTACCTGCTGGCATCACAACACTGAAACACAACTACAATCTACCTGCTGGCATCACAACACTGAATCACAACTACAATCTACCTGCTGGCGTCACAACACTGAATCACAACTACAGTCTACCTGCTGGCGTCACAACACTGAATCACAACTACAGTCTACCTGCTGGCATCACAACACTGAACCACAGCTAGTCTACCTACTAGCATCACAACACTGAACCACAACTAGTCTACCTGCTGACGTCACAACACTGAATCACAATTAGCTGGCATCACAACACTACAAATATAATACATATTCACTTCTTTCTAAAGGTACAAAGTCTGATCATTTCTAAACTATAAAACAGTTTGTGCCTGCGTCTGTCTGTTTGTCTGTTTGTCTGTCTGTTCAATCATATCTCCATTGGTTTCACAAGTATGGGGCTGACATTTCAGGGGGGATGGTTATGGTTCGTACATAAAAAATTTAATTCCCCAGGGTGGAAATGTTATGAAGAAACTTATGCGGATGTTTGATGTAGATTATGTAACTTGGAACAATATTAGTTCATAGTTATGTACAGTTGTTTGCAATGTTGTGCGTGTTTTCTATGATTGTTCCGAGTTGTGTGATCCACGTCAAACATCCACATAAGTTCCTTTGTACGATACAAAGTTGTATCCATCATTGCCATTGCCCTAGCAAAACTTGACTGGGTGGTGCAAGGAGTCATTGACTGGGTGGTGCAAGGAGTCATTGACTGGGTGGTACAAGGAGTCACTGACTGGGTGGTGCAAGGAGTCATTGACTGGGTGGTACAAGGAGTCATTGACTGGGTGGTGCAAGGAGTCATTGACTGGGTGGTGCAAGGAGTCATTGACTGGGTGGTGCAAGGAGTCATTGACTGGGTGGTGCAAGGAGTCATTGACTGGGTGGTACAAGGAGTCATTGACTGGGTGGTGCAAGGAGTCATTGACTGGGTGGTGCAAGGAGTCATTGACTGGGTGGTGCAAGGAGTCATTGACTGGGTGGTGCAAGGAGTCATTGACTGGGTGGTGCAAGGAGTCATTGACTGGGTGGTGCAAGGAGTCATTGACTGGGTGGTGCAAGGAGTCATTGACTGGGTGGTGCAAGGAGTCATTGACTGGGTGGTGCAAGGAGTCATTGACTGGGTGGTGCAAGGAGTCATTGACTGGGTGGTGTAAGGAGTCATTGACTGGGTGGTGCAAGGAGTCATTGACTGGGTGGTGCAAGGAGTCATTGACTGGGTGGCGCAGAGTCATTGACTGGGTGGTACAAGGAGTCATCGACTGGGTGGTGCAAGGAGTCATTGACTGGGTGGTGCAAGGAGTCATTGACTGGGTGGTGCAAGGAGTCATTGACTGGGTGGTGCGAGGAGTCATTGACTGGGTGGTGCAAGGAGTCATTGACTGGGTGGTGCAAGGAGTCATTGACTGGGTGGTGCAAGGAGTCATTGACTGGGTGGTGCAAGGAGTCATTGACTGGGTGGTGCAAGGAGTCATTGACTGGGTGGTGCAAGGAGTCATTGACTGGGTGGTGCAAGGAGTCATTGACTGGGTGGTGCAAGGGGTCATAAGTTCTTGCAGTGACTGCCTTTTCTCCTGTGCCACTCAGCTAGTATATCACAAAATCATGTTCTATAGTATAAACTAGATCTATTTTGATAATTGACTGGAAAATTATATTTAGGGAGGAACAGTCAAATTAAACAGATAACGTTCAAATTCTGTTATACATTAGAATTGTGGTTTATTGAAACAAATTTGGGCAGTTAAGATTTTAAAGGCCAGAGTTACTAGTCTAACATGCCCACTCCTTCAATGGCACATACCTTGTTGTAAGTGGAACTCTTTGCCGAGTCTCGCATTCTCAGGTATCCCAGCCACAAGTAGGGCATGTTGTATGACTGCTGGACCATAGACTGCAACAAACACACACACAACATGAATCTGACAGCCCTGCCATAAGTACATGTTGTATGACTGCTGGACCATAGACTGCAACAAACACACACACACACATGAATCTGACAGCCCTGCCATAAGTACATGTTGTATGACTGCTGGACCATAGACTGCAACAAACACACACACACACATGAATCTGACAGCCCTGCCACAAGTACATGTTGCGTGACTGCTGGACCATAGACTGCAACAAACACACACACAACACGAATCTGACAGCCCTGCCACAAGTACATGTTGCGTGACTGCTGGACCATAGACTGCAACAAACACACACACACACACATGAATCTGACAGCCCTGCCATAAGTACATGTTGTATGACTGCTGGACCATAGACTGCAACAAACACACACACAACACGAATCTGACAGCCCTGCCACAAGTACATGTTGCATGACTGCTGGACCATAGACTGCAACAAACACACACACACACACACATGAATCTGACAGCCCTGCCACAAGTACATGTTGCGTGACTGCTGGACCATAGACTGCAACAAACACACACATAACATGAATCTGACAGCCCTGCCACAAGTACATGTTGTATGACTGCTGGACCATAGACTGCAACAAACACACACACACACACACATGAATCTGACAGCCCTGCCACAAGTACATGTTGCATGACTGCTGGACCATAGACTGCAACAAACACACACACACAACATGAATCTGACAGCCCTGCCACAAGTACATGCTGCGTGACTGCTGGACCATAGACTGCAACAAACACACACACACATGAATCTGACAGCCCTGCTACAAGTACATGTTGCGTGACTGCTGGACCATAGACTGCAACAAACACACACACACATGAATCTGACAGCCCTGCCACAAGTACATGTTGTGTGACTGCTGGACCATAGACTGCAACAAACACACGCACAACATGACTCTGACAGCCCTGCCACAAGTACATGTTGTATGACTGCTGGACCATAGACTGCAACAAACACACGCACAACATGACTCTGACAGCCCTGCCACAAGTACATGTTGTATCACTGCTGGACCATAGACTGCAACAAAGACACACACACATGAATCTGACAGCCCTGCCACAAGTACATGTTGTATCACTGCTGGACCATAGACTGCAACAAACACACACATAACATGAATCTGACAGCCCTGCCACAAGTACATGTTGTATGACTGCTGGACCATAGACTGCAACAAACACACACACATAACATGAATCTGACAGCCCTGCCACAAGCACATGTTGTATGACTGCTGGACCATAGACTGCAACAAACACACACACAACATGAATCTGACAGCCCTGCCACAAGTACATGTTGTATGACTGCAGCAAACTAACACAGGGTTGTTTGATTTAAATCATTGATTTAAATCATGATTTAAACCACTCCAAAAAAGCATTGATTTATGATTTTTTTTACTTCCGATTTTTTTAATCGCTGATTTATATGAATTTAACACAAATAATTGTTTACAAGCATCGAGATCAACAAAGTTTTGTATGTTTTAATACAAAACACAAAGTGCGCACACTTGTGTAGCTGTATTGACACCAGATAGTCTGATAGTCAAATATTATGACATTGTGTATGTTTGAGCTATTCCCTTTCTGAATGCAGAGAAGCCACACAAACTTGTCTTCCAGAGGAAGTATCTTTTCAAGTCAGAAGCCCTGAGGTGAAATCCACTTAGAGCTTGTGCTAGTTGTTACCTATTTAGTATGCTGACTCAATTGTTTAATACTGTACCAGTTTGTAATCTGGTTAGGGACCCTTAGAGTACACAGAGCCCTGAACAGGTGCTAATCCACCCTCTCAGCAAACAATAATTAGCACTGCTACAGCCACAGACACACAGCATGCTTTCCTTTCCAAGACAGATTATGCAACTACATGGGGTGAGGCCTTGTGGACATTGTCTAATGTGTTTATATAAGAAAAAATCATGTATCCTCTGTTAAGACAAGGACCCAAATCGATTTGAATAGAACACGTTTGAAAGAGTTTATAAATATAAACATCTATATAAATGTCTATATACCAGATTTCAAAAAAATCAAATAATTGTTGTAAAAATCTGATTTAAATAACAAAAATCCGATTTTTTAGATTAAAAGAAATCATGATTTTGTTCTACCTAGAACACACATACAACATGTTGTATGACTGCTGGGCCACAGCCTGCAACAAACACACACACAACATGACTCTTGACACCCCTGCCACAAGAAGGACATGTAGTACGACTGATGGGCCATAGACTGCAACAAACACACATACAACATGACTCTGACAGCCTTGCCACAAGAAGGGCAAGTTGTATGACTGCAGGGCTATAGGTTGCGACAAACACATGCAACATGACTCTCTGGTATCCCAGCCGCAAGTAGGGAATGTTGTTAGGCTGCTGGGCCATAGACCGTAACAAACACACACAACATGACTCTCCGGTATCCCTGCTACAAGTAGGGCATGTTGCATGACTGCTGGCCCTAAATTGCAACAAACACACACGATATGACTCTCTGGTATCTCTGCTACAAGTAGGGCTGCATTATAATTCAGTTAAATTAATTAAGTTCAGCTGTTGTGATTGTTATTTTTACCTAGATGTGGGTTGAGAACCTTCTTCAGATTGTCTCCTTCCTTGGCGCCCAGCAGGATGGATGTCAGCCTGCAACAGGAAATAACATATATGTCCTTTTAGGTCCACAGGGCTGGTTGTCAAATCTGGGTTCACTGTTGCAAGCAGATCAAAATCTACACCCACCTCTGGTAGACCAGTTCATTCCAACACCAAGTTTATATACATTCAGCCATGCTGCAATTAAGGTGAGACACCCCACATGGATTTTAAACTGCATAGCTAATGCAATTGTCTTAGCCCAGACTGTAGAGTGGGTCTTACTGAGTAAAAAATACATTGACAATTTTCTGTCAGACCTCGTTTTCATGGCAACAAACAAAGATGGCTGCCAAATATAGCACAGTTTGGAAACACTGTAACTCCTCCAATAATTCAGATATCAATGTAATTCTTTCTTATTTACAAAACACTATGCTATGCAACCATGAAGAGATATTTAATGTATTGCCATTATTTTATTTATTTTTTTACAAATATTAAATATATGTTGATAAAAAGCCCACATTTTCTATTACAACAAGAAAGATCACACTAAAACTAAACACATTAAACACATCTCTCCGTGGCTGGAGGAGCACACCAATCAAAACTTCATTGTGTAACTTCATTATTGCATTATGATGTTTCCAAATTGAAAGCATAGTTTTTTGTAAACGTCTGTGAAAGATTGAAAAACGGGATTTATTACTTGAAAATGGCATGCTTTATCCATGAATAACAGTGATTTACAGGTATGTAATTGATATAAATGTGCACTTTATGTATTGTGGATGCAGTGGAAATACATTCTGAGTAATTTTTTTAATGCAATTTTACCTGGGATGTCTCCCTTTAATATGTGAAAGGTGTTCGCTCATGTGACTCTACCAATGTCTGTATGTAGGCGCTCATTTATACAGCTAGCTGAACTGGACACGGGGATGGAATGAAATCACCCAGGCCTTGAACGGCAGCAAGAGGATGCAATCCAGTCTATGTCGACATATACATTACAGCAGAATATAGTAAATATATAAGTTCTTACAAGTACTTAAAAAAATCAAAAATAAGTACAAGTAAGAAAGAAATTGTTGGAATTTATAAAAATATTATAAGACTTCAGTTTCCCTGGTTGCGATAGAAACACATAAACACGAGACAGCCCAGAGACTTCAGGGACTCACTGTTCCTGTGATATCAACCCCTCGGGTTGGCGAGCTGTCTCCAGGGGATATTGCTCTCGCACGGCAAACCTGACATCCTGACTCTCACTGGCTCGGGGACGCAGGATGTTGAGAATGACATACTCACAGTCAGTCAGAACAATGTTTCCCTGCAGTAACATCTCTTTGTCATCACCAAAGGTCATTTATATAACAAACATGGATTCCCTGTAAGAAGTATTAATTCTAAATAATATAACAAATAGGACAAAGAACTGAATCTACTATATTGTTTCCTCATTACAATCATTACAATCATTACAATCATTACAATCATTCTCCGCCAGAGAATAAATCTGCTCCCAATATCCAATAAATATAAAAAATATTATTCGCATGCAAACATTTATATCTACCAATTACTTTTTTTCATGATTCAGTAAAAAAAATCAATCTGTGAACGACAGCACTTACACGATCGTACAACTCCAGTATGATGTGGTACGCTGCCTCGCCCGAGCCAAACTGGAGATCAACGATACGGTCGATGCCAACCAGTTCCAACTTCTCCAAACGCCGTCCCCGCAAGTGTTTCCTCAACTGTGAACATAGATACTAGCATGAATGTCCGTGTGTGTGTGTGTGTGTGTGTGTGTGTGTGTGTGTGTGTGTGTGTGTGTGTGTGTGTCCGTGTGTGCACGGTATATGTGTGGGGGTGGCTGGGTGTGTGTGCGTCCGTGTGTGCACGGTATATGTGTGGGGGTGGCTGGGTGTGTGTGCACGGTATATGTGTGGGGGTGGCTGGGTGTGTGTGCTTCCGAGTGTGCACGGTATATGTGTGTGGGTGGCTGGGTGTGTGTGCGTCCGTGTGTGCACGGTATATGTGTGGGGGTGGCTGGGTGTGTGTGCTTCCGAGTGTGCACGGTATATGTGTGGGGGTGGCTGGATGTGTGTGGGTCCGAGTGTGCATGGTATATGTGTGGGGGTGGCTGGGTGTGTGTGCGCCCGTGTGTGCATGGTATATGTGTGGGGGTGGCTGGGTGTGTGTGCGCCTGTGTGTGCACGGTATATGTGTGGGGGTGGCTGGGTGTGTGTGCGTCCGTGTGTGCACGGTATATGTGTGGGGGTGGCTGGGTGTGTGTGCGTCCGTGTGTGCATGGTACATGTGTGGGGGTGGTTGGGTGTGTGTGCGAATGTGCGTCCGTGTGTGCATGGTACATGTGTGGGGGTGGTTGGGTGTGTGTGCATCCGAGTGTGCATGCATAGATACGTAAAACTATTAATGTATACATCTGAAGATAGACACCAAACACACAACAAAAACATTTGTCTAAAACTAGCTACAAGACATGCCAGTTGACATATCTAGTATATATACCTGTATAAACAAAGAAGCTATGTAACTAAAGATCATGGAAACATTTTAAATCATAACTGTTTCTTTTTTTAAATGGCACGAAAAACACAATAAATCATAATGACCTTTTAGTAGTGTTTGATAAAATGCTTTG
This sequence comes from Lamellibrachia satsuma, assembly GCA_033239005.1. NCBI lineage: Eukaryota > Metazoa > Annelida > Polychaeta > Sabellida > Siboglinidae > Lamellibrachia > Lamellibrachia satsuma. The sequence goes on from BSQZ01000023.1 coordinate 4,417,460, forward strand.
AAATAGTTCACACTGTCACAGAAACATTTCATGATACATTCATTGGTTTGAAAACGACTATATTTGGGTGTGAATATTTAAGTTAATTTGCTAAAGCTTTCGACAAAGTGCCTCACCTACATCTTCTATCAAAATTGACCTCCTACGGAATCACTGGAAACACTCAAAATTGGATCAAATCTTTTCTATCCAACCGCAAACAGAGAGTCTCAGTTAACGGTGTCCTGTCGGACATCACAGATGTCACATCTGGTGTCCCACAGGGTTCAGTTCTAGGACCTGTCCTCTTCTTACTCTACATAAATGACATAAATGGGAACATCAAATCTCCTATACGCCTTTTTGCAGATGATAGTATTATATATCGAAAATTTCTTCCAAAAACGACCACGAAATTCTCCAAACTGACCTAAACCAACTCCAAACATGGTCAGACAAATGGCAAATGGAATTTAATGTATCTAAATGCGTCCACCTTCCAATAACAAACAAAACTAAACCCAGCACACACAAGTACTCGCTTTCTGGCCAGCCATTATCCACCGTATCCAGCCACTCATACCTCGGAGTTAAATTGGATTCCAAATTAACCTGGACAAATCACGTCACTGACATAACTTCAAAATCTTCGAAATGTTTAGGCATGATTAAACGAACTCTTGGCCCATGTAAACCCGGGTTAAACAAACAGCCTACAACATGCTAATCCGGCCAAAACTTGAGTACTCTTCACCCATATGGAATCCCCACACCTTTTCACAAATTAAAAGCCTTGAAAGAGTGCAACACTCTGCTGCCAGATTTGTTAAAAATGACTACAGATGAAACACAAATCCAGCAGATCTAATTACTGCCCTTGGATGGCCAACCCTCGAACGAAGGCGCATTATCAAACAAGCCACTACCTTCTACAAAATTCTAAACAACATTATTGAGATCACCCCCCCTTCAGATCTACTAACTCGCTCTCGAACCCGTGGACAATACATAGCCCCCAAGTGTCGTATAAATGCAATGGTCTTTTCATTTTATCCCAGAGCCATTCGCATATGGAATATGATTCCATCAAAAATTACCAACATAAAAAACCCAAAATCATTTCAAGAAGCTATTATGGAACTCCCTTTCACCACACCTCCTCACCTAAACTGCCTTTAAAACACAGTGCTCAGCGTAAATTTATCCAGGGTGTGGGTATGGAGACTGTCTATGTGTGCATGTGGCAAGGCAGCGACAGTGTCCATACACACAACCAACCTATTAAAAAATTTCGTTAAACATCCTATACATAAAATAAATAAAACTATCAAATAAAAACCATTTCAGCAACATTAATGATGAATGTACCACCCACAGCGCATGCGCACAGTCCACCACAAACTCCTGCGTTAGCCCAAGTTTGGGCTGTTTGGAGTAAACCACTTGAGACTTGAGACTTGAAAGTGTACAAAAACTTGATTGATGCTACATTTCACAATACAAACAAGTTTCTTGAGAGGTAAACTTCATTTCAAATGAAAGAAGCCAACAATCCAAGAAACCATAACAGTTTATATTTATATATTTATATAACATACTAACTGACTAATTAACTAACATACTAACTGATATATTCATACAGGAATTATTATCATGAATGTTTTACTGTGCCTGCAGTGTGATATATTTGGTATCACTAATCAGTATTATGTAGATATAGGAGACACAGACCTTCATAGAGAAGCCAGAGGGAACCATGTTCTTGGGCCAGTCAAACTCTGTGCTGTGAATCCTGATGCCTGATTCCATCAACAACATCGCCTTCTGGTCGGGTCTACAGATCAAACATGTAATACACAAACAGTGCACATCCACTAGTAATAATAATGTCATTTTACCTAGACAAGGCACTCATGGTGCTTACTCCAGCATCCACATAGATACAGTGCTCATGGTGTTTACTCCAGCATCCACATAGACATGGTGCTCATAGTGCTTACTCCAGCATCCACCTAGACAAGGCACTCATGGTGCTTACTCCAGCATCCACATAGATACAGTGCTCATGGTGTTTACTCCAGCATCCACCTAGACATGGTGCTCATAGTGCTTACTCCAACATCCACCTAGACAAGGCACTCATGGTGCTTACTCCAGCATCCACATAGATACAGTGCTCATGGTGCTTACTCCAGCATCCACCTAGATACAGTGCTCATGGTGTTTACTCCAGCATCCACCTAGATACAGTGCTCATGGTGTTTACTCCAGCATCCACCTAGACAAGGTGCTCATGGTGTTTACTCCAGCATCCACCTAGACAAGGCACTTATGGTGCTTACTCCAGCATCCACCTAGACAAGGAGCTCATGGTGCTTACTCCAGTATCCATCTAGACAAGGAATTCATGGTGCTTACTCCAGCATCCACCTAGACAAGGCATCTATGGTGCTTACTCCAGCATCCACTTAGACATGGTGCTCATAGTGCTTACTCCAGCATCCACCTAGACATGGTGCTCATAGTGCTTACTCCAGCATCCACCTAGACAAGGCGCTCATGGTGCTTACTCCAGCATCCACCTAGACAAGGCGCTCATGGTGCTTACTCCAGCATCCACCTAGACAAGGCACTCATGGTGCTTACACCAGCATCCACCTAGACAAGGCACTCATGGTGCTTACTCCAGCATCCACCTAGACAGGCAGTTCATGGTGCTTACTCCAGCATCCACATAGACAAGGAGCTCATGGTGCTTACTCCAGCATCCACCTAGACAGGGAGTTCATGGTGCTTACTCCAGCATCCACGTGGACAAGGACCTCATGGTGCTTACTCCAGCATCCACCTAGACAAGGAGCTCATGGTGCTTACTCCAGCATCCACCTAGACAGGGAGTTTATGGTGCTTACTCCAGCATCCACATAGACAAGGAGCTCATGGTGCTTACTCCAGCATCCACCTATACAGGGAGTTCATGGTGCTTACTCCAGCATCCACATAGATAAGGAGCTCATGGTGCTTACTCCAGCATCCACCTAGACAAGGAGCTCATGGTGCTTACTCCAGCATCCACCTAGACAAGAACTCATGGTGCTTACTCCAACATCCACCTAGACAAGGAGCTCATTGTGCTTACTCCAGCATCCACCTAGAAAAGGAGCTCATGGTGCTTACTCCAGCATCCACCTAGACAAGGCGCTCATGGTGCTTACTCCAGCGTCGACCTAGACAAGGCGCTCATGGTGCTTACTCCAGCATCCACCTAGACAAGGCACTCATGGTGCTTACTCCAGCATCCACCTAGACATGGTGCTCATAGTGCTTACTCCAGCATCCACCTAGACAAGGCACTCATGGTGCTTACTCCAGCATCCACCTAGACATGGTGCTCATAGTGCTTACTCCAGCATCCACCTAGACAAGGCACTCATGGTGCTTACTCCAGCATCCACCTAGATACAGTGCTCATGGTGTTTACTCCAGCATCCACCTAGACAAGGCACTCATGGTGATTACTCCAGCATCAACCTAGACATGGTGCTCATAGTGCTTACTCCAGCATCCACCTAGACAAGGAGCTCATGGTGCTTACTCCAACATCCACCTAGACAAGGAGCTCATGGTGCTTACCCCAGCATCCATCTAGACAAGGCATTCATGGTGCTTACTCCAGCATCCACCTAGACAAGGCACTCATGGTGCTTACTCCAGCATCCACCTAGAAAAGGCACTCACGGTGCTTACTCCAGCATCCACCTAGACAAGGAGCTCATGGTGCTTACTCCAGCATCCACCTAGACAAGGCACTCATGGTGCTTACTCCAGCATCCACCTAAACAAAGAGCTCATGGTGCTTACTCCAGCATCCACCTAGACAAGGAGCTCATGGTGCTTACTCCAGCATCCACCTAGACAAGGTGCTCATAGTGCTTACTCCAGCATCCACCTAGACAAGGCACTCATGGTGCTTACTCCATCATCCACCTAGACAAGGCGCTCATGGTGCTTACTCCAGCATCCATCTAGACACTGTGCTCATGACACTGACTCCATTAGTACAGCAAAGTCTTGGCAGCAGCTAATGCTGCGCCAATATGTTTTTTTTGTAGATCGAGAATATCAGCCCTGTGAGTCCATGACAGGTTTTTTCCATTTCCCTGTGTGGGATCCTTTACTTCACCTGGCATAGACATCAGGTAGAAGAGACCAACCAATTTAGTGTATCTTCCAAAAGACACAGACAAAGTGGGGTAAATAAAATTGGACAAGTTTAAAAATAGCAGTAGGATGACTCAAAAACTGGTCTTCTCGACTGACAGTCCAGAGCTCAGACCACTTCACCTTACTAGCAATATAACCAATACTAAAAGTTGGCATAGGGATTTGAAATATAACACTTTCATGCAAACCACAAAGCCATAATTACATATCAACATTGTAATGTGTTTTCAAATTGTGTAATACATGTCTTACTTACAGAAAAAAGTCAGTCCAATCTTTTTTCTATTGTTATAAAATGCACATAAATTTTAATTGTCAAATCTAAAACATCAATAACAAGTACCGTATTTGACCTATTAAGCGCATATTCCCTAATTATTGTACACCACCATTTGTTTTACACATCAGGAGCCATATACTATTATTGTAATTTTGTCTTCATCGATGGTTGATCAAAATGTGAATGTTGAGCAACTTGCTTTCGCAATGGATGCCATGTTCTGATTACACGGTGGTGCCACCTGGACTATAATGCAACACGACAGATCAGTATTAAAAATATGTTGCTTTTACGTTACTCACTTACTTGGCAAACCTGATGAGGTATGTCTTGTTGTCGATGTCATACACATTGACAACCCGCATGCCTGCCAGCCTGTATGAAGAGAAATGTAGCATATAATGTATTGTTCAAGCATGTCCTGATGCAAGGTGGTTAGAATTTTGAAAAAAAAAGGATAACCAAGATATTAAAGTAACTGCCTCGAAAGTTGTATGACACTATCGCAGAAATGTCATTTGCATTTGCGTGAATCAATCCATCACAGAGTGACAGACACCACCATGATTTGACAGCACCATCCTTGATGTATACTGTTTTCAGTTCCATTATTTCACACAGCCCTGTTCTCACCCACCTTACAGACGGGAGATAGACTGGCAAAGCAAGTCAGTCTTCTCATAGATAACTGAAAATACTCCTGTGTTTCTAGACTATGTCTAGGTTATGAGACTACATCTTCAGCATGTTGAAGCTAAGAGAGGAAAGGAAGCGTGAAAGAAAGGTGAAGACAACAACAAAAGTCTATGCCAATGGCCTACTAGTACTATGTCTATGGGGAACAAGATCTAGGCTCTTGTGAGTTATACATATATATATTGGTACTCTGGGTACAAGTAGTAAACACTTACGCGCAAAAGTATTTGTAATATATGGTTGGATTGCTACGCCTTTGGTGCATCGGTAGAAATTACAGCGGGCGCCACCCGGCCCCCGGGTGTAATGTTTACATTTTCGTAGCTGGTTGAGACTTGAGTTTAATGTTGTTCAACAAGAGACGTTGATGTTGTCGACATCTTAATGTTTATCAACAAATGTAGACCAGAATTAATTTCAACATTAATGCCGGCTCCAGTTTTTTATGGTAGCTGTTTCAGATAAGCCTTCCAGAGTCTTCCAGATGTCAGTAGTAGTACGTGGAGTCTGCTGGAGATGTCGTAGACCCCTGAGCGATAATAAGTAATATCGAACTTACCGTCCCCTTAATTGCGAGATGGCAGCTCTTATGTCGATTGTCGTGAATCTGGATTTCATATTGACGATTGAAAGAATAAATCTGAACAAATAAAATAGTGTCCCAAACGTAGAAAATGCGCGTGCTTACAAATTGCAAATTGCTGAACCCACGTCAATGCGTGGTGGTGTAATTTACATATGTTCACTACAAACCGGCAGATGGCGCCACAACTACCAAGCACACCCAAAACACTACATAACTCTGGACCAATGGTATATTATATATACCTTAGGTTATTATAGGATTGTTCTGATTCTTGTCATTCTTCATTGATTCAGCATCTAATAACAATAATTCAAGAAAATATAATTATATCCCAGAGTAGATCAGTAGATCTATCAGATCTAAGTTGTAGAGGGGTTATGGGTGTAGTCAACTTTGAGTGATTTAGTTGTGTATTCACTACTGAGTAATTTATTTTAAAGTTTAGTATTTAAAAAAACAGGTGATTTAAGAGTTTGGACAGGATTTGGTCAAAATGTGGATTAGTTGGCATGTTAACCTCCCGACTCCACTCCCGACTCCACCCCGACTCTCGTTCTGTCTGGCCTTGCCCATATAACTCATGCGCTATTTATAAAACTCTTCATTCATACATCATTGCTGCATGCCTTTGTTATTTGTATTTCTCAAAGTTATGTCACTCGATATTATTAGTAACGTAAACTGGGTCTAAATAAACTTTTTTTGTTCTTGTTCTTTCTATCCTAGTCCGTGCCGCACGAGCCCCCCCCCCCACGTTGAGTCATGCTAGAAAAGGACATACTTAGTTGGATGTTTTCCTCCTAAATGCCTACACGACATGGTTTTCCGACACCTTCTTTAGTTACCCGTAATTACGACACTTTAGCCAAGCCTGCGCTGACGGTGGTGGATGTTGGCTAAACGGCACCCGCCACGCGCCTGTTTACGCCTTCTCTAAGTTCGACGTTGTCGGGATAAGTGTTATCCATCGGGCACGGTCTGTTTATGTGCCTGGATGTTTGCTTATGAACGTCATAATAGTCGCACGATTGATAAATGTGCTCCAGATGCGTATTTAGTTAATGCTTTCAACAATTTGTTGATTTCAGTATTGGGAGAAAGTACTAACTCCTACAATTACCATTTCTTATTTAGACATCCTTTAATGTTCATAGCGTCTAGGGGATGTTCATAGCGTCTAGGGGATGTTCATGGCGTCTAGGGGATGTTCATAGCGTCTAGGGGATGTTCATAGCGTTTAGGGGACATGGAGTAAACAACGTTCCGGCCTGTCATCGAGATCCAGTGCATATTTAAATGCTAAATGGTGGAGTTGCTTAAACCAATTGAACAAGTACGAAATCCACGAAATTTTACTTATATTTTATTTTATTATCCACGTAATTCTTTAACACAACCAGACCTGAACACAACACGGTTTCTAACTGTTTGATACCAAGACCTATTGCTGCGTCAATAACGTGTCGGCTGAAACGCATTCAACACCATATTCTGAGTATCGTCATTCAAATATCACAGTTAACAGTTCTGCAAAGGTAGATGCAAACTTTTGGAAATATCCTGTATCGTCGAACTGTGTGAAAGGCCTGCACCCGACCACCAGTTAACCAGTCCTATGAGCAGCGATATGGCTTTGCTTACGCTCTCACAAATTAATAGTTTAAAACAAAACGACATTAAGACAACAGTTCTAATGTAAAGCCTTCATGTCCACCATTTTTCAACATTTTACTGTATATCAGTATTCATATAAATATAATCTAATTTGCCGTCATGACATATCAGTAAGGACATCGCAGTGTCAATGCGATCAGGATTTCATATTTAATCCCCTCTGGAGAAGGAACGGCTAAGAGTGACATCACACAACTATTCCGCCTCTTCACGGAAGAGGCCGAACAGGAACATGTCACTCACACCCTTGCTGCGTTCGCACAAGTCGGGGCTCAAGTATATCTTCCGGAACCGCTGTACAATAACATCTGTATCGGACTTGTCAGTTTGTCCGTGACGACTTGACCAGTAGTTCCGTTTGGTGCATTAGTCATTGCCCATATGACTACCACAATGTTCACGTGGAATACAGACCAGTACCCGGTACCAGTTAGTCAGTGTTATCAGTCGTGCGAACGCAGCAGAAACGTTATCGCCTAATATGGACTTGGTTTGTTCTTCAGACTTGCTTTCAGCACTAGGTGTACGACCCCGAGCCTTTGCTTCCGTTTGTGTCGTCGGACCACGTGAAGCCATTGCTGAAACTAAACAACACACAAAATCGATAATCATATGTGTAAAATAAACACAAGCGCAACTTACACCTTTATACATTAAAACGTCGAATATGTATAGCCGAAGTACAATGTTCGTTCAAAGAGCATACACACTTTACACCCGTATTAAATAGGCCTGTTAATTCAAATACTACTTCTCTGGAAAGCATCGAGTGATGTTTTTATTAACGCACCGGGCTTCGGTCGTATAATTCCACCATATCGGTGGTCATAGAACCGAAACAACGTGGCATGAGACCTTTATAGACGTTGTCCAGATTACTAGCCACAGCGAGAATGTATTTCGATTAATTGAATTTATAGCTTTAATTACTTTATTGCATTACACTACAACGGAACCACGTGATGTATATACATACGTAATGGGAGGCGGCATCACGTCTCTGCCTTCCTCTGCCCTGAAGTGTCGAACAGTTGGATCTACGGACGGCGAAATGAAGGGTTCTGGGAACTTGCTGGAAACAAGTAAACAACGTTCTATGTATACTACTGATCGTTAGCTACGACGGTTGCTACCAGTGCAGCCGCAATGTGTTAACAATTATTCTGTTCGAGACACATCAACATGAAAGAGGATTAGTGGGACTAGGCAGCCTAATCAATGTTCGCGAGTATCCTCTCTGCATCGTCCCAAGTAAATTGAATAACAAATGAATCATTGCATCAACTATCGTGACTCGACCTGTGTCCTTTACGCAGACCCTCCTTCGCGACATTAAACAGGTTGCATCACTCTCACTAAGGTTCTATGTGAATCACAAGTAATTTATTATGGTAAAGGGCGGCACATTCATGGCTGTCAAACATGTTGGACTATGCCGTATGGACCGGAGCAAACTGCTGTCCCGTTATAAAGAGGTTGTTTCAACAAGGATGTGTTTTTGTCTAAGTTTAATTTGCCTACTCCCGATGAAGGGATGAGGCAATTCCTGGGACTTTTCATTTGGGGTTAGCATTTGATATTTTGGACGGCTTCCCGTCCCCGTGCGTTACAATTAGTTCACCTTCCCAACCTTGTCAACACCTACGTGACAGTAACGTGGTTAGATTTACGTCATACAGAGCTGGGCTGAGCGGGCCGCGAACTCAGACGAACTACCAGAGGGCGGCATATTGATTTGCAACGACCTCCACGTAATAGTTAACGTTAGAGTGTCGAATCGATATAAGCGTTCTACATACCTAGGTTTCTTGGCATCCTGCCCCTCCACAGTAGGGTTTGACTCTTGCTTCATGTTCGACTTCAGGTCTGGGGTCTTGTGACAATTGTGCACAGGTTTCTGCAAGTAAACAGCAACAACGACTTCAACATGTTTTCGCGAAAGCTACACACATGATATTGTTACCGGTAGCTCTAAGTCTTCACATTTTGACGGTTTTTATTTAGAAGGACATCCTCTGAAATATCATATTTTATGTTGCTCCACATTGCATGGAAAAGTTTCATGTATAATCATTATTCTAGTATGTGGTGGAAAAACTAGAATACACCCTTTTTTCATATGACATTCACATATATGATGATCACATCTACAGAGGGGAACTCGAACACAACTGGAAAAAAAACACAGATATTTAACCAATTCGACGGGTGCGTGGATTCACATAATCATAAACGCAGTGTGACCCAGCGACCACCCACCGGCTTAAGACCATCTAAAAATGCGACCACTTTCTCCAGCCCCTAAGTTATTGAAGTTAACGTTGACTCTCCAGACAGACAAATATAAATTAACATAAAGTTTTAATCAATATAATTATATTCCACAATACCTGTGATGTGCTGAAGAGAGCAGGGGCTGTTAAGTTGTTGGTGACCGTAATGAGATCGCGGCTACGTAATGCCACTCGAGCAGCCCGTCGCACTAGATGCATGCACACAGCGTTTGTTCCTGCCATATCTACTCGCAGACGACAGTACCCCGATTAAAATATCTTCACAGCGTGTTACGCGAAACGATTGTAGTCTATTCTCTTCGTCGAAATGATCTTGCCGCGGGCGCGCGTATCGCAGCCTTATATAGATTAGCGGCGAGTCACGTGGGTCAAGAGGCGTCAACTGTGTGAATATAGAAACGACGATTCGATTGGTTCGCGCGCCGTAGATCTGTGTCGTAGAGGGGTCATGGGTGCAATTATATTTGAGTGACTTACCGGTAGTTGTGTATCCACTATTGGATAATTTATTTTAATGTTTGGTATTGAAAAAAATATATATTTGGTAGTTAAAAAACGTGTGATTTAAGAGTTAGGACAGGATAGTGGAGATTGGGTCAAAACGTGGATCAGTTGGCAAGTAGGCCTACGCGTTGACGTTACGCTTAGTCCCATATAAAGACAGTATAGGGGTCAGTAGAGGGGTCAGTATGAGATAATACTATCTTAAGCGCCGTTTACCCTTTTCGATGTTTGTGTGGTTGGATTTTTTTTAGTTCCCTCGTTGTGTTTGTTGGTGCAAACACGATGGAAACAATCGAGTAACCAAGTGGCCTGAACTTCAAACGTTCCGTATGATGAATCTGATGAGATGAACATTGGATGGGGCTAGATTCGCATATAATCTATGGTTCGTACATATTCTGCATGCTATCATATCGCATGTCCACGTGGACAAGGCAAGGCGTGGACACAGGACACACCAGTACCGGTCAAGGTACGCTGTGGGCACAGGACACACCTGTACCGTGCAAGGTACACCGTGGGCACAGGACACACCTGTACCGTGCAAGGTACGGCGTGGGCACTGGACACACCTGTACCGTGCAAGGTACGCCGTGGGCACAGGGCACACCTGTACCGTGCAAGGTACACCGTGGGCACAGGACACACCTGTACCGTGCAAGGTACGGCGTGGGCACTGGACACACCTGTACCGTGCAAGGTACGCCGTGGGCACTGGACACACCTGTACCGTGCAAGGTACGGCGTGGGCACAGGACACACCTGTACCGTGCAAGTTACGCCGTGGGCACTGGGCATACCTGTACCGTGCAAGGTACGATTATGAACAATTTGTTTGCGAAATGTGTGAAGATGGCTTAGCAGTAAAATTGGATGTGGATGGGCCCATTTATTTTGCCCGCTCGTTTTTAAAGAGAAAAAAATCGGGTGGTGTTTTGAAACACCCATTATATATATATATATATATATATATATATATATATATATATATATATATATATATATATATATATATATATATATATATATATATATATATATATATATATATATATATATATATATATATATATATAATTTACACAATAAGGCGCCATATATAAGAACAGTCAGAGATAATTGGAGACAATGATTTAATGGACATTTAAAACAATAATAAATGTCAACTTTATAAAAAATCTTGCTTAAAGGGCAAGTTTTGCACGTTGTTCCCATATATTTGTCAACGAAGATCTCACTAAGACAGGTGTACGAACTTAGAGAAGTCAAGAAAAATTTAGTTATAATAATAAGAATAATAATTTAGTTCTTTTATAGCGCATACTCCTGTCGACAGATCAACGCGCTTTACAATAAAATAATACATACATAAAATGCAAACTTATTACATAAAGTACGAAGTTACGTAAACAAGAAGCGTATTTCAAGTTCCACCTGTTCAATTTGTAAAAAACAAAGTTTGCGGAATTTAATTTGCACGTGTCTTTTTTTAAAAGTAACGTACTCTATGAGGTGTTTTTACCAAAAATAATAATGGTTTCAAAGTCGTCGATTTGTATATTACGGTGTTTTTATACGCAAAGACCGTAACGTAAATCAGCATAATGTAAATCAGATAAATATTACCAGGTGCTATATTAATGAGGAGTTGCCTTTTGCTATTTAGAACACATCACATAGAATAGAATCGCTGTAACGTAAACTCAGGTCCTTAAAATTGAAAACGGAATTTTTTTCGAGTAATCTTCAAACCGGCGTGTTTTAACAATAGCTATGAATGATTGTGATTGTTATTTCGATATGATATATATTTATGTATATATTAAGTAACGCTTACTACCTGTGAAATTTATTTTTAGTCGGAGGGCAATCAAACGATGTAGAGTAGGCCTAACGTAAATCATATAATTTGGCGACACGCGACACTGTTCCACAAACTAGTACTGCCACGTTGTAGATGATTTCGTGATTATGCAAAATAACCTTACACAGATATCATATAAATAAAACACACACTTGATAATTTAATACCACGAAATGTATTCTTTTGAACAGAGCTTGCATTCACAGGGTTGTCGGTGACATGAGAATAAGCTCAATTTGGGAATGTATATGTGATCCTAATTCTGGAAGCATTTACAGTCAACTATGGCGAACCATATATGTTTCGAGTCGTCGTGATGTTTTCTGGCTAGTGTAGTAAACAAAATTTTTATTTCATATATGACAAACACGAAATTGGCTGGCGACTTATCCTAAGTGTCTCGTTCTGTCTGGCTTTGCCCATATAACTCCTTCTCTATTTCTATTGTGGACTCTTCATTCATACTACGTTGTTTCGGACCTTCGTTATTTGTATTTCTCAATGTAAATGTATACATACTTAAAGTATCGATATTATTAGTATTGTAAACGGGGTCTAAATAAACGTTTTAGTTCTTGTTCTTTCCATCCGAGTCCATTCCGCACGAGCCCCCCCCCACGTTGAGTCATACTATAGAAAAGGACATACTTAGTTGGATGTTTTCCTCCTAAATGCCTACACGACATGGTTTTCCGACACCTTCTTTGGTTACCCGTAATTACGACACTTTAGCCAAGCCTGCGCTGACGGTGGTGGGTGTTGGCTAAACGGCACCCGCCACGCGCCTGTTTACGCCTTCTCTAAGTTCGACGTTGTCTGGGTAAGTGTCGGGGTAAGTGCTATCCATCGGGCACGGTTAATTTACGTGTTTGTGTATTTGGATATTTGCTTATGAACGTTATAATAGTCGCACGATTTATAAATGAACTATGATCCAGATGCACATTTAGTGAATGCTTTCAACAATTTGTTGATTTCAGTATTATTTTTTGGAGAAAGTATTAAATTCTCCTACAATTACCATCTCCTTATTCAGACATCCTTTAATCTTCATAGCGTCTAGGGGATGTTCACAGCGTCTAGGGGGTGTTCACAGCGTCTAGGGGATGTTCATAGCGTCTAGGGGATGTTCATAGCGTCTAGGGGACACGGAGTAAACAACGTTCCGGCCTGTCATCGAGAGCCAGTGCGTATTTAAATACTAAATGGTGGAGTTGCTTAAACTAACTGAACAAGTATAGGAAATCGTATATATTTTATTCTCTTTGCAACATTATTGCAGCATCTCATAAAACAACAGGCGCTTCGTCCACACAGTATTTGACAAAAGCAATAAATACACAATTTAAATTAACAAAACAATTCACGTGAACACAACCAGACCTGAACACAACACGGTTTCTAACTTTTTGAAACCAAGACCTATACCTGGTTTAATAACGTGTCGGTTGAAACGCATTCGACACCATATCCCGAGTCATTCAAATATCACAATCAACAGTTCTGTAAAGGTAGATACAGACTTTCGGAAATATCCTGTACCGTCGAACTGTGTGGAAGGTCAGCACCCGGCCAACAGTTAACCAGTCCTTTGAGCAGCGATGTGGCTTTGCTTACGCTCTCACAGATTAATGGTTTAAAACAAGACGACATTAAGATAACAGTTCTAATGTAAAGCATTCATGTCCGCCATTGTTCAACATTTTACTGTATATCAGTATTCATGTAAATATAACCTAATTTGACGTCATGTCATATCAGTAAGGACATCGCTGTGTCAATGCGATCAGGATTTTATATTCAATCCCCTCTGGAGAAGGAACGGCTAAGCGTGACGTCACACAACTATTCCGCCTCTTCATGGAAGAGGCGGAACAGGAACATGTCACTCACATCCTTCTTCATGAAGAAACATCCAGCAACTGGTGGGATCAAAGATTGACACAACGATGTTCTACCCGATCTCACAATATCATTGTCATAGACGACTGAACAAACATGTCGTCATCGTCACAAATACACATTCTTCTTCCTCGATGTATAACATCCATAATTTAATAACCTAATTGCTTGCATCATGTTGCAAGGCTGTGATTGCTATTTGCAGTTCGTTCTATTTAAACATGTAAAATGCTGCGTTCGCATAACTCGGGGCTCAAGTATATCTTCCAGAACAGCTGTATACCAACATCTGTATCTGTCAGTTTGTCCGTGACGACTTGACTAGTAGTTCCGTTTGGTGCATTAGTCATTGCCCATATGACTACCACAATGTTCACGTGGAATACAGACCAGTACCCGGTACCAGTTAGTCTGCGTTACCAGTCGTGCGAACGCAGCAGAAACGTTATCGCCTAATATGGACTTGGTTTGTTCTTCAGACTTGCTTTCAGCATTAGGTGTACGACCCCGAGCCTTTGCTTCCGTTTGTGTCGTCGGACCACGTGAAGCCATTGCTGAAACTAAACAACACACAAAATTGATAATCATATGTGTAAAAGAAACACAAGCGAAACACCTCTATACATTAAAACGTCGAATATGTATAGTCGAAGTACAAAGTTCGTTCAAAGAGCATACACACTTTACACTCGTATTAAATAGGCCTGTTAATTCAACTACTACTTCTCTGGAAAGTATCGAGTTACGTTTTCATTAACGCACCGGGCCTAGGTCTATAATTCCACTATATCAGTGGCTATAGAACTGAGACAGCTTAGCATCAGACCTTTATAGACGTTGTCCAGATTACTAGTCACAGAGAGAATGCATTTCAATTAATTGAATTTATAGCTTTAATTACTTTACACAACAACGAAACCACGTGACGTAGCTACGTACGTAATGGGAGGCGGCATCACGTCTCTGCCTTCCTCTGCCCTGAAGTGTCGAACAGTTGGATCTACGGACGGCGAAATGAAGGGTTCTGGGAACTTGCTGGAAACAAGTAAACAACGTTCTATGAATACTACTGATCGTTAGCTACGACGGTTGCTACCAGTGCAGCAGCAATGTGTTAACAATTATTCTGTTCGAAACACATCAACATGAAAGAGGATTAGTGGGACTAGACAGCCGAAAGCAAATACAAAACGCTCGCTGCAGCCTAATCAATGTTCGCGAGTATCCTCTCTGCATCGTCCCAAGTAAATTGAATAACAAATGAATCATTGCATCAACTATCGTTACTCGACCTGTGTCCTTTACGCAGACCCTCCTTCGCGACATTAAACAGGTTGCATCACTCTCACTAAGGTTATATGTGAATCACAAGTAATGTATTATGGTAAAGGGCGGCACATTCAGTCAAATATGTTGGACTACGTCTTAAGAGTAGTAACAATTGGTGGACCCACCCTTTAGAGGATATATCTCAACAAGGATGTGTTTTTTTTCCTACTCCCGATGAAGGGATGGGGCAATTCTTCGGAATTTTCACTTGGGGGTTAGCATTTGATATTTCGGACGGTTTCCCGTCCCCGTGCGTTATAATTAGTTCACCTTTCCCAGCCTTGTAAACACATACGTGACAGTAACGTGGTTAGATTTACGTCATACACAGCTGGGCTGAGTGGGCCGCGAACTCAGACTAACTACCAGAGGGCGGCATATTGATTTGCAACGACCTCCGCGTAATAGTTAACGTTTAGAGTGTCGAATCGATATAAGCGTTCTACATACCTAGGTTTCATGGCATCCTGCCCCTCCACAGTAGGGTTTGACTCATGCTTCATGTTCGACTTCAGGTCTGGGGTCTTGTGACAATTGTGCACAGGTTTCTGCAAGTAAACAGCAACAACGACATCAACATGTTTTCGCGAAAGCTACACACATGATATTGTTACCGGTAGCTCTAAGTCTTCACATTTTGACGGTTTTTATTTAGCAGGACATCCTTTGGAATATATTTTAGTTTACACACTGATACCCCACTTTGTAGGGAAAAGTTTCATGTATAATAATAGTCATTCTCCCTAGTATGTGGTGGGAAAACTAGAATACACCCTTTTTCGTATGACAATCACATATACGATTATCACATCTATAGAGGGGAACTCGTAGACAACTGATAAATAAACAGATATTTAACCAATTCGACGGGTGTGTCGGTTCACGTAATTATAAACGCAGTGTGACCCAGCGACCACCCCCGGCTTATGACCGCCTAAAATGCGACCACTTGATCCAGCCTGTAAATTATTGAAGTTAATGTTTACTCTCCAGACAGACAAATGTAAATTAACATCAAGTTATTATTAGTAATAATGTATTCCACAATACCTGTGATGTGCTGAAGAGAGCAGGGGCTGTCAAGTTGTTGGTGACCGTAATGAGATCGCGGCTACGTAACGCCACTCGAGCAGCCCGTCGCACTAGATGCATGCACACAGCGTTTGTTCCTGCCATATCTACTCGCAAATATCTTCACAGTTGATGCGTGTTACGCGAAACGATTGTACTCAATTCTCTTCGTCGAAATGATCTTGCCGCCGGCGCGCGTATCGCAGCCTTATATAGACTAGCGGCGAGTCACGTGGGTCTGGAGGCGTAAGCTGTATGAATATAGAAATGACGATTCCATTGGTTGGCGCGCCGTAGCGTACGTGACATTGAGGCGTGACATCCCGGATGTGTTTACGCCGTCATTCATGTCAACTACGTATCAGCAACTACCGGCTCGCGCGCGATGACGCGGTACGAAAGGTCGTTTCTATGACGACGTGGGTCAACTGGGTGCGGCGGTGGCGGAGACGGTGTTGACTGAATAGCACGCGTCTATGTAAGCCTGCCTGTTGATGCGTTCTCGAGTTTGACTTTATCTACGTAATTGTTATCGTGTTTACGGTTTTTTTGATGGTTGTGTATGAAATTCGTAACAACCGAATTTGTGTATAGCCTGAGCCTGTTATTGACCTCTGTCGTTTCACCACTAGCTGCCGTTTCGAGTGCATTGCTAACTACTCAGTGTCGTAGTGGTTAAGAACGTCAAACTTGTATTTGATAGGACCGGGGTTCGAATCCTCTTGCTGCCAATTTGAAGCTTGGGTAATTTCGTTCTCACCATGTTGCATCAGTTCACTTAGCTGCATAAATGAGTACCTGGCTACAGTCAGTGGTGGAGTAATTGCAGCGTGGCTGAATGCTTTCCAGACGAGTCGAGTTGGTGTTCAAATGAACAGGTTTGCGAGTGGTGGGCGGAGATGTTCTTACTTCGATTACAGTTGGGCATGTGTTATACGAAGACTTCAATAACGTACGGGTAACTATGCGAGAAACGGGATTGTTTATCACAAACAACTAGAGTACACGTGTGACCCAATACGTACGTCTTAGAGGCACGTAGACAATGATTGGCCCACATTGAGATGGGGTTTGTTGTCGCTTCCAAACAAGAAACGCCGAGATGTGTGCCAGATTAAAACCAGAATTGTCAACA
Source organism: Lamellibrachia satsuma (assembly GCA_033239005.1). Classification (NCBI taxonomy): domain Eukaryota; kingdom Metazoa; phylum Annelida; class Polychaeta; order Sabellida; family Siboglinidae; genus Lamellibrachia; species Lamellibrachia satsuma. Next base: position 4,434,998 of record BSQZ01000023.1, read on the forward strand.
TCTGGTTATGTACTTGTGAGTGGGTGAGACAGACGGGGAGGCTGGTATTGACGAGGGCATTTAGCGCGAAGGCCCCCATACTACCATGACCTTTTTCTTAATTGAAGCCGAACAGTGCATCTTGTATGGTGCAACTTATAATTAGGCCGACTTGTAGAGAAGACAGAGAAAAAATATCTGAGCTGTTCATCTATAGACTACTGCGTGCTTGACATTCGTGACGGGGAGTGACGGCGTGATAGATCATCAAATGCGTGATTGAGTGCACGAAGGTTGGACATGTCTGTTTCAACGTTTGCACTCCGGAAAGGGGACAGCACGTGCCCATGGTTGTGCGCCAAAAATTGACCCTGGAAGATCCGTTCTTCAGGTTCAGAAACTGGTTCACCTAAAGAAATTATTGATACACCAACCATGCAACCGGCATGTACAGGTACACAAGCTACTGAGACGGATCTATAGGCTTTTGGAAAGTGGTTCTACTGAGAGAGTTCACAAAACATGGAAAGTATGATTAGCCACGGTATATTTAGTTATCAGCGGCTTCGCGGTCATTTTAATCTTCTTACATGGCATCATTTCGTGAATCGGAAATGCCTCACGGGCCAGCTTTGTGCCATATGGTGTGACAATTTTAGTCATTTTAGTATTCTTACATGGCATCGTTTCGTGTTGTTTATCATGTTAACTAAAAAAGTTGAGTTTATAAAAATTGTAACGCAGTTCTGGTGTAATATTACCAGTGGTGATTCCAAAGTGTTCCGATACTGTTCTTTTCACTTCATCACTTCATGTGTATACATATTTGATGATCAAAAACATCGTAAACACCATGCAGAAGAACAACAAGGCACGCACGTGAATCTGATTTGTAGCAGCGCGAAAGTACGTACCGGAATTTATCGAAAATAACATCTCTACGTCCACCAGCGGGCAGATCCAACCAGGGTTTCGAGAACATGCCTATTTGTGAATCGGATATTTCGATGATAAGGGGGTCAATCGAACCCCCGATCCCCCCAAAAAATCCGCAAAACAACTTTGTTTTTCCTCAACTGGAACTGAAGTTCATTCATACCCAGCTACAGTCTAGTATTAAAGGAAATGTGCAACGCTTTGTATTGGTACACTGACACGCTAGCTGGAGTTCATATGATTAAAATGTCAAAATTCTCTTAATTTTTTTCCCAACGTTGAGCTTCTTGCTTTAATCTTTATTGCTGCAGTATATTTACCGTCATGCATTGCGTGAAAAGGAGATTTAACAGACCAATGCATCGTCTGATAAAAAACCGTCAGAAGCTGTGTTTTTCCCGAGTGCTTCTATAAATGGCGGTCTGGCAGTGTCAGCTCAGTCCGCTGAAATAAATAATCCAAGTCATTCGTCATCCCTGACACCCTATGTCTCGCCGACACATCCCAGCCGTATAAAGTTGCATGACGCAGTCCCGTTGACAATGTTGATTCACGGATGCCAGCCACGCATAGGCTTGTCCGTGGTTAGGATGTGGTTGGCAGTGTCGGTGACAGGGTGGGTGGTAGTGTGTGTAACAGTGTGGGTGGCAGTGTCGGTGACAGTGTGGATGACAGTGTGTGTGACAGTGTGTGTGACAGTGTGGGTGGCAGTGTGGATGACAGTGTGGGTGACAGTGTGGATGACAGTGTGTATGACAGTGTGGGTGGCAGTTTCAGTGGCAGTGTGGCTGACAGTGTGTGTGACAGTGTGGATGACAATGTGTGTGACAGTGTGGGTGACAGTGTCGGTGACAGTGTGGGTGGCAGTGTGTGTGACAATGTGGGTGACAGTGTGGGTGGCAGTGTCGGTGACAGTGTGGATGACAGTGTCGGTGACAGTGTGGGTGGCAGTGTCAGTGGCAGTGTGGATGACAGTGTGTGTGACAGTGTGGGTGGCAGTGTCGCTGACAGTGTCGGTGACAGTGTGGGTGGCAGTGTCGGTGACAGTGTGGATGAAAGTGTGTGTGACAGTGTGGGTGGCAGTGTCGGTGACAGTGTGTTAAAATATGTTTTCGTAAACTTAATCTGTTTCTTGAAATAAATAGTTCAACTATTCACTGCTTGGCTCAGAGCAGTCGTCATAACGGGAGAGTAAAGCTGAGAGGTAAATCATTTATAGGTGGACTGAAGTCGTTGACTCCGCGAATGGGTCTTCAAGAAGTATGTTCACTGGTCAGTAATACTCCATAACTGTGTCCATTCCTAAAAGTGAGTGATTGATTGATTGCTTGATTGAATGAGTGATTGATTGATTGATTGAGTGATTGATTGAGTGAGTGAGTGAGTGAGAGAGAGAGAGAGTGAGTGAGTGAGTGAGTGAGTGAGTGAGTGAGTGAGCGAGCGAGCGAGCGAGCGCGCGAGCGAGTAAGTACATAATCGTGACAATGCACTCGATAACAATTATCAGTACTCTATGTGGTTCTCGATAAAAGCCCCGTGTGTTTTCAAGGGTTTTACATTGCAATTTAAATTGAATGCCCTGATTTCACCTTCACCCTGACACGTTCGGTACTACAGCCGACCAGCTGACCTCGCTCTACTCACTGGTATATTAGTGAGTGGTGAATTGTGGTTGAAAGCGGAGCAGATCGTTTTTCACCGATAATGTTAATGCAGTACGCAAAGGTCAAAGCTGTTGCATCAACAAAGCCACCGGTAGCACCACAATCGTAGACATAAACTGTTGGCAAAAACAATGTGCCATATTGTCATAAATTAATTAAATATCACTTAATGTATGCTATGAGGCATACATATTCCAATATTTGTGTGCGTGCCTGCGTGTGTTTGCATGTACGCATGCATCTACACGCACGCACGCACGCACGCACGCACGCACGCACCCACGCACGATGTCATTAAGGAGGCGTCCCACTCGTTTCATGGGTCACGGGTTAGGCATACTGGGCGGTGTACGTGTTTATTATTTAAAGTATAACACTCGGACTATTTCTTAATCTACAACTATTAAAGGGCCGTTCCCGTTACGACATTTCGATACAACCACGCCCATGCAACGCCTTAGAATGTTTCATTAGCCACACCCTACGCCACTACATGACTCTGGAGTCAACAACCACACCTACAGACGAAGTCAAACACAAACAATGAACACTTTTCGTATATTTAATGCACAGTTTTGGGGTCAGTGTTTTATTCTACTCCTATTTATGTTTCCATTGCAGATGAATTAATTATGCTAACTTTCCGGCGACGGATACCGCAGTGTTGTCTAGAGGCATCTTCCAAACCATCCCCTCGTGACCAGGAGCCACTGAGACTTCGCTAGCGTGGTCTGTCGTCTGCCTATTGATGTGCGTGGCAGGGTCTGTAGGCTTTGCCTGGTCCATTTTTGTATGTTATCCAGCTACATGTTCGTCTGGTGGCTTTACGTGTCTGATAATTTCAAAGGAAAACAGACGTTCCTAGTCCGTGTTCAAGTGATTGATGTTTCGCTATGGATAGTTTTACTTATATATTTGAAAACATCATGCACGTGCCGACATGATTGGTGAATATTTGCGATGTCATACTCCCAAAATGTTATATTTACATGGGATCAAAATGGTATATTTACATGGGATCAAAATGTTATATTTACATGGGATCAAAATGTTACATTTACATGGGATCAAAATGTTATATTTACATGGGATCAAAAGCAATGTCCGAAATAAAGGACATATTCACGTTAATTGTGAACGTGTTGTATAAAAACATCACATTCGCTCCTTCTTTTAAATTTTTTCATACCATCCGTAATTCGGCTTAATGCATTGCGCTCATTTCTTGTATTTATTTGAGAAAACAACCGTGTTTACAGACAATTAACTTAAACCGCGCGTGACTATCTCGAGTAGTTCGACAAACATTACGGGCATTGCTCGGTGAACCCTATTCCCCGGGGGCATGCACCCACCTAGCGATAAGCGAACACGCGAAAGAGAGTTTTCAAATCGTTCCTTAGAGGTCAACATTACCGCTCTCGGTCTGAAAATGCCTCTTTTTACTTGGTCTCCGGGTTTTTTTTACGTTAAATGCAATTTACGTGTTGCACACGATGGCCGTTATTACGTGTTGCACACGATGGCCGTTATTATGTGTTGCACACGACGGCCGTTATTACGTGTTGCACACGACGGCCGTTATTACGTGTTGCACACGACGGCCGTTCTAGGCACGTGTTATTTGAATGGTCTCGGGTTATTTCACATTTCTCGCAGCAACGGGTCCAGGGGGGTCTTAGGGGTACTTAAAGTACAGATACTACGATTTTATTATAAATTCATACACAAACAATTACCAGCATACTTACAAAGCTGGCCGATAAACCAGAATACACACATACATAATCATTTCACGCGTAAACACAACAAAATACACACATTTAGAACACAACACGAATTTGCAAAAAAGTGTCTGAAATATAATTTACCACATATCATCAACAATACTCCAGACATATTAAAAGATAAGGTGACCACACACAGCTTACAGGGATATATATCTTATGCTAAAAAAATTATTATAAAAAGCTATGTATGCATATGCACCGAAGTTAACTGCTACACTTGCACGCATGGTCAATAATAAATAATTAATCTAGCTGTACGTGTTAACGTTAATCTACACAAGCGGAAATATACAATAAATTCAATGAAAACGTACCAAGGTGGCTCCTATGAGAGCGACTTCTTTAGTCTTAATAGGAGTCTCCCAAATCCACGTTGTACTAAATATATTAATTAATAGGAATTACAGTTACTGTAATACTATGTACAAATGGATAAATAAACGATTTTGTCTGTCTGTCTGTCTGTCTGTCAAAACTCCCCTAGGCCACGAGGGGAGGGGTGTTAGACCCCCCTGTGTCCGTGGCAAATACTACGATAAAGGAACACGAACGGAGACCATGACTAGTCCGCCCCCTGGGCAAGTCCGTCAACCGGCTTTTATTCTGTGCCGTTGCAGTAATTTAGTAATTTCGATGACACGATTAAGTCAAATGATCATCAAACTACATACAGCGCATTGTTTGAAATGACTACTGACTCTTGGGGGTCCCCGAAAAAAAATCTTCTTAAAAATCTTCTTTTCAGGCACTGTAATGACTATTAGCGTCTATTTTTGTGAAAAAAAAAACTTGCTTGCTATCACAGCGACCTCTAGTTATTTCGACCGGTACTTATTTTACCAACTTAGGTTGAATGCACTTGTTGTGAGTCGCTCTGAATAATTTTCGTTAAATTTAAGGCCGAAACTGATCCTCTAGCTCTACAAATACAGTCTCCAGATCTATAGAGTGTCCAGGGGGGCGGACTAGTCCCGGTCTCCCTATACGGGCCTACACTAGAACTAGTATCAATGTAAAGACTGAAGTATTAGCAACCTGCTAATATTAACCCTTATGTAAGTAGGACGACACATGTGTCGCCCCCCCACCCGGTTCGTAAGTATAATGACATATGACTACGACTGACTGAGACCCCCCCCCGCCAACAAGCCTAGATTCGCCCGTCTCGCGCATGAGAACGAGAACGACAAATAAAAAGTGGCGACCCGTTACAAGAACCCGCGCATGTGAATCCGCTGAACATCGACGAAAGTTGAGTGGAATATGATATTTCACGCTTTTCCAAGAACATATATTGACACCTATCCCAGACGTCAAAGACAATCGATTAAACAGCATTTGGTGCATACATTTATTCATAACACAGCCTTTCTCGTCCGTTGGCTTGTCGCGTGTCAGCACGCAGCTACGATATCCCGGCTCGTGCGCGGCGCTGCTGTGAACGCGGAATCGGAAAGACCTAACACGGGCCAGCATTGCGCCGTATCGTGTGGCCCTGTATGAAACAAAAAAATTAAAAGTATCTCAACAAAACTCAAGTTCGGGAGGCGCATCCCAGCCGCGGCTGAGACACAGAGTTCGAGGCACGGCTTTCCCGGCCTCCTCCCGGTTTTCCATTAGGCGGCGATCGACTTTCGGAATTCACGGACCGAACCCCGTGGCTGACCGCCGCTTGGAGCGGACACGGTCCCGGACTGATCCGCCATCGCTACTTGCGACCACCGCGGCCCGGCTTGGCCTGGTTACGAGCGCTTTTGCGTTGTGCGACCCTCCGAGATGACTTCTCTACATCTGCACCTGCAACATATACGGCTCGATATTGCTTCGTGGCGAAAACAGGAGGTATCGCAAGGATTATGCATAGATGCGAAGTAAAATATACGGTGCAAACTCTGTCGAAAACAAACAGTTATTGCTGTCGGTAAACCGCGTAAATTCTAAATAATTTAAACCTTTGAGTCGTTTCATATTTTCGTGTTCGTGGTTACCCGCTCCATAAGTCATATTTGTCGAAGATTGTTTAAACTATTTTATTTTAGTAGACGCTTGAGTTTTTTAGAGTTTCAACGATATTGTACTAGCAGTGTAAAGACAGGTTAGTTCGACGGGCTCTTAAACGGGGGGCGGGGGGCGGGGGGCGGGGGCGGGCGGGGGCGGGGGGCGGGGGAGCGGGATTGTGACACGAGTCCTCTTGTTGCTGGTACACGAATTCTGGGCAATTTCGTTCACTCCACATTGCCACAGTTCAGTCGCATGTAAAACGACTGTTGCTGGGGAAGGGTGAAGCGATGTAATGCCGCCGCCGACGTCGCGTGGAATGCACATTTTAAAACGCTTGCGCCAAGAAACCGGGTTTAGATGAAATGTATAACGATCTTCACTGGTTAAAATAATATCCAAACAAAACGTGTTACTATAGTTATTTTTCATATCTTAATTATTTTTTTAATTATACGATTTGGTGATAATATAAAACATGCCAGTTTTACGACAAATGTTAAAGCAATAAAACACAGACGGATAAATAATTCACATTAGAAGGTGAAATAAAACCTTTTAATCGGATAATGGCATATCAATTACCCGTTTTACACAATTTATGACAGCAAATACAAGACAGCAATGAAGATATAAACAGGAATTCAAGAATAGCGTCTAACATTGTTAAATTATATGAACTCTGAGATCGGAAAAAATCGGAAAATTGGGAAATATTATTTATATAAAACGTCGTATCGGCTAACCATTGAAAACAGTGGTAAGGCCTAGAAGCCCATATACAAGAAGACATGAAAGGAGATCATCGCGGAGGTTGGCCTACCTAATGGCATCGTTTTGCCGGTCGTGTACGACCGAATGACGCGCAGTTTGTTACTGATGCTCGATGTCGACCCGTTGCGGTGTGAGCTCTTGGCGGAGGCGCGCGGCGGTGGAGAGCTCGAGCGGCGGCTCACTTGCCGCTTGGTGGCACTGCCGTCGCCGGTACCTGGGCGGAGAAAGGTCATCAATTTACTTCCGGGTTCATGCCATACGAATTAAGTGGCGGTGATTTTGACATTTTAGCATTCTTTCGTCGCTTTGAAATTATTTTAGAACAGGGATATGGCCATATTTGCGAACAATAGGCCTACGACACGTACGCTGTTCCTAGAAAAAAAAATCCGTTTGTTGTTGGTTGGCAGCATATCGACGTGTCAATGACGGAAGAATGGTTTGGGTGACAAATGATGGAGAAGAAGCCTATAATGCGTGCCCACATTGGTTTCAGTGGGAAAAATCTATGGTGTACTGTACCGAGGCGGCTGGTGGACCCTTTGGTCGAGGCGCGGTTGGAGCCGGGCCGACGCCGGGGCGAGGTGGAGCGGCCGCGGCGAGACCGCGACGGGCTGCGGTCAGACTTCGACAGCGTGATGTCGTCGTCCAGAACTTCCGGCTTCGGTTCTGCGCTGATTTCTGAATGACAAACGCGTTGTTGTGTTGGTTTGTGTCTCTGCGGTAGAACGATGCATATTCTGCGTGCACGCACGCACGCACGCACGCACGCTCGGCACCTGTCTCATCGCGTATTTACAAGCATTCGTTCACGCACAAGATGGTCGACATGCTGAGTGTCGTAACCAGGAATAGGGGCGAGGGGTGCATTGACACAGGAACATACTGTCAGACAGCATAGATAACAAATCATATTGTTGTATAACAGGAAGCGAAATGTTTCCCAACCGTTTGGCCAGTTTTACAATAGTGCTTAATTAAAAAAAGTCACCCTACTATCAAGTCGTTCGCGATTAATAACGCCAGATGGGGTACTTGCCGTACCATCTGGCAAGCAGAAGAAGAACTAAGTCCCACAATTCAGATTCCGAAGATGGTTGTTGAAACGTTGAAAGTGAGTTAACTTTAATAGTTGGTCAAATAGAATATTTATACTCAGAGATGATTTTGAGCCTGGATACGTGCCTGCCGTATGTGCCCATCCGTGCCTGCCGTACGTGCCCACACGGACCTGTCGTACGTGCCCACCCGTGCCTGCCATGCGTGTCCACTCAGGCCTGCTAACATGCCCACCCGTGCCTGCTATACGTGTCCACTCGGGCCTGCGGTACGTGCCCACCCGTACCTATAGTGCGTGCCCACCTGTGCCTGCCGTATGTGCCCACCCGTGCCTGCCATACTTGTCCACTCGGGCCTGCAGTACGTGCCCACCCGTGCCTATAGTGCGTGCCCACTCGTGCCTGCCATACGTGCCCGTCTATACGCCCGTAGACTTACCCAGCTTCTGCCTCTCCCTGCGACGCCGTATCAGGCGGAAGACGCTGAAAACAAGTATGGTGCCAACGACTGTGCCGGCGAACGTCTGAGCCACCATCGCCAGTTCGATCTGTGGGCCCGACACTGCAACCAGACGCAGATAGATCGGTAATTTACTTCCGGGGTCATGTTATACGAATAAAGTGCCAGTGGTTTTGACAGGGTACATTTTTAAACGGTACATTGTTGTTTTACTAAAGCCGAATCGTAATTTTGCGCACAGGGTTGAATCGCCTGATTGACTTTTAGCATCGGTTTCGATGGGAAAACAATCATGCACTGTACCCTGTGTGTCTGCACACAAGCGCCACCTACCGACACTGACGCCGAACGACTTGCGCAAAACCTCTGTGCCGACGCTCTCGTCCGACACGCGCGTCACCTCGCACAGGTACAGGCCGTCATCGCTGGGCAGGGCCGGGAACAGGGTGATGTGTCCAACACCGACCGACTTCAGCCTCGGTTCAAGGCGGTCCCCGATCTCGCCCGTAGCATGGCCGCGGTAGCGCCCGTCGCTCGAGTACTGCTGGTAGAACCGCTGCATGTTTTTGCGCCATGTCACCTGCAACGGAAACAAAACCTCGCGTTTATTCCACAGTTCGTCAGATCAAAACCAAATGCTCGATATCCGGGGCAGGCGTTCTTGAAATCCACAGTTGGGTTTTCAAGCATTCGGAAATGAATATCAACACTTTTCCGGAGATCGTGAATTCAGTTACACACACGAGTGTTTGTGTTTTAAATTGCTAAGCGAATGTTAAGATGCAGGACACATTTCTTGAAACCGGGATTTTAAGAATTCAGAAATTCATGCCAAAACCGACATTCATTCATTGGCGATTATTCTCAAGTGAAGCCTTACATTTTAGCACTAAGGACGGTGTCGCATAAAAAAATAGATCAGTTGTCGTGGTTATGCATCCGACGTTTGTTTATCGCAGCAACGCGGTCCTACGCCTCGTCGGCATATCACATGAATGTCACCTGACTTCTTTTAATAATATTATAAACTACGTAGTGCGTCTCCTTATTGGGCAAACGTTTTATATAAAGAAGAAAACAGACGCGGCTGTGGAAAAATGTCATCGTACAACTTACTTTCTCTACAGGAAATGTGGTGTTAAAATCTGAACATTGTCTTAGTTTTTGTGCGCTAAACTATGCGCTGAATATCCCAATGAAACATTACCGGTGTCGCATGTAGGGTCTCGCCAGAGGGCCAAGCAAAGTCACGTGCTAATAGGCTATACACAACAACAACAACAACAACAACAACATACCAGGAAGGACCTTCGCCCAATCCCCCTAAATACGCAATTGAACCTATCGCGTCGCAGTATTTTTAATAAATCACTTTATATAACATGCATGTTCCTCTCTCAAACCGAGACAGGTGTGTAACGCCAGTCTTCTGATGCAACGCTAGCGGCGTCGTTGCTGGCACGGACATAGCGTCAGCCAAAGACGCAACAAGTAAACACTGTGGTGCATCATTTGAAAACAGTATATTGATGATTAGGCAATTCGTTGTTCCACAAAATAAAAAACCGACACGCAAAATGCACCCGCAATAAAACAAGTATATGGGTCAAATGTATTGTTTTGGAAAAGTATTTCTTCTGAAGACGTTTGAAATTCCTCGACTGGAAGGTCTCCCCGGTGGCACAGCCACATTTCGATGCTGACAAGGTGTTCATGCAGCTATCAATACATACACTAAAATACAATGTACCTGCACAAGAAATACAATGTGCAGATACTTAAAATATACAATGCATACAAGGGAATACACAATGCCTGCACCAGAAGATGTTCATGTACATCAAAGATACAACACAATACAGAACACACTGTACCTGCATCAGAAGTGTCATGTGCAGGTACCACAAAGATACAATATCAATACACGCAAGTGTCAATTAAAAAAAAATTGGATGACACTTGTCCAATTTAATCAAGGGTTCCGATCCCTTTCCAAAAGCTCCTCCTGTCAGAGCTGATGTTGGGGGCAAGTAAAGTATGCAAGGTATTTATCCAGCTATCCTCGAACTGAATGGAAAAGATGCTCTTCAAATACGATACGTCCATAAAATGTATTCAAAAATATGAAAAAGTAATGAAGTTGCAACAGTCACAACGACAATTACATAAAACTTGTCCAACTTCATTTATTGTATGAAAAATCCAACCAATACTTGTATTCTTAATAACACCTAAAACCAGATTCTCCAATGTTAAGTTTACCTTCGTGTAAATAATAAATCTACCTTCGTGTAAATAATAAGTGGAGTGTAAATAATTCGTGTAAATAATAAGTGGAGTGTAAATAATTCGTGTAAATAATAAGTGGAGTGCAAATAATTCGTGTAAATAATAAGTGGAGTGTAAATAATTCGTGTAAATAATAAGTGGAATGTAAATAATTCGTGTAAATAATAAGTGGAGTGTAAATAATTCGTGTAAATAATAAGTGGAGTGTCAACAAAACTCAACGAAGTAAAGCTCTTTTACATTTGATTTGTTACCAACTATAATCTAGTCGACTATAATCTAGTCGACTATAATCTAGTCGACTATTGTACACATATTTTATGCCATGGGAATTCACTGTACCTGCACCAAACGTGCAATGTGTAAGTACCAAAAATAAACAATACATACAATTAAATACACTGCACCTGCACCAGACGTGCAATGTGCAGGTACCATACCGATGCAATACATAAGAGAGAGAATGCACTGTACTTGCACGAGAAGTGCAATGTGCAAGTACCACAGAGACACACGCAATGTGCAAGTACCATAGAGACATAACACCAACACACGCAAGTGTCAGTTACAACGAACATTGGATGACACTTGTCCAACTTAATTTATTATTTACAAAACAAGTCAACAGATAAATTTCATAAATTTACTTCCGTAAATATTTATGTGCTATCAACACCTAAACCAGATTATCCAATGCTAAACACATTTTCACATAAATTCTACACAGTGTGTTAGCAAAAGTCTACGAAGAAAAACTATTGTACAACATTTAATATGTTAGCAACTATAATATGTTCGAGTAAAGTACACATATTCCATGACAGGCAATACAATACAAGAAAGATACAATGCATACAAGTGAATACAGTGTACCTGTACCTGAAGTGCAATGTTCATGTACAATAAAGATACAATACATACAAGTGTATACACTGTACCTGCACCAGAAGTGCAATGTGCAGGTACCATACAGATACAATATAAATTTCATAACACATAACAGTATTAAAATTCCTGCAATTGTCAGTTACAACGATAACTGCACAACATTTGTCAAACTCCTTTTATTGATTAAAAAGTACTAGTACGTTATCTCACATACAAACACAGTTTCAAGAAAATATACCAAATTGGTTTGTCGTCCAAAATTTATCCGGTGTCCGTGCAATGAGTGTCCGTGCAATGAGTGGCTGTCGGTGTCCGTGCAATGAGTGGCTGTCGGTGTCCGTGCAATGAGTGGCTGTCGATGTCCGTGCAATGAGTGATTGTCGATGTCCGTGCAATGAGTGTCCGTGCAATGAGTGTCCGAACAATGAGTGGTTGTCGATGTCCGTGCAATGGGTAGCTGTCGATATCCGTGCAATGAGTGTCCGTGCAATGGGTGGCTATATGTGTCCGTGCAATGAATGTCCGTGCAATGAGTGGCTGTCGGTGTCCGTGCAATGAGTGACTGTCGTTGTCCGTGCAATGAGTGTCCATGCAATGAGTGGCTATCAGTGCCCGTGCAATGAGTGTCTGTGCAATGAGTGGCTGTCGGTATCAGTGCAATGAGTGGCTGTCGATGTCCGTGCAATGAGTGGCTGTCGGTGTCCGTGCAATGAGTGGTTGTCGGTGTCCGCGCAATGAGTGGCTGTCGGTGGTGGTAAAAATGTAAAACCATCCACTTTTGACGGCATTTCCTCCACCAAGGGTTCTGATCCCTTCCCAGAAGCTCCTCCTGTCGGAGTTGAATGGACGCTGGGGCCCAAGATACCTAAGCCGCCTTCCTTCTCTCGGCCTTGTGGTTGCCGGTGTTTAACTATTTTACAACAACATACGATTTGGCAATTCGTTCAACAAACGTTCGAAATCACAAACTACCTGCCGCAATCAAACTAGTGTATGGATCAAATATATTGTTGTACAATAGCATTTCTTCAGGAAACATTTGAAAAGCATCCAATGTTAGGTCCGTCCCTTGGCATTACCACATTTTGATCCAGACAGGGCATCTGTGCAGCTATTTGCAAGCGGAATGGAAAAAGACACACTCAATATTACGCCGACACATTCGTATGTATGATGTACAGATGATGTACAGATGAACACATGTTCACACATATGAACAAAGTAGTATATTTTTATAAGTTACAACTTCAATTGCTTACAACGTGTCCTACTCGTTTTACAGTTAAATAACAGTTAACATACATGAAACATCTTGAGTAAATACTCATATTTATAACAACACATAACTCTTCTCCGCATTAAAATCAGATATCGCAATGCTAACCCACATTTAGACAGTACATCGTGTGCCAATCAAAAGATACGAAGTTGAACTCCGTTCTCTCCGACAGCCGCCCATGTCATCCTTTTTATTGTCTTCACTTCAGTGTTATGAAATTAAGGTCTAAGTACCATAGAGATACAATATCAATGCATGCAAGTGTAAGTTGCAACGGAAATTGGATGGCACTTGTCCAACTTAATTAACTGCTTACAAAACAGAGTCAACAGATACATTGCAATCAACACGTAAACCAGACTCTCCAATGCTAAACATATGTTCATATAAATGCTGCCTAGTGTGACAGTAAAGTCTACGAAGTAGAACTATTTTACATAATTTCATTTGTTAACAGCTGTAATTTTGTCGATTAAAGTGCACAGGTATTATGTTATGGGGATTCAATGTATCTGCACCAGAAAAGCAATGTGCAGGTACCAAAAATGTACAATGCGTACAAGTGAATACACGATGCCTGCACCAGAAGGGCAATGTTCATGTACATCAAAGATACAATACAATACAATACACAATAGAGAATACCCTGTACCTGCATAATAAGTGACATGTGCAGGTACCACAGAGATACAATATCAATGCATGCAAGTGTCAGTTACAACGAAAATTGGATGACACTTGTCCAACTTAATCAAGGGTTCCGATCCTTTTCCAAAAGCTCCTCCTGTCAGAGCTGATGCTGGGGGCAAGTAAAGTATGCACATTTTATGGCATTCCATCAATACATCAAACACAAGGTTGAACAAACTATAAAACATTTTCGGACTTTTCCAGAATATAAGTTCCATGACCAAAATGACAACAGACACAACAACGCCCCCCCCCCTCTCTCCCCGACAGCTGCCCTTTCCACCCTTGCTAATTGTCATCACTTCACTCTAGCGTCTCCAGGGAACGTATTAAAAAATCTGTAAAATAATGAATTTGCATCAATTACAACGACAATTGCAAATAAATTATCCAACTTCATATTAAAAAACAGTCAACAGATACTTTACAAAACTTCCACAAATATTCAGATTCTTAACAACATCTAAACCAGATTCTCGAATGCTAGTCATATCTTCACATACATAATAACAATTACTAGTACTTGATCATACAAATAAACACGGTTGTCACGAAACCACATACCAAATAGGTTTGTCGTCCAACTCTCCAGTGCCCGTACGAAATAGTTTATCTTTATAATCTCCAAGGCAATTCGATTCACAAACGTTAAAAAAAACGCGCAAAACTGTTTGTCGTGATTAAACTAGTGTATGTGTGAAATGTATGTTTTAGAACAGCATCTCTTCCAAAACATTTGAAGTGCATCCACTGATAGGTCCTTCCCTTGTGACATTGACACATCTTGATTCAGACAGGGCATATATGCAGCTATCCGCAAACGGAAAGAAAAAACACGCGCTTAAAAATACACTAATGCAGACCTGTTCTTCGTGTAGACAGTGCATGGTGTGCAGACAAAAATCTACGAAGTTGAACGGTTTTAAAACATTCTACCTTTTAACAACTACAATCGGGTCGCGTATGCATACCTTTTTGCATTTCTTAAATACATCAAACACAAGGTTGGGCAAACTTTAAAATATATTCTGAATGTTTCTTCACCAGAATGTTAGTTTCTTTGACCAAAATGACAACAGACACAACAACGGCCCCCCTTCTCCCATACAGCCGCCCATTCCACCATTTTTAATTGTAATTATTTCACTCGCGTTTCAGGGATCGTATATAACATTCAACATCCACCGATTTTAATTGTCTTTCTATCGTATCCTGGGATCGTATTCCAAAATCTTAAAAAAGTAATCAGTTTGCACCAGTTACAACGACAGTTGGACGTAAAGTAATCAGTTTGCACCAGTTACAACGACAGTTGGACGTAAAGTAATCAGTTAAAAACAGTCAAACGGATAAATCACAACACTTCGTTCATTTATATATTACACGGTGTACCGGTAACAATCTACACTTGACGCATCAGTAGCTATAATTGATCGATTAAAGTACACATTTGTTTGCATTATACTATCTAAATAATCTAGTACCCTCCTATAGACACTAATCCTCCGTATTAATTCAATAACATTGTCAGATCCTCTCTAACTTTAGACGTCGTCCAGATAGCGGTGTTGAAAATCAGATCATTCATTCAAACCTATCACCACGAAATAACAGGCATTCGAACTTTCGTTAAATAAAATTTTTAACATTATTGCAAAAAATACTGGTACCTCATACATACGTACGTACGTACATACATACACGCAAATACAGTTTCAAGAAAAGACACACGAACTAGGCTTGCCGTCGTTAGTCGGAGTGGTCGCCGGTGTATAACTACACTAAATTAATTTATGCGGCTTTCGATGGCATTTCTTCCATCGAGGGTCCCACTATTCTTCCCAGGGGCTCAACCTCCCGGCGAGCTCCACCCCGGTTTGGGATGATTCCTAAGCCGCTGCCCAGCTCTGGGCGGAGTGGCTGCCAGTGTTTAAATACCTTAAGTTAACATTTATCCGTCATTTCGCTGTATTTCGTCCATCGTGTGTATTAGAAAACACATTCCAAATATGTCTGTCGTCTTTTGTCGGAGTGGTTGCTGGTGTTTACTCTAGATTATTTTGTACGGCTGTCGATGGCATTTCGTCCATCGTGTGTCTCTCTAACTTCCCAGGGGCCATACCCCCTGGCGAGCTCCACACTAGGGGGCCAGGATATCTAAACCCCCTCCCAGCTCACGACGGAGTGCTTGCCCGTGTTTAACTACTTTAAATAAACATTTATCCGGATTTTCTTCGTATTTCCTCCATCGTGGGTATTAAAAATCAGAAAAAGTAATGAATTTGCATCAATTACGAAAAGACAATTGCAGGGATCGTATTAAAAACTCTTAAAAGTAATGAATTTGCATCGGTTACAACGACAATTGCAGGGATCGTAGTAAAAACTCTTAAAAGTAATGAATTTGCATCGGTTACCACGACAATTGCCAATAACGTGTCCAATTGATTGGGTGTTAAAAAACAGTCAACACATGTATTACAAAACTTCGGCAAATATTCATAGTCTGAACAATACCTAAACCAGATTTTTCAATGCTAATCATATCTTCATTTACATATTACATGGTGTGCCATTAACTGTCTCTCTCTGATACCTCAACATCTATTGTTACTAATATTATTATAACCATCTTTATTCGGACTCAATATCCACAGACATGTACGTATTAAACACATTGTGAAGTTCCATATAAGAAAGAGTAGTTAGGAAACAAATTATATTGTCCTTAGCTATAAAATCACGGCATTACATTCGTCCTTATTTAAGACAGCGTCATTGTTAAACGTTTTCATTGCCACCCACTCAAAAATCATATTTGCGTAATCATAATATGTAGCATCTACACTGATATGCCATACATCTTTAAAGTTATACCCAATAGCATTGTATACAATAGTTCATGATGTGTCGCGTTATATTTGGACATAATGTGTCGTGCATTTACTACGTAATTAACACCCATATTATCTGACAAAGCTACTGTTCTGTAAACCTTTATAGACCTAAAGACCAAATCAACATCTAAAGGCACACACTCAGCAATTAATGGTATTAAATCTCAATGCGAACCAACTCGTAGCTTCCACACCTTGCGAAAACCATTATGCCATTCTATGCACATCTTGTTAATATTGTCATGCCACAGTGGCCATAGTTGACATCCGTACAATGCACAACAATACTGATGAAACAATTTATTTTTGACGACAGCTTGAAGTGAACCAAACTCAGACATAAATCTATTTACACAACAATAAAAATTCTTGGTACCATCAAACACCATTTCATACATATCGGTTGTGCCAAGTACATGTCCCAGATGTGTAGTTTCTCACATGTAGAAACATCCGTGTCATTTATTTCAAAATGTGGATCAGCATCCTTCTTGTTGTACACCAATAGTTTGCTTTTTGACCCATTAAATAACACATAATGCATGCATATTTTCACGCATCTCAATAATATTTCGCAACCCAGAACTAGTAGGACAGAGTAGATAACGCCATATGCATACCCTGCAGCTCCACAGAAATGTTGCCCAATAAAACAGCCAATACCGAGGTATTTTAATTCACCCGACAGCCCATCCATGTATGCTCCAAATTGAAGTGGAGACACAACACCTCTTTGGCGAAGCCCATTCTTCACATTAAATCGGTTTGACGTTACATCATTCCATCTAATCTGTAGTTACTGGTTTGTATACATAATGACATCATAAAGCTTGCTTATGGTGCTACCTAAGGTCAACGCCCTACAGTTGTCATAGCTGTGATGCCTCTTTCTTTCTTCTTTTTGAAGTGTCACAATGAATAAGCATGCCACTGTAGAGCAAGGTTACTGCTTTAAACGTTGCACCCAAATATCATGCCAGAACAAGGAAGTATCGTGTTGAGCCTGTACATGTTCGTTCCAACCAGGTATCACCTTGCTGCTCCCTTTCTTGGCACCTGTCTTTGGCAAACACATATCTGAGGCAACAATGCAACTATTTACAACAGTATTATGCAAATCAGAGAATCGGGCGAGAATTTTACAATGGCAATCAACACAAGTAACAGTATCACGATTAAAATCAAGGTATCAGAACATTATATTTTAGAACATTCGGCATCAATACATTAAAACATTTATTAAATATTAAACGCCGGGAGGTTGAGCCCCTGGGAAGAATAGTGGGACCCTCGATGGAAGAAATGCCATCGAACGCCGCATAAATTAATTTAATGTAGTTATACCTATACCGAGAGTTCTTGTCTGGGAAGTATCCCTTGATACGTCTGTGCTAAGATCACCGCAATACAAATGTCTTTAGATGATTTTTTTTACAAATACCACTCACTTCATAAAGAACTTCTACGTATTCAAATAAATCGTGATTTGCGCAACCCTTGTCGCAAGGCATATCCATGTTAAACAATACAAACTCGATGCTATTTACTGTCACTTTCATAGCATCTTTACTTGGTAGATTAAAGTGCAAAGATTGTGTTGGCATTGTACCATCCAAATAATTGACATTGACAGACCATCTCGTACTTTATACGCTGGCCTATAAGCGGTGTTTAAAATCAGATCATAAAATCAAACGTATTTACATCACCACGACATGACATGCATTCGAACTTTCTTTCTAACGTAGTAGTACATGGTCACACATACATAACGTAGTAGTACATGGTCACACATACATAACGTAGTAGTACATGGTCACACATACATAACAGTTTGAAGAAAACCGCAAAACAAATAGGTCAATACCACATCACAAATAGGTTTGTCTTCCAACTCTCCAGTCCGTGCCACGAGTGGCTGTCGGTGGTGGATAAAATTAAACATCCACTTTTGACGGCATTTCTTCCATCCGGGGCTCCAATCCCTTCACATCCGGGGTTCCGATCCCTTCACATCCGGGGCTCCGATCCCTTCACAGCAGCTCCCCTGTCGGAGTTGGTAATGGGAGGCCAGGATACCTGAGCCGCCCTGAACTTGGCGGAAAAGGAAAATCTGTAAAATTCGCGAACTCTTTAAAATAGTTTATCTTCATAATCTCCAAGGAAATGGGAAATTGCAATAAGTTAATTCGATCCACAAACGTTGAAAAGCATAAGCGTAAAACTGTCTCTCGCAATAAAACCAGTGTATGTCAAGTGTCTTGTTTCAGAACAGCATTTCTTCCGAAAACTTTTGAAATGCTTCCACTGGTAGGTTTTCCTTGTGGCATTACAATATCTTGATTCGGACAGGGCATCTATGTAACAATCGGCGAACGGAATATAAGCACAAACATGTCCTACTCGTTTTGCCGCTAAATAACATTCAACTGTCATGTCATGCTAAATGCACTACTACTCTTCTTCATAACAAGACGTCCATCTTCCTTGCACTAAAATAAGACACTTTGATGCTGACTTTTTCTTCGCGTAGGCAGTAAATGGTGTGTCCAACAAAACCTTCGAAGTTGAACTATTTCAAGACATTATACTTATTAACAACTACAGGTCACGTAAATTATGCATATTTTATGGAATTGCCAAAAATATATCTAACACAAGGCTAAACAAAAAGTTTCTGACTTTTCTGTCACCAGAATGAAAGTTTCCCAAAATGACAATATACATATTTCAGTACATTACTTAGATACATCAAACACAAAGTTGTACAAATTATAAGATATTTTTTTTATTTTCCGTGAACAAAATGTTAGTTTCCTTGACCAAAATGACAACAGACACAAAAACGCCCCCCCCCCTCTCCCCGACAGCCGCCCATTGCACCCTTTTTATTGTCATCACTTCAATCCAGCGTCTCCAGGAATGAATTTGCGTCAGTTACGAAGGTTATTGCCTGAAACTGATCCAACTTCATTTCATGTAAAAAAAAGATTCAACATATACTTTACACAACTTCAGATTCTTAAAAATATTCTGATTCTAAACAACACCTAAACCAAATCATATCTTCACGGACACATTTACATATTACATGGTGTGTCAGTAACATTCTACATTTGACATATCAACAGCTGTTATTGGTAGATTAAAGTATACATACTTTTTGTATATTCTAGTAACATCCCAGACACTAATCCTCAGTATTTACACACAATAACATCCCAGACACTAATCCTCAGTATGTACACACTAACATCCCAGACACTAATCCTCAGTATGTACACAATAACATCCCAGACACTAATCCTCAGTATTTGCACAATAACATCTCAGACACTAATCTTCAGTATTTATACAATAACGTTATCAGTCTCACGTATTTTAGACGTCGGTCAGAAAGCGGTTTGAAAAATCAGATCATTAACTCAAACATATTGACATCACAAGGAAATAGCAGACTTTCGTTAATTAAAATTATCATTATAACATAAAAATTACTAGTGCTTGATTATACATACAAACACAGTTTCTCAAAAACACATCCCAATGGGTTTGTCTTCCAACTCTCCGGTGTCCGTGTTGGAGAAAATATACAAAAAAACATCCATGTGCGCAAAATTAGAATTCGCCTTTATTATCATCTGTACACATTATGCATTTTCTTGTTACCGAACTTGGCTTTATCATCATCTGTACACTTTATATATTGTCTTGTCACCGAACTTGGCTTCATCAACATCTGTACATGTTATGTATTGTCACCGAACTTGGCTTTATCATCATCTGTACATGTTATGTATTGTCACCGAACTTGACTTTATCATCATCTGTACATGTTATGTATTGTCACCGAACTTGGCTTTATCATCATCTGTACATGTTATGTATTGTCACCGAACTTGGCTTCATCAACATCTGTACATGTTATGTATTGTCACCGAACTTGGCTTCATCATCAGCTGTACATGTTATGTATTGTCACCGAACTTGACTTCATCATCATCTGTACATGTTATGTATTGTCACCGAACGTGGCTTTATCATCATCTGTACATGTTATGTATTGTCACCGAACTTGACTTTATCATCATCTGTACATGTTATGTATTGTCACCGAACTTTTCTTCATCATCAGCTGTACATGTTATGTATTGTCACCGAACTTGGCTTTATCATCATCTGTACATGTTATGTATTGTCACCGAACTTGACTTTATCACCATCTGTACATGTTATGTATTGTCACCGAACTTGGCTTTATCATCATCTGTACATGTTATGTATTGTCACCGAACTTGATTTTATCATCATCTGTACATGTTATGTATTGTCACCGAACTTGGCTTCATCATCAGCTGTACATGTTATGTATTGTCACCGAACTTGACTTCATCATCAGCTGTACATGTTATTTATTGTCACCGAACTTGACTTTGTCATCATCTGTACATGTTATGTATTGTCACCGAACTTGGCTTTATCATCCAGAAACCATATGACTTAATATCGACAACGACATTTATTTTGACAAAGTATACATAACTGAGCATTAAAAAATGTACTATCATAACCTCGACTAGTTGATCAGCTTCAAAGAAATATGGGTGGTAACACATGCCGGAGCACTGCAGGTCATCAGGTGCCCCCAATAAACGTCTGTTTTAGTGAAGTCACTGGGGACAAAATACTAGATATCCTGAGCAAATTAAATTCGAGCAACTAGTTTGGATCAATTGTCATCCAGATTTATTAAAGATGGTTCCAAGCTCACTGAGTCAATTGAGTCAGTATTTGTTCTAAGAGAAAACTTTACAAATGTAATTCGATCCAGGCAGAAAGTGCTGACAACACATTGATATGACGAGCGTACGTTGAATAACCTGGGGTTGAACTAGATAATTTCTTTACTGGAAGAGCGCCCGAAAAGATCATTATTAAGTCAAATGCCAAGTTAACGTTCCTGTATAGGCATACTAAAAACTTTAACCTCGGCCCTAGTACAATGTCATTTTGACTATGTCAGCTTATCATGGTTCTCTCTCAAGATAATTTGGTTCTTTCTGAACCCAAATTGGTTCAACTAAGTTTAGACCGGTCAACATGTTACCGATGGAGTTGCATGTTAAACAACTTATATTGAATCTTCATAAGATTGTCAATGGTAAAGCACCATATTATCTGTCCGATTCTTCCAACCTAACACGCAACTAACACAGTATCGATACAATATCTAGTACTTTGTCTCTTCATGTGTTATACGGAAAATCAGTTGTTGAAAATTATTTTTACTGTACAAGTCTACAAGTTGGGGGCTGAGGGCTGGGGGCTGGAGACTGAGGGCTGGGGGCTGGGGGCTGAGGGATGAGGGCTGGGGGCTCTTTTTGGCAGGGCAGGATGCCAAAATCACGATTAAAGGGGAATTTTTAATTAGTAAAATATGTCACGCATAGCTTTGAAAACGTCAGTAATTGATCATCCTTCCGTAGGCGAAAACTTGCACGTGTTAATTATGTTTCGCCAAATAAGTATTTTTGCCGTAGTCGGAATGGAAAAACAGGTCCTCACAAATACTCTGCTCCTTCCACGGGTTTGAAATAAAGTCGAGCAAACATAATATCACTCGATATTCCTTAAGTAATAGTATTCATCAATACAGTATCATTGGTAGTTTCGCGTTTTCTGCACCGCGCAGATAAAGGTTGTCAACAATAAAGCGGCGTGGCCACTTTGCACACAAATACTTCTAAACATGCACATATTTAAACGGGTATTCCACATGTTTAAACGGGTATTCCACATATTTAAACGGGTACTCCACATCGATATACATAACATATGCCGGACTCGTCATGTGAACCGAATGAGCAACGATAATAATAATAATAATATTAATAATACATTTCTATAGCCTTAAATAGCCCATATTGGTAGAACAATGTGACATTTCAACAACGGCTTCGTCTTGGACAAGGACGCACCAGGGAGTAGCCCACATTGGTAGAACAATGTGACATACCAACAACGGCTTCGTCTTGGACAAGGACGCACCAGGGAGTATCCCACATTGGTAGAACAATGTGAAATATCAACAACGGCTTCGTCTTGGACAAGGACGCACCAGGGAGTAGCCCACATTGGTAGAACAATGTGACATATCAACAAGGGCTTCGTCGTGGACAAGGACGCACCAGGGAGTATCCCATATTGGTAGAACAATGTGAAATATCAACAACGGCTTCGTCTTGGACAAGGACGCACCAGGGAGTAGCCCACATTGGTAGAACAATGTGACATATCAACAAGGGCTTCGTCGTGGACAAGGACGCACCAGGGAGTAGCCCACATTGGTAGAACAACTGCTGTGAAATATCAACACGTCCACGCACGACACAACCCTTCAAATATTCACAGATCTACGACTAGTTTATGTGACATTCGCAACATTCGTTTGTTTATGATGCGAGCATTAAGAGAGAGAGAGAGAGAGAGAGAGGGGGGGGGAGAGAATCGTCGGCTACGACCGACTGTTATGAAGATATCATTATGCATGTGGTCATAAAGTTACCCAAGCCGCTAGGCAGGCGCCAACGAACGGTTGGTGAAAAAACAGGCGCGCTACGAAACCGCCATCACTTCCTACGACGTCTGTTTGTGATAGAGGCATCGTGCTCGCGAAAACACATTAAATGATTTGTATACACTCTTTGAAAACGTTCGCGGAACACTTGATGTTTTCTCCCATTAATTGGTCCATTTCCTTTCTGGGCGTTTTTCCACCCATGTTTTACTGGAGTTTCCTCGGGTTTACGGTGCGTGTCGGCGCCCGATTATGCCCCTGCCCTGTTTCATGGACATGCTAGAGGAACAACACGAACTCGCACCATTTTCTCTGTTCAACAAATATTTCAAAAGGCGTGTACGTGCGCCGGTCTCGAGACGAGGGCAGCGTAACGTGGCATACGGGCATCGGCGTTGATGAGATTAAATAGCACCTTCCTAACATCCTTAGCTTAATTAAAAGGATTGTACAACGAGCTCAGACAAAACGTGTTACGATTATGGTGTTTTGCTGGTTAATATTTTCGTAAATACTCGATTTGGTAATGAATTAAAATATGCTAATTTACGACATCGAAACCGCTGTACTGCATTAAAAAGACCAATAAATCGGTCAACATAGATGTTCAGTAGATATGTCTTCTGGCCACGGTCTAAAATCTACAACTTTGATACCTGAAAACGCCAACCTATGTCCTGCTATGTCTATCACGCATTTCGATACGTAAAGTCTGAAGTATAATCGCAGAGACCCACCCTGTAGTCCCTGTATGCCACGCTGCCCTCATCTCGCCATGTTTGCACGTGACGTGACGTGACGTGACGTGACGTCATGTAATGGCGACAATTCTTGATACCAAAAATACATCGCGGATATCGGGTGTTGTGGTGGCAGAGTTACCGACGTCGGCGGAATGTTTATTGAATATATTTATTCGAACATTTATTTCTCCCGTAAACACTGGGTCTCGCGCAGCGCCCGTAAAAATATGCAACCTCGGGTGGCCGGCCAGTCTACCCGAGGGATAGTTGTGGGTGACGACGAAACGTTGATCGGATGCCGACCCTCTCTGCACCTGAAGATCGCACTGGTTATTGACCAGTTGGTCGTCATCATCTAACTGGTCGTCATACGACTGGTCATTGCTGGTGTTATGCAAATTTTGGGGTCCAACGATAAAAGTTGCAACAAGGTGCAAAGCACCTTCATCATCCGACTGGTCAACATCCGACTGGTCAACGTCGGACTGGTCATCACCCAACTGGTCATCGTCTGACTGGTCATTGTCCAACTGGTCATCGTATGACTGGTCATTATCCGACTGGTCATCGTATAACTGGTCATCATCCGACTGGTCATTGTCCAACTGGTCATCGGGTGACTAGTTGTGCGAATGAGCCGATGTCCAAGGTCGACATATAGACGCTCCTGGCGCTCACTCGTCACCGACCGACAGGGGTTCTGTGTGACGTCATGTCGTCGACAGCAAAATATATATTTGTTTAGGCAGCGCACTCTTTTGGGATTTGCTGCGCGCCTTGGCAAAATAAAATCCTGGCGGTGGAGTGTCTTAGCAGCCGCCATTTTGTCATCTTCTTGCTGGTTAAACCGGCTTCGCTGGTTACACAAAACTTAATTATTTAACATTTGCAAATATACAAAAAATATTGAGAAAATATAACAGGGTCTATTGATAGCGCCGTCTGATTTTTCGACTATTTTGGTTGACATTTTCAACGCCTGATACTACAACCAATATCTAGAAATAAATTACAAATATCCATAAAATGAATTGCGGACAGCACAGATAGCGGAATGAATGTTAACTTCGCACGCAATGACTGTTCAGCAAAGCTCAAACTTATTCCATCGAGGCATTTCTTCATATTCATATTACACATATGGATAATAGTAGTACTGGCCAGCTTCTGTCTCGTGAGACAATGCTCGTGTTTGCCGCATCGTGTCAGTTGATTGCATATAATTTGCATATGGATATTAACATAGTTACTTGTGTATATAAAGACGTGTTTCGTCTGCCTCAGCGGACTTTGCTGTCATAACGACAATTCTTAAGAACTGGGCAATACGTAATGGCCAGGCCATTCTTAAAGTTTACGTTTGGGGTTAAGTAATCAAGCTAATAAAATCACTAAACTTTAATCCGATATTATACGTGAAAGTTTATCCCAACAACAGTTTAAGATATTAATATGATAAATAAGTAAACAACGACATGAAAACAAAAGAGTGTTTGAGGAGCCGAGAAGAAGCCGAGAAGAAGCCGAGAAGAAGCCGCGCGAGGCTCAAACGTGTATTTTGTAAATTATTTGGCTGTCTACAAATAACCATCGACCTCTAAAAACTACACAATTCTTAACTACATCGATATTTAATTGTTGCATAAATTTTAACTTCCCGGAGTTGGTATTTATTCACATATGGTGACAATTGCCGATGTCCAAAACGACCTATTCTGGACATCAAGCACGGACACCTGGTTTTGATATGAAGAACTATGGAATAAGTGGGCTACCCACCTGTACTAGGTTGCCGGCTGTGTGCGAGAGGGCGCTGCAGTCAAGGCGTAAGGCAGCTCCGGCGATCACACTAGTGACGACGTCAGTTCCTGCGGCAGAACAAACGTGTAAGCACCAAGCAGGTCGCTGTGGGGGGTGGGCTGAGGTAGACTTCGAAACCTCGCTAATGTTCACGCTGTCATCCCAATACCGAAGCAGAAGAAAAAGAGGAAGCCCAAAGCTGCGATGGAAAGGCTGTGTCAAACGAGATCTTTAAAGGGCAGGTACGAACAGCCAAGAGTGGAAGACCACCGCGGAAGACAGAGGGAGATGGAGAGAGTTAACAACGAAAGTGAAAGAAGTTACCAAGTGACTTGGACCCCACCCCCACCCCCGCAATGGAGCAAGTGACTTGGACCCTACCCCGCAAGGGACCAAGTGACTTGGACCCCCCGCAAGGGAGCAAGGGGAAGAAGAAGATGGAGAAATCACTGCGACATCCCCGTAGCAACCTCAACCCCTCAACTACGTGAACTCGAATAGAAATTATATTTTACTCTGTTCAAATATTGTTGCGCCTCCGAGTTAATGTTCGTGAGGACATGAGGCGCTATAGAAGTTTATTCTTATTAAACATGACTATTATTAAATAACATTGCTAAAGGAGACTTGACTAAAATCCAGCGAGTACAAAATTGTCTGGCACGTGTGGTACTCACGGCGCCTCGGTTTTAGCCATCACTACCACTACTTAAACAGTTACTACTTATGGAATTAATTTTAAGCTGTCCACTCATACATATCGCGCTTTATCTACACAACAACCTCCCTACTTGGCTAGTCTCCTGCATCTTTCAAATATCCCAAGGCGGCTCACTTATTGTGCCTAAAACAAAATTTAACTTTGGCAAACGAGCTTTCTCTGTCGCTGCGCCTAGGGTCTGGAATGAACTCCCCATCACTTTGAAAACATCTGAAACTATAGCTATCTTCCGAAAACAACATATTTATTCCAAATTGCATTTCCACCATAAATTAGTTGTCCCTCGTTCTGATAATCACTTTTGCGCGTCCCTGTTCACGATTATGCTTAATGATTCTGTTCTGCCTCTGAGCTAGGTTCCTGTGGATACAGGCGCCATAGAAGTTAATTATTTATTAGTATTTGTACTCGGGCAGTAACAAATGCATCGGCACCAATATCTCTTTTGTTTTATCAGAAAACGTTTCCGCTACGATATTTTATTAAATTAATTCATACAAGGTGCGTGCTTACTGCTTCTTTCTAAGGCGGTCCCCTTCAGACAGACGGGAATGGCGTAGGAGATGGCGCCTAGAAACAGCGCTACCATCGTGCTGAGCACCACCAGTTTGATGTATCTTTTCAAAGTCGTGTGCGGATCATGGAGCGTTTCAAATACGACCACTGAACGTGACTTGGTTCTTAATTTTCCCATCTTCGCATCTTAGCCCGAAGTCGATCTGGTTGGGTTCCCGCTCTTCTTCGCTAGGCCATATTTGCACAGCCACCGGATAACAAAGCCAGTCGTGACGTCAACCCTGGTTACCGCACCGGAAACAGACCTGGATCACGTGATACCATAACCCGCAGCCGCTCGCCCGTCGCGCATGAAATTAGCTCGATAAATTCGGTTTTCAACGACATAAATTTGACTATGTTTCCCCGAAGAAACAAATCATTGAGGTATCCACCGCATACAATCCGACATTTTCCAACGACGTCTAGTTCGCACGTCTTATACGTTACGTAATAATGCGCGATATCGCGCATGCGTAAACTCTTGATCACGTACTTTGAATTAATTACGTCTTTGCTGACGGTTTTTTCACGTAGATTTGCTGGCGTAATCGATATTTAATATAGGTTGTTAAATAGATAATAGTAGACCTATGGAAACCTTTCGAATAAATCAATTTGTTTTACGCGTCCCAAATATTCTTCTTCTTTTGAGCGTTGGGTTTTAGGGCAATTTTTTCCGGCCAGCCCGGACTTCTGGTTTTCTTCTAATTTCTTCACGACTATTACGTTAACAAAAAAACCTGAAGTGTGTTGATCACGTTGCCAAGCACGAACATGGCGGGTAAAGTCGCGCGCTACCCCGGGATGGGTGACAACCTCGTCGAGTGGTTGTCTGAACTTTCAGGTGGCGATTTCAGGGTTTCATGGGGATATTACGCGATTTAGCCGGAGGTAATCAGGGGCTATGTTCCCAATCCCAAGTGTTGATCGTTGCATCCATGGTTGGCTGTTGGCCATGGTTGGCTGTTGGACATGGTTGGTTGTTGGCCATGGTTGGCTGTTGGCCATGGTTGGTTGTTGGCCATGGTTGGTTGTTGGCCATGGTTGGCTCTTGGCCATGGTTGGTTGTTGGCCATGGTTGGTTGTTGGCCATGGTTGGCTGTTGGCCATGGTTGGCTCTTGGCCATGGTTGGCTCTTGGCCATGGTTGGCTGTTGGCCATGGTTGGCCGATAACGTTTTATCACAGGCTACAGCAACTGGTGGTGCATTATACCCACGGGCGTCCACAGGAATTTTTCTAGGTAGGGGCAAGAAGAAGAAATATATATATATATATATATATATATATATATATATATATATATATATATATATATAATAAATGTATATATGTATATATATATATATATATATATATATATATATATATATATATATATATATATATTTATATATACACATCTTTATATATATATATATATACATCTTTTAGATATATATATATATATATATATATATATATACACATCTTATATATATATATATATATATATATATATATATATATATATATATATATATATATATATATATATATATATATATAAATATATATGTATGTACGTATATATATATACACATCTTATATATATATATAATATATATATATATATATATATATATATATATATATATATATATATATATATATATATATATATATATATATATATATATATATATATATATATATATATATATATATATATATATATATATAGCCGTAAAGTTAACATATACTTTGAGCTCACGAAAATTCCACATCTCCCTTGCCCCACCCCCACCCCCCGCGGACGCCCATGACTAGCCCCCTAGATCCCAGGAGCATGGCGGACAAGTGTGTATGGTGCTACAACGTCTGATTAAAACCTCAGACCAGGTAGAGACAAAATCAACCAGTTACAAAGGCACACACAAAATAACACGTTTTCAGAACTAGGAATTATGTGCTTCACTACCTAGGAGACATTCGTTGGAATTCACGATTCACATTCGGAAAAAAATTCTAATTTACCCCCGGCTTCTCCTCTCCTTCCTTTCGAGCCAAGAATATTTACCAGAACCAGACAACATTTATCCGAATGTCTCCCGGGTATTTAAAGCCAAGGGCGGACGCGGGACTCCAGGAGTTGACCTCCATAGACCGAGTGAATTGTCACATTCACAAGTTTATCTTTTTATATTGTTGACTTTAAGGACAATGTCACGAGTTCCGAAAAACATGTGTGGTCTTGTTTAGCGCCGGTATCTGCCTAGACAATGCGCTGGTGGGGTTTATTCCTTTATCGGGGCATGGTTTGGCAAGGAAAGACACAGGCAAAGTGGGGTGATCAAAATTGCCAAAATTTACCCACGGCCACCGAGCCCTAACCGTCCCAAATTCTTCGGCTGAGCCCAGGTACTTGTAATGTTTCGAGCGTCCTACACGGTCAATGACTCATGACACGAATTCAGCGTACTGGCTAACCTGCGCCGGGACGAGATGCTCTGATACGCGATAACGCAACCGCAAAAAAAAACACGCGTGAGACAGACAGGTGACAGCGCCACTCCCCGCCGGACGGTCACCCAACACACGTCAACAAAATATCAATGACTGATTGATCACACGTGACACAAATAATTCGGCGGTTCGTTAGTGGGTGCGGGAGAGGTCTGCGTCAAACGCCATCCATGCCAGTGTAGGTCTGGGCCGACGTGACACCCCGTGGGTACCCAGCCATAGCGCCCGGACACAGGGAGTGACTGCGAACGGAATGCAGGTTACGTGGGCGTACGATGACAGTTAGACCTACCTCTACATTTGAAGGATGTCCTGTTAGTGGATTCCGTGTAAAAACACGCACATCGCGAATATTATGTCCCGTTTCCAAGGGACATAATATTATACCCTACACCAAGACGGTCCTATGTACGTGTTCACATACAATCGGGGGCTTCTATGATTCACACATACTGGGGGCCTCTTTGTGTCACATATTTTTTGGGGCATCTGTGGTTCACATATTTTCGGGGGCTTCTGTGGTTCACGTATACTCGGAAGTCTGTGTAGCTCACATTCACTCGGTGGCGTATACTTCACGTATACTCGGGGGCCTGGGTGGTTCACATATATACGGTGGCCTACGCTGTTCACATATACTCGAGGGCCTGGGTGGTTCACTTAATACTCGGGGGCCTGGTGGTTCACATATAATCGGGGGCCTGGGTGGTTCACATATACTCGGGGGCCTGGGTGGTTCACATATACTCAGGGGCCTGGGTGGTTCGCATATATTCGGGGGCCTGGATGGTTCACATATATACGGTGGTCTACACTGTTCACATACACTCGGGGGCCTGGGTGGTTCATATATACTAGGGGGCCTGGGTGGTTCACATATACTATATGGGGCCTGGGTGGTTCACACATACTCGGGGGCCTGGGTGGTTCACATATACTCGGGGGCCTCGGTTGTTCACATAGACTCGGAGGCCTGGGTGGTTCACATATACTAGGGGGCCTGGGTGGTTCACATATGCTCGGGGGCCAGGGTGGTTCACATATACTAGGGGGCCTGTGTGGTTCGCATATACTCGGGGGTCTGGGTGGTTCGTACACATGCTGTGGGTTAGAGGGTTACATATACTCTGGTGGCCTACTCAGGAATGCATCGACAAAGTTAAAGTTAATGGAAATGAATGCGGAGACGCTGGAATAAATCACACGAGAACGGTCTATTTGTAGCCGATCCAAATAAAGACTCGTGGTTGCTGCGAGTTGGGCAGTAAAGAAGAAGTTGCACGTGTAGTGCTCGCGTAAAAACATTCCTCAGTTGTCATAAACAAGATCCGCCACGCCAAGTATCAACAGTACGTGCAGACTAGCAACCAGCTGTCGTAATGAATATGACCAATATGATTATTTTTTTAACATTTTAATGCGCGGCAACTTTGACAATTTAATCACGCATGAAATACTCAGTTCATTCATTCTGCCCGCCGCCTTCTATTCAGGGCATATAGTATTATTCGAACTTAAATGTGTGATTTAACAATGTTATAAGTTGACGTATTGCCCCTGTATTTATAACTGCACCTCGTAAATTTTGTGTCACCTCTCTATTGAAACACGCCCATAAATGTAGTTCCTATTATTGCCTGATGTTGCGTAAACCAAGGCGCACTTTCCGAAAATATTATTTTTACCTCTGTTGTTGTTGATGCCAATATCTGCCACTACCTACAAGCTTACGGCTTAAGACTTATGCCTGCAATAAATTAATAGACCTAACGGCTTTTAATTATCACTATCATGTGCACATCATAAATGTAAACGTATATTAACTGATTTATTAACATTCGTATTTATGCTTAATAACATCAATATAATGTGTCGTTGCATGTTCGCCTCTAACGAGTGCACGTTAATTCTCCCTCCCAAAGCCAAAACAACAGTCTTCGATATTTGAACTGACCTATTTGTCTAAGAGTCGACTTCCGAAATCACCCACGAGCGCGCCACGGCAAGGTCACGCCTCGATCACGTGAACACACGCGTTTCACGACACACAGAAATAGTTAGGCGGGAAGTTCTACATGTCATGTTTACGAGGCCGTTGACCATCCCTTGAGGAACTCAAAGATTGTTTTTTCCTGGAACCGATTAATTTTGTATTAAGCGTGAAGCGACGGTTCCTATATTTACGACACGGATCCTAATTTGCGACACGGATCCTATTGACGATTAGACGAAAACATGGATGACCTGAGCCGGAGACGGCACGCTGACGCAAGGCCAGGACCGGACGATCTACCAGTCTAAATCGGACGCAGGAACACGGGGAGTGTCCTAACTTTAACAACAAGGATCGGTCGCTAGCTTGCTTCCGTGCTGATGATATATAGAAGAATGCCCCGTGATTCTGACATGGATATGTGACAGAGGCCTCAGCATCCCACCTCCTACCATAATGTTTAGCTCTAACGTCCCACGTCCCACTTAATGTCAAACCCCTTTGATTTTCATAATGGCGCTCTCTACAACGGCGTTCAAATTTACTCACGCTTGATAGCTACTAAAACGTATTTTGTCAGCACACGGAATAATTAGATACATGGAAGATCCGGAAAACAATCGGAGATATAAATATAAATATTTTTTAAATATCGCTTTCCACAAGTTTGAGACTGTAATTTCAAAATGTTTATTTCCAGTGGTCTAATATCGTTCGCGCATTTATCTTAGTGGTATATGGAAAACAGTGAGGCAGTAATAAAAACGAAGCCTTCCGTCGTAACCGGCCAATAGCCTAAAGTGACTTGTTTTAGTGAAGGGCGTAAAATGTGACAACGATCGACGGACTGGTCTGTTTGCAGGCACAGTCACGCACGCACGCACGCACGCACGCACGCACGCACGCACGCACGCACGCACGCACGCACGCACGCACGCACGCACGCACGCACGCACGCACGCACGCACACATGGACACGCTCACACGCTCACACGCACGCACGAACAAACAAACACACACATGCACGCACGAACTCAACACACACCAACCGGTGCTGCCACCTATTGCATAAGTGCAAAACGCACCGGTGAGTGGTCTTGGGGTGCCCTGTTGCTCTCGTAAACCAAGACACGTACATATTTAAAGAAGATTGCTATTTCACTGAGCTGAGGCAAACATGGCACTGTTTACGGTGACTTTAAAATTTAACCAAAGAAGGCGACTGATGGCGTAGCGATTTTTATTCATATATAGCATGGCGACTTTAATTGACTTGAGTGAAAAGTAAAGTAAATATTCTGCCGTGGATTCTGACATCTCCTGTTTTAATAGAAAGGATAGATCGTTGCGAGTAATGTCCGTGTTGTAACTCCACCAGCCAAACTAAAGTATGTGTAGTTTATCCTGATGATTTGACGGATAAACAATCCTTCAGGTTCGTGTTGACGAGACCGATCACGTATATTCTAATTATACCCCCTACACCAGTCTACATGCAAGATACACATGACAATTGTATTACCACCACCATTAAAACAGTTTTGCCAATGACAACATGATATTATCTACAGCATATGTGGCAATCACACACTGCTGTAAACACGTGGATAGCGTCACGTGGCCTTGTTCGAATACCGACATCGGCGTCACCTCGGTTTCACCCTCTCACCGAGTCCATGACACCAGTGACATTGCGTTATGACCCGACGCTAACTCGTTTGTTTAATATGGTAAATGTGACACTTTGCAAGCAGCAATGTGTACGCGTGGCGTTTAAGAATGAATCATGTGTTTACGTCAAACCGGTGATCTTTTTTTGCCTGTAGCCACGCGGACAACGTAGAATACTATAAACATACTAGGCCTTTAGAGGTCAGACCACAGTGCAAAGTTGTATTGGTGGCCATTATAAGAAAACTTGACCATCAATAATATAAAAACATATATTGCAACTGCCTTCATCTCATTGACATGCTGACCAAGTTTTGTCAAAATCACACACCTCCAGCTCCTTTTAAACGCTCCCACGGTCTGACCCCTCTAGTGTTCACTCGAGTCTGACTTAACTTTTTAAATCGTTATCTAACTGGCACCTATAACTGCGTATAACTTCAGTGCGTTGACCGAATCAAGGCCATTCCCGACCCAGACATCTCGTCCGCTATGTCTCAACGGTGTAGACATAATAATAATAATTTATCAATAACATTGTATGGTCTAACACATTGTATGGTCTTACACATTGTATGGTCTAACACATTGTATGGTCTCACACATTGTATGGTCTTACACATTGTATGGTCTAACACATTGTATGGTCTTACACATTGTATGGTCTCACACATTGTATGGTCTCACACATTGTATGGTCTAACACACTGTATGGTCTCACACATTGTATGGTCTCACACACTGTATGGTCTAACACACTGTATGGTCTCACACATTGTATGGTCTAACACATTGTATGGTCTAACACATTGTATGGTCTTACACATTGTATGGTCTTACACATTGTATGGTCTCACACATTGTATGGTCTCACACATTGTATGGTCTAACACATTGTATGGTCTCACACATTGTATGGTCTCACACATTGTATGGTCTAACACACTGTATGGTCTCACACATTGTATGGTCTCACACATTGTATGGTCTTACACATTGTATGGTCTAACACACTGTATGGTCTCACACATTGTATGGTCTAACACACTGTATGGTCTAACACATTGTATGGTCTCACACATTGTATGGTCTAGCACATTGTATGGTCTCACACATTGTATGGTCTTACACATTGTATGGTCTCACACACTGTATGGTCTAACACGTTGTATAGTCTAACACATTGTATGGTCTCACACATTGTATGGCCTCACACACTGTCAGTATCCGTCTAGACAAGGCGTCCGTGTCGTTTACTCCATTATCAGAGCAAGTGTTTTGGCGGCAGCTGATACGGCGCCCGTGTGGGGCTTTTTGTAGATCGAGACTAAAGGGTTACGACATGTTTATTTTCCATTTCCCTGTGTCGGATCTTTTTTCCATGGGCATGACCTACATCGGAACTAGTGTCAATATAAAAACTGAGGTATTAACAGCCGGATAATATTAACCCTTCTGTAAGTAGAACGACACGTGTCGTCCCGTCTTTCCCTCCCCCCCCCCGACTGACAGAGACCCCCGCCAACAAGCCTAGATCCCCCTGCAGAAGGGACCAACGGATTTTAGGGTCTCTTCCGAAAGACACAAGGAAGTTTCGAGACGGCAGTACGGAACTCAAACCCCAAGCTGGATGATTCCAAGTGCCCGGGACTATCAAAAACCCTACGAGTTATCAGGAGTTCGATTTATCAGAAGTTCTGGATAAAGAAGACCTCGGACAGGGACCTGACGACAACTTCGAATTATCCAGCTTTTCGAATTAACCGACTTTGAATTAAACGGCGTGCACTGTAATGTAGATATATTGTTCATTCATTGTTAGAAACTATAGGCAGCGTTCGACGCCCCGATCTACTCTCTCACATAGAGGCGACGGGTCAAGTCCGTGGAAAACGTAAGCGTGAATTCGGGACTTTATGAACCCAAACCATTTGGGAACTAAATACAATGGTGTATTTAGAGGGGGCACTGGGCCATGCCCCCTAGGTTAAATTTTTTACCGTATTTTTCTGATGCACCGCTACATGGTAACATGGGTGAAT
Organism: Lamellibrachia satsuma; assembly: GCA_033239005.1. Lineage (NCBI taxonomy): Eukaryota > Metazoa > Annelida > Polychaeta > Sabellida > Siboglinidae > Lamellibrachia > Lamellibrachia satsuma. The sequence goes on from BSQZ01000023.1 coordinate 4,470,309, forward strand.
ATGCTTGCCCCCCCACGCACTAACCGTTTCACCTGTGTCCCGTGACCTACCACTTGTGTCCCGTGACCTACCACATACCCCCAGCATAGTGGCGTCAAGAAGTGGAAGAAATATACGCTCCAAATAATTCATTAGGGACAGGAGCACGTTTATCGTAACCAGTGGGCGATATTTCCGTAACTCAGCCCGCGATGGTACAGTTTTAATCACAAAACGTCATAATTTTATATTTATACACGATTATTGTCAGGTAATTTTAGTGATATACGCATAATGATGATTACATACACGAAATATGTGTTTAATGTTTGTGCTTATTGAATATTAATATACTGATTATGTTCGAAATATCGTAGACGAGTTAGTTTTCGGTGGCCTGGACCCTCGCCTTTCGTTTGAAATGCGAATATCTTGTCTAGTTAGACACCTGCAGTGGGACAGTGGACAGTGGGCAGTGGGACAGTGGGCAGTGGACAGTGGGACAGTGGGCAGTGGGACAGTGGGACAGTGGGAGAATGGGAGAGTGGGCAGTGGGACAGTGGAACAGTGGGAGAGTGGGAGAGTGGGCAGTGGGACAGTGGGCAGTGGGACAGTGAGAGAGTGGACAGTGGGACAGTGGGAGAGTGGGCAGTGGGACAGTGGGCATTGGGACAGTGGGAGAGTGGGACAGTGGACAGTGGGACAGTGGGACAGTGGGACTCGCCTTCGTGAACTCGCCGATAACAGTCTGACCCCAGACACGTTCATTAGTTACCCAGATTCCGGATAACCAATCATATTCGTACAAAGTAATGTTTGATTCAAGTCTCCCTTTAGCCTCGATTACCCTAGCCTCGATAATCCAGCTCTGCGCTCTGGCGCCACCGTTTGTCGCATACATCTTCGCCTGGATGTAGAGTGGGGTTCTCATTGGGACGGAGATTATGATTCTGGGCGCATACATAAGTAGCTAATTAAGATCTCATCCGGGTATTTGGCTAATTCATAACATAAGAGTGAGCTTTTATCAGGCAACGATGCAATTCGAATTAACTTTAAACTTTTGTTATATTGACACAACTGTCCGACTGAAAAGTTAAATTAGACAAAAAATATTTAGTGTAGAATTTCGATAATGACGCTGATTGGCTGCTGGCGCTTCACGGGAACGCCTACACAAAATGGAGGGGTGACAGTGGGTAGCAACGAGATCACGCCTTTGCTATCAGACTCTCTTCTCGGCGGATTCACGAGCGAGAGTCGGATAAGTGAGACTGTGATTGTCCCGGCTTCGGGATGTGGCACCACCGTTTGTCGCACACACCAGATCCTGGATCGAAATCGTACTTTTCGTTATGACAGAAATGATGTATGCACCCTGACGTTTGTTGCACACATAATTAGATTAAGTAGGTGGCGCCACCTCACGGAACCTAGATAATCGAAGTTCGTGAATTATTTTTCAGATTGAATTATAAATAGTAAGAAATTAATTCAGAGCCTCGCTGACAATACCATTTTGAACATGTCGAACAAGGTAAATATATATACAACTGTATAATCCGTGTTTGAAACGTGTAACCTGCATTTAATGGACTTCGTTATGCTTTTTTTATCTGCCACTACGTCAATAAGATACAAATGTAGTTTAACTGCAGAAGGGAACGGTAGAAGAAGTGCAGCGCGGCAGGTGTATTCATTGGCACGCAGTTCGCAAGGTAATCGGTCAACACTTAAGAAAGATGAAAGCAGAACAAATGTGTACAAATGGTTAGCTGTTTCATAGATTTAATAATAGATAATGTCAATACAGATGTCGGTCTCTGTAGGTATGTCTGCTATGGTTGCAAAGCAAATTCCCACACCTATGGAATTCAATCCTAACTAATATGTTATCAAGTCATAAGTATGGTTTGAAAACTGGATGGTTGCATGGCATAAATAAAGATTTTACTTGTTTGACCGAAAACATCCTGCTTGTCCAGAACAAAATAACATGTTCTTTGTGCCTCGGGTGCAGCGGGTTTTGTCGACTGCCATTTCACTTTGCTGATCGCCTGGGTAAAGTCATGGCAACGTCGTGGATATAAAACATAATTGCAAGTGAATGTATGGATTCAATCAGCGTCGTGAAAATTTAAACCCCAGGAGTCTAACAGCTATTAGGACAACAAAGCCGTCAATGAAGGGAACCTTATGAACCGTGGCAAACGGACCACCATACGTTATCTACTTCAGTATTTTTTAACGGACGGCTTCAGAAAATGCTAAATCCAACTCTTGAACTCAGACATGTTTTGGAGAGCAGGACTATTTCCTATCCATCCTGTTCATACCACCACACATCAATGACGACAGGGACACAACCAACTGTCACGACCTCCACATCAATGACGACAGGGACACAACCAACTGTCACGACCTCCACATCAATGACGACAGGGACACAACCAACTGTCACGACCTCCACATCAATGACGACAGGGACACAACCAACTGTCACGACCTCCACATCAATGACGACAGGGACACGACCAACTGTCACGACCTCTACATCAACGACGACAGAGACACAACCACCTGTCACGACCTCCACATCAATGACGACAGAGACACAACCAACTGTCACGACCTCCACATCAATGACGACAGAGACACAACCAACTGTCACGACCTCCACATCAACGACGACAGAGACACAATCAACTCTCACGGTGTTTATCCGCAAAACGTGTTGTGTGAAATATCCTATTTTTGGGTTTCTATATAAATCATGGTTTCTGTTCCAATCAACAACGTGGCGTACAGCGAGTTTGTTTTACTTTGTTGAACAATACGTTTTTAATTAAAAATAAACGCCCATGTATGCGTCGAAGCAACTATATCTGCGGACTGAAGTAGACATAACAAGAACAGTGTTTAGAAAAACTTTTTCAACGTAATCAGATGGACGATAACAATTAATGATTACTGTCTTTTATTAATAAAGGTGTTGCTCTTGCTTCATGTAGTGGCACAATTCACATGAAGGATTTACAAATATTAAAGTCGCGCAGACCAAACAACACGTCGTTTAATTCTATTCTTCAATCAAGGGTCAGTTGTTATTTGCTAACATGCAAATTAAGACTGAAATCACGGAAGCTGCCAAGTAAGCACAGGTTAGCGGTAGCCAGTCAAACATCGTTATTTCTGCTTCTGAAACAGAGGACGACGGAAGCTTTGGGTGAATGCTGGATATGTTATAAAGTTACTCGAGTATATCACGAAGAAATACAATGACGGACATTGGTCAGTGGTCGACGGCATCACTGGATATGGGGGAGGGAGTTATGAGTGAGGGGAACGACGGCCATTTTCCTGAAGATCATTACGCCTGGGTATGGTAGATTTTGTTGCCCCTGGTGTGCGCAGCCGGACTGGTCGGCAACACGCTCGTGTTGCTCGTAGTGAGGCGGGAGGGTATCACGAGGACCTCGGCCAATATCTACCTCAGCGCGCTTGCCATCGGTGACAACATGGTGCTTGTCATCGTATTGGCGAACGACATACCATTTGCATGGAACATTCATCTGTCCGATATAAACATGTGGACGTGCATGGCTCTCCCGCCAGCTGCCTACACGTTATCAGACGCATCCATTTGGATCCTCGTCGCGTTCAGCGTCGAGCGCTACGTCGCCGTCTGTTTCCCGCTTCTCATGCTGCGGCTATGCACCCCGCGCAACGCTGGCGTGTGCTGTTTGTCGCTGCTGGTGCTGGCGTTTCTGAAGAACTTTATAGTCACTATTGTTGACAATTCAGGCAATAACAAATGTACTGTCTCGCAACCTTACTCCGGCTACGTACGTAACTACCGCGTATGGATCACCACCGCCGCCAACGCCATTACTGTCTGCATCGTGCTCGTGTGCAACTGGCTGATCGTAAGGGAATTGCGGAAACTGCTCCAGTCGACCGCGCGCAACCGCCTTCCACGTATCACCTACATGTGTGTCGGTGTTTCATTGGCATACGTCATATGCTTAGTTCCTATAACTGTCTACAATGTCGTCAATCACTGCTGGCCGATTCCAAAGTCGACCAAAGAGGTTGTGTTTCCCGTCGTGTTTCTTACAAGATACGCCGACCACGCCGTCAACTTCTTCCTCTACAGTCTCTCGGCAGCGCACTTCCGGCGCGAGTTGGTCGCGTTATTGCGCCATCGCCTCGGACCCGGATGTGGAGCGACGGTTGTCCGCTGGATACGGTCTCGTCCTCCAAGACGGCTCGCGTTCCGCCAGAGCAGTGTATATGACATAGAAATGTGTTAACCTAAATATAAACGACACTTTGTTGTCGATATTATGGATGTTTATTTACGCAGTAATAACTATATTGACTGGGTGTATATAATATACATATTTATAAAATTGCTACAATTATATTATGGCTTTCGTCTTATTCAAGGCTAAATATCCAGTGCATGAATTCAATGCGAAATCAGACTAGACGTGTAAAAAACAAAACATTACTTAACTGTGTCACAACTAGTTTTTCATATGTAAAATCATATCAATTGTATTGCATTGCTATGCTCACTATTGGTACCTAACGAATTTGGATAGAGTTTGCGATGACGTCACACCCAGAATCGTTCACAAAGTTCGGTGGCGTGATTTTAGAATTCACCAATTACTCGTTGTAATCCGAATTGTCATCTACGTGAACAATAACTAAGAACTAACCATATTTGGTATAAATGTAAACAAGAGTAGCTCATCTTAGATTGTACTTTAAGAGAATTTAAGCTGGTACCCGAGATAAATTACCCGCTAAACTTTGCGTCGGAAAGCTGTTTGCCATCGTGTAAATTACAACAGACTGCATGGTTACGGGTCTGTCAAGCTCAACAATTCGATCTATAACAGAATTTAATGAGTTGAACTAAGAAATAATGAAATTGGTATTTATTTATAGTCACGTGCTCGAGCTGTGATAGAATCACATTTATCGTGACTGAATCACATAATCGTGACGTAATTATATCAACATCTCAGTTTCACTCGCATTCAACTAAGAACTTATACTTTAATGGTTAGAACCATTAAAATATAAGTTTTATTCACAATGAAACAATAACCACACTCAAGAGCAATTTACGCAAAGCCGTTTCGTTTTCGTTTCGTTTGTGATCAAACTGTGTAATCGAAACTATCGAGCTTGTTAAAGATTTCTACCTGAATGATTCCAGTTCCCGTGTTATACCTGTTATCGTCCGAAATACCTCATAACGTGTGTGTTTGCCAATATCACTGCATATTTTAAATGAATATTTACTAAATTTTACACTTTACTAGTTCACAACATTATTTATTCTTAGGCTCTACACCATTTTTAAATCACGAACAAGGTGTTGCTTGCAATAATAGAAATAGGTGCTACATGCATCGATCAGAATGGTGGATACCTGTATGTTTACCTGTGCACCTATCAGAATATGTATCCAGCTTCCACGTGTAGCCAGCATAAGAACAGAGTTTGGAGTTTAATAAACTTCATCCATCATGCGTGTCCTATTTATTCACGCACTTTTAATTGAATACAACCAATAAATGTCACTTTACTATAACCGACTTTTTCATTATGCTTTGTTTATCAATATCAAGTTAATTAGTTCTCAAATTGGCGATTTTGTCTCGTAAAATCTGTGAAATTCCTGAGTAACATTTTAATTACCAGACATTGCACATTGAAGATGGTGAACTAAACCACTGAACAGTTCGTTGAAGACTAGCAATTGTTTAAACGTGCATGGGGCCTACTGCGTATCAAGAACATGGGATACGATATGTTATCCGTTGAATCACACGCACGCACACACGCACGCACAATCCCTCCTTATATATATTTTTATTTTGAACTTAGAGAATAATTTTCTTGCGCGTAGTGCCTCCAGTGGAGTATTGAGGAACCATATATGGTAGTATCAACGGTAAATTGAAGTTTGGTGGCTCCCTCTAGCGAATATCAGTGGCTGTGGACGATGTCAATCGAACAATCAACAATACCGGCGTTGGAAATGGGATTATCTGTCCGAAGAAAGGGCAGTTTTGTCCAGTCCACATTGGCTCAGTGCAGCCAGCTGTGTAGATGAATGCACGGCAACAGTAGTGGAATTGCAGCGATATAATTACGAACAGAACATAATGGTTAGAGTAGAATATTTTCTTAAATATGTCAAATATTTCGTACCGCAGTGTAACAAATTTTTTTTATAGAAAAAGTGCAATTTAATGTCACGAAAAACTCTAAAAATCGACAATTTAATGTTAAAAACCAAAAAAATCGAACCGGACAGGTGATTTCACTGACAAATATCTTGTACGCAGTCTAAGAGAAAAATAGAAGATAATGTATACAAAAAGCAAAGACATCGCATATATATAAAAAAAATAATTAAAAGTTCACATATCTATCTTTAAATCTTATTCATAAGTCACAAACAAGTGTCTTGCTTGCCCAAATCACACAATTCAGTAATAAATAGAGCAAAGAGGAAACTCCGGAGACAGTTCGGCCCGGCGCGACCTCTGTTAGTCACGTATCTGGAAGAGTTCCTATGGATGCAGCAGCACAGGAACCGTCAACGACGTCTCTCGTCACGGCTAGTGGGTGTATTCGCGACCAATACCCATGAACAAATGCTCAATAGCAGCGAACTTCGCCCAGCAGTCGCCCGAAGACACAAAACGGCTCTTTTCACAGCCAACCATACTTTAACAAAATAGTTGCTACATTGGGTGTGAACGATGTCTAGGTTTGAATAATTCCATTGTAGATATCAATTAATGAAAATATCTCGATACATTTGGTCCTCGAAATTCACCATTCATTCCAAAACGACATCTTTTTGTAGTGAAATGTCCAATTTTCCTCATGATACGGTCCAAACATTAGTAATGTCAAAAATAAACACTTCAATGTCCCCTGAAGAATTATTTATTACAGAATTGTGTGATTTGGGCAAGCAATACACTTCCTTATAAGTAAGGTTTAAAGATATTTGCATCATCTGTGAACTTTTAATAAGTTTTTCATATATGTGCGATGTATTCGCTTTTTTTACATTATCTTATATCTTTTGTCGAGATATTTGTCGGTAGATTTTTATTGTTGCTATTTTGAGGTATATAATTATGCTGTCATACGATTGTTGTGTGGCTATGATATATATAATACCAATAAAATATCAGCTACAACACTAACAGAGCCGGGGACTTCTTGCCTGTAATATATATATATATATATATATATATATATATATATATATATATATATATATATATATATATATATATATATATATATATATATATATATATATATACAGAGGTATAATTAGCTTTCTTCCTATTATGTTTTGTTTCTCCTAATCAACCCAAGAATTTGATTACCCTTTGAAGCTGCAATATCACACTGCTCTGAAACTTTCAGTAACAGTAGTACCCAGAACAGTATCTCCCATTTTATTGTTTACATCCAAGTTCCCATGTCCTGTATGTAGGCATTGAGTCAAAAATTGAGTGTAGATCGTTTTGTTAATGTTATTTATCACCACCAGTGTTAACCTTTCTAAACACTTTTGTGTCAAATTTCAGTACGTTACTTGTATTGTTGTCGTCCAAGTCATTGATATAATATTAAGAATAATAAAGGTCATAATACTGATCAATGTAAGTCCAAGTTTCATGTATTAGGCAAGAAGGTCGGAGGGAATCTGCAACGATCTGTGGAGGTCTGAGGGGGTTAGAGGGTAAATTATGTTTGTTTTGTGTAATGTCTCAAATCAATTCAAGATAACTACTTACTTATCTTTTCAGCCACCTTCAGTTATAGTAGAAACAATTTACTCTTAGTAATTACTTTAATCTAGTCTGTGTTTACATTTTTAAAACAATCTTATTCCATTTAATATAATATTTATTTAAATGCAAGAACAAATGCGATATCGTTCATGTGGAATTATAATTGTGGGACTGGATGGCTCTGTGAAAGAACATCAGACTGTCAGTAGATTCGACCGGGGTTTAATTTAATGTGTAATCCACCAGTATTATACAATTTCCCTACGTGAGCCGGTTAGAGGATATGAACCTGTCAACAGTGGCATGTTATCGCTGTGGGTTGGTCTGAGGAAGTTTGTAATTTGACGGGTTGATCCTCGTAGTGTTGGAACGACTTGAATCCGGGTGTCACGGCAATATCCTCTGCTTTGTAACCGTGGGTGTAATACTGATAATGTCGCTGGTACATCAAATATCACCTGGTTCTGTGCTGGCAACGAGGGGAATGTTGTTTTCTAGGGCACAATAAAGAGACTACAACGCTATTGTTATCTAATTCCAACACGCCGCCAACCTTGTCGGCCACCACAGCCGGCGTCGCGACGATGTTTCGCTTTGTATGTAAGCAACTGGTGACACGCGAAGAGGACCAGTGGGGTTTGCGTCTCTACTTCGGCGATCGCGATGAGGTTCGCGTCTCAAAAATGCACAACTTCGATAGCGGCAAATTAGTCGTGTGTTTGACTCGAGAGTTTATCGACGACAGCGAACTACTTGGCGACGGCGATCGACAGCAGCAAGCCGATGCCCAAGTACATCTTTGTCTTATTCGACGATATCCAACTTACTTCCATTCCTCGACGTCTAATAGCAACTGCTCCTATCAGAATCCGCCTCCATCTAGCTCAGCCGGGAAGAATAGGATGAGCGAGGTACTGCCCGCCCACCCGCCCGCCCGCCGACAAATATCTCCCCTGAGAGCTGCTCGATAAGCAACTATAAGAGACTCGGTGACTGTGGATTGGTCTCTCCACCGACCGATAGGAGGTGCAACCAAATGGCAGATAATGCTAAGTGTCACTCCCGTCATTGGTCTCTTATTTTTATTAAAAGACTATCGATCATTCCATGCTCAGATTCAGGTCATTATTCCCGATTCGCATCAGTTGGTCAATCGGACATGTTTTATCGTCATCGTATGTATTTTAGAAACTCTAACAGTTGTGATAGTTTTCAATAGCAGTTAAATACTTCCCTTTTCCGAAAGGAATATACAAGTAAGAATAGACTTACCGGCTTTAATCTTATTCGATATTTATTATTACTATTTTGGCTTACTTAATTCCTTGTATACCCTTTATTTGATTTATTATGTTACTCCAATTTTACATCCCAGTTTAGAAAGGTTAATACTGGTGGTGATAAACAACATTTACAAAACGATCTACACTAAATTTTGGGAAATGCAAATGCCTACATACAGCACATGGGAACTTGGATGTAAACAATAAAATGGGAGAAACTGTTCTGGGTACTACTGTTACTGAAAGTTTCAGAGCAGTGCGATATTGCAGCTTCAAAGGGTAATAAAATTCTTCGGTTGATTAGGAGAAACATAACATACTAGGAAGAAAGCATATATATACATATATATATATATATACATATATATATATATACAGTGTCTATATATATATATATATATATATATACATATACACACACACACACTGTATCTATCTATATCTATATATATATATCATATATATATATATATATATATATATATATATATATATATATATATATATATATATATATATATATATATATAATATATATATATATATATATATATATATATATATATATATATATATATATATATATATATATATATATATATATATATATATATATATTACAGCAAGAAGTCCCCGGCTCTGTCAGTGTTGTCACTGATATTTTATTGGTATTATATATATATATATATATACATATATATATATATATATATATATATTATAGCCACACAACAATCGTATGACAGCATAATTATATTCATTAATTGATATCTACAATGGAATTATTCAAACCTAGACATCGTTCACACCCAATGTAGCAACTATTTTGTGAAAGTATGGTTGGCTGTGAAAAGAGCCGTTTTGTGTCTTCGGGCGACTGCTGGGCGAAGTTCACTGGTAGTGAGCAATTTTGTTCATGGGCATTCGTCGCGAATACACACGCTAGCCGTGACGAGAGACGTCGTTGGCGGTTCCTGTGCTGCTGCATCCATAGGAACTCTTCCAGGTACGTGACTAACAGAGGTCGCGCCGGGCCGAACTGTCTCCGGAGTTTCCTCTTTGCTCTATTTATTACTGAATTGTGTGATTTGGGCAAGCAAGACTCTTGTTTATGACTTATGAATAAGATTTAAAGATAGTTGCACGATATGTGAACTTTTAATTATTTTTTTATATATGTGCGATGTCTGCTTTTTTTACATTATCTTATATTTTTTGTCGAGATATTTGTCGGTGGATTTTTTTGGGATTTTCACAATTAAATTGAACTCTATTTTTTTTCTTAGACTGCGTACAAGATATTTGTCAGTGAAATCACCTGTCCGGTTCGATTTTTTTGGGCTTTTTAACATTAAATTGTTGATTTTTAGAGTTTTTCATAACATTAAATTGCACTTTTTCTTGTATTTTTTATTTTCTTACACTGCGGTATAATTGTGCGTTGTTTTGGGCACTAAAATTGCGCTCAAACACAATATTTTTTACAAATGTACGTCCGTTTTGTACCTGATCCTATGGGTAGTGATGCAAAGAACACACTAACATCAAAAAAATTAGGTAAAAGTGTCATTTAATAGCGTTAATAATTTCAGCCAGGTTATTGTACCTTTAACTTGTCTTGTTTAGGGCGTCTACCTCGAAGCTTAGGCAACTTCGTTCACCCCACTTTGCCTGTCTCTTTCGGAAGACACTAAAAGCCGTTGGTTCCGTCTATCTGGTGTATATGTCAGCATAACTAAAATATCCCACGCAGGGAAATAAAAAAAACCTGTCGTTGACTCATTAACTGTAAACAAGGAAAACTGAAAATAAACCACTCCTATATGTTAGCCCACGGCAGGGCTGTTTGGAGTTGAATGTTTTTAAGTCAATAGCTTTTGCGTGCACCACAAACCTACAAACCATACAAAGTAAAAAGTTGGCCAAATTCCCCACGTTTTAACAACACCACATCATAAAACAATGTTTTTTCGAGGGAATCACTTGGCTAAATGTTGCTGTAAAATATTCAACCAGTTCCGCAGCGAGTCAACCTTATTACTAGGTAGGCTACCAAAGGTTATAATTCTGGGACTATTAAAATCTGTGCTTTACTTTATTGTAGGAGCAATAATATGGAAGTCTCAATTAAGGGGAATGGGACTCTCTTTTGCTGCTGTTTCATAGCCTGGGAAACTGTGTTCACTCCATCTGGTGGTGGAATTATGTTATGCTTTTGTGCAACAATTGCAGTGTTGCTGAATACTTCCCATGACAAATTGAATCAGTGTTCACATGAACAGGGTGAAGTGTCAAGTGTTATAGTTTGTCGTGGGTGACATTGTAACTGCATGTGTGTCACACAATATTCTGTGACTTTATAATAGTAATAATTATGATGACTTGTCACAAGTGTCATAGTTGGGAATGGGTCAGTCAAATTTGTGCCATGCAGTGAATGCTAATACTCCCCATCAACATTACAAACTGGGAGGACCAGGCCGCTGACCCATCAACATTACAAACTGGGAGGACCAGGCCGCTGACCCATCAACATTACAAACTGGGAGGACCAGGCCGCTGACCCATCAACATTACAAACTGGGAGGACCAGGCCGCTGACCCATCAACATTACAAACTGGGAGGACCAGGCCACTGACCCAGCCTGCTTCGAGACAGACCGCATACGGAATGAGGCAGAGGTGAAAGGAGAGGAACCCAGGCCAAGCCTCACTTCCACCAGGAACCTCCTGACCCCACTGCACCAAGATCTAGAGAGTCACCTCAGGTTTGAGACTGACCTTTGGCATATGTCACCCTCGTTCTGATGGACCATCAATCCGAGGGACCATCAATCCGAGGGACCATCAATGACTCCCCAGAAGGCAGTACTTGAAAGAATGTCACACAGCGAAAATTAAAAATTACACATTTATTACATAACAAGAGAAACACAACCGCTATATGTTAGGCACAAATCTCATCACTCGCTTGCTTGCCTTTATAGACACATCTCTTTGACCAGATGCACAACTAGAAGCATTCGCTTCACAAATAATGCTAAACCGGGAACAACACATCCCTTGGAGTCATTTACATGAGATAAAGTACTGAACACTGGAATGGATCTCGGTGGTCGTTGGCAGCACATTTTTGCACGTGCAATTGTGCCTACTAGGCAATAGTAGACACAACTGTGCCTACTAGGCAATAGTAGACACAACTGTGCCTACTAGGCAATAGTAGACACAGCTGTGCCTACTAGGCAATAGTAGACACAATTGTGCCTACTAGGCAATAGTAGACACAGCTGTGTCTACTAGGCAACAGTAGACACAATTGTGCCTACTAGGCAACAGTAGACACAATTGTGCCTACTAGGCAATAGTAGACACAATTGTGCCTACTAGGCAACAAATTGTGCCTACTAGGCAATAGTAGACACAACTGTGCCTACTAGGCAATAGTAGACACAACTGTGTCTACTAGGCAATAGTAGACACAATTGTGCCTACTAGGCAACAGTAGACACAATTGTGCCTACTAGGCAATAGTAGACACAATTGTGCCTACTAGGCAACAGTAGACTCAATTGTGTACACACAATTGTGTCTACATTGGCAATAGTAGACACAATTGTATCTACTAGGCAATTGTGTCTACATTGGCAATAGTAGACACAATTGTATCTACTAGGCAATAGTAGACACAAATGTATCTACTAGGCAATAGTAGACACAATTGTATCTACTAGGCAATAGTAGACACAATTGTGCCTACTAGGCAATAGTAGACACAATTGTGCCTACTAGGCAATAGTAGATTCAATTGTGCCTACTAGGCAATAGTAGACACAATTGTGCCTACTAGGCAATAGTAGACTCAATAGTGTCTACTAGGCAACAGTTGACTCCTCGTACAACATTTGGTTCATTCAGTCAGTTCTTGCTCAAACTACACGATGGCGTACTGTTCATAGAGCAAGTCTCGTACTCTGTAGTAGTCGTCACACAAACACCCTTCCAACTGTAGTCGTCCGGCCTCATTCTGAAACAACAACACCCACATGTCATCATCACCACAACAACAAGGTCGCACGTACAGGTGAGCTAAGGCACTCGATTAAAAAACCCATTTAAAGTTTGTGTGGCTTCCGTCAGTTTGTGTGGCTTCCGTCAGTCTTCTTTTCTTCAGTTCTGTTTGGGGCTGGTAAATATGCAATATATTGACATCCTATACAAAAATAATATAATATCAATACAATTTTAAGTTTACAAAATAAAAAATACAACAATGAACTAGTTAATATTTTGAATATGTTGATACTAGAGTAAGCAATGGCTTCAACTGCCGACCATGTGAACCGACAGGCCACTGAAAATTACAACTTCATTACACGTTTTCGTTCCGTAATGGTTTTTATAATGTTCACCTCGATGAGGTGGTCATTTTAAATTTAAATGTGTTCCTTAATATTTTGTGTGCATGCATACATGCGTGCATGTATATGTATATATATTGTTCATCAATGTATTTTGTACAATTATGGTGGAACAACAAAAGTCTAGTATAAATAGGTTACATATCGCATATCATAATGTTTTAAAATTATTTCTTGGTTTATCAAAATATTGCATGTATGATGTGTGTAAGTGTATATATTCAATTCAATATCTGTAATCCAGACTCAACAGAGGGCATATATATATATATATATATATATATATATATATATATATATATATATATATATATATGTGCACTCTGTATATTATGTTATTGCACACAATAAAAGCTGACAATCAAATAATACATATAATACTTAGTACTGAGCTGCAGTAGACACTTATATACAGTTGTTTCTGGCACATATATGACACCTTGTTCCAGTGTTTACGAATTCTTGATGAAAATGCAAGCTTGTGACTACCAGTAGTATATCCCTTAAAATATAATTAGATGATATATCTAGTCTACACATAAGTTTCTAATTACATATTGACAGCATTGTACATAAAGCAGAGTGCATAAAAAAACTGCTTTCATATTTTGATAAACCAAGAAATGATTTATTCCAAATTTCTCACATTCATACAATAATTGACATAGTCCAGCTGAAGATGGTGATATCAATATTAAGTCATCAGCATATACTATATGATTAATCAAATGTCCATTCACATTACAACCAACATTACACTGTTTAAGTTGTTCATTCAATTCATCTACATAGACATTGAATAAGTAAGGGGATAGTATCACACCTTGTTACTTAAAATTTAACAGAATATACAAAACCCCACCTAATACACATGGTCTGGTTGTTATACCAGCAAGTCAATACACATAATATATATACAGTGAATATCCTTCAGTAAGGATTAAACACCTAATGGCAACCATGTTGTTACAAATGAGTACACTTGCCACAAACTCTGCCTGGATGCCCTCCTTCAGTAAGACTTACCATCCTAACAGCCACTATGTTGTTACAAATGAGCACCCCTGCCACAAACTCTGCTTGGATGCCCTCTTTCAAAAAGATGTACCCTCCTAACAGCGACCATGTTGTTACAAATGAATACCCCTGCCACACACTCTGCCTGTATGCCATCCTTCAAAAAGACTTACCCTCCTAACAGTGACCATGTTATTACAGATGAGCACCCCTGCCACAAATTCTGCCTGGATGCCCTCCTTCAAAAAGACTTACCCTCCTAACAGTGACCATGTTGTTACAAATGAGCACCCCTGCCACAAACTCTGCTTGGATGCCCTCTTTCAAAAAGATGTATCCTCCTAACACCGACCATGTTGTTACAAATGAACACAAACTCTGCCTGGATGCCGTCCTTCAAAGACTTACCCTCCTAACAGCGACCATGTTGTTACAAATGAGCACCCCTGCCACAAACTCTGCCTGGATGCCCTCCTTAATTACGACCTGCTTGAAGTCTGATAACTTGGGTTCGTTAATGAAGACTGCCGTGTGACTGGCCACCTGTAAACATACAACTTCGATGTTTCACCAGATAACATACCAGAAGCATGACAAAATGCTGTTAAACCATTCTCTTTCTGCTTTGTCCTTAAAGCTGCCTCCCCTATCCCATCGTCAATCAGGTTCGTTGATTTTCAAATCTGTAGTGCATACTTTTGTTGAAATCTTTGAATGAACTGACTTTGATCACAGGGTTGGGTCACTTGCGAAAGTGTGAATATGTTATAATATAGGGCTGAACCACTGGCCCTTTTTATAGAATTTTCCATAGCCCTTTTTTAGAGAATTTTCACTGGATCCGATAAAAATTATTTAATAGTTTGTCCAATGGTTTCATCAAAACTAAATAACATGTTTGCACAAATGAGTTAGCATGTTGTAGTCGATATCACATGGTTCAATTTGTCAAGGAATAACGATGACAAGATATTGTTATAGGTACGTCTTATATCTTTCTCACCGGTTCACCTGGAATGCAGATGAGATGGCACTGACGTACCTGGTTTTGTGAATGAGGTAAAAGAGTTGGAACGAGATCTATCGGCTCATCCGTCTCATGACTGTCATCTCTGTCTACAAACAACAGGACAGTTTTAGAGTTAAACACAACTTCAAGTTACGTCTTCGTCCTCTTTGGTCACATCACAAATGTCTGTTCTCAGCTTTTTTTGTTTTCTTGCTGTCTGATCTCTCTTTCTCCTCTCTCTCTTCTGCCTACCTGCCTTCTCTGGATCTGGATAATTACTCAGCAAAGTCCTAGGATATTGCGCTGAGGGTTAATTTAAGAGTGTACTTATATATATATAGAGTGAGTCCATTACAGGTTTTTCCATTTCCCTGCATGGGATATTTTACTTCCCGTGACATAGACACCCGGTAGAAGGGACTGTCTCTTCTAAAAAACACAGGCAACGTGGGGTGAAAAAAATTGCCCATGCTTTGTAACAGCGGAGGTGGAATCAAACCACCGTCCTCTCGATTGACAGGTGGGTGCTCTAACCATTAGACCACAGCTCTCCACTAGCTCACGTTATTCAGTCCCTTCACACTTCATTTTAATCATTTTGATCCAAAATTATTGCCTTAGTACATTTTATATTTGTCATACTACATTTTCATGAATATATGAGGCATTTATCCACAAAACAAGTTACACAATAGTAAACAATAAAGGTTCTTCTATCGCGCTAAGATCCTCAGGAAACCCAAGCTCGGCAGCACATCAAAACAAAATGACTACCGAGGGTAGACAGTTTCTAATCGGTTAGCAATTCCAATTGTGAACAGTTGGATCGTTGTAATGAGGAGTGAGTTTAAACAGGTGGGTTTTTAGGTGACAGCAAAATGTTATTATATTTCTTGCAAACTTAATGATAACAGGGAGTGAGTTACTGCGAATACTCTGTTCTGACATTCTTCTTAACAACGAGAATGAAAAGTAGATTAGAATTACATGATCAAAGCTGTCTGGGATGTCTTGCAGGTGTGAGCAGTGAATGTAAATATGCCGGTTGCTTGATGAAAGTGCTTGATAATTGTGCCAATCTTAAAAATAATGCAATATTGGACAGGGAGCAAATGCAGTGGCACTGGATGAGAGAAATGAGGATGTCAGGTAACTAACCTGCCAAACAATTTTGCACACGTTGAAGTTTTATGATGGAATTACAATAGCAAAGCCTACTGCTAAAAGAGTAGTTGCAACTGTTTTGGTGACAGAAAGATACATATATATATATATATATACTGGCAAATACGACGAAGGTCACGAATGTGATAAAAGCAGCAAAGATATGTTTAGGAAATATGCTGTCCAAAATTCAAATTGTTATCAAAGGTAACTCCTAAACTGCGTGCTGAGGCGACCAGTGTGAAACATAGGTGTCGGGAAAAAAACGGTGAAGTTTGCCAAACTGCCTCTGAGCGCCAATAATAAGAAACTCTGCTTTATCTGCATTTAACTTTAATCTGCTGTTAGTCATCCAGTTGAAGATATCATTGAGACAATCCCTGAGCTGGTTTAGAGAGCGATTATATTAATTTTAAGCATTTTTAAATAAATCATAAATGAGACATAGGAAAACCGTTATTTTGTGGTATACTGTGGTTATTACATTATTATTAAATGCATTTAGCAGATGAGTGCTGCATATGTAATCAAGCCACGAGGGACAGTTCCTCACCTGTGATCATTTTCACTGTCTCACCGTACTCGTTGACATAGGTGGCGCTGGTGTCTGTCTTGGCCTTGCTGAGGTCAAGTCGTGCGTCGATCCAAGCCAGTTCTATGTCCTTTGCCTTGGCAAAGTCTAGCGCACTCACTACAGAGTCCTTCAACTTCACCTAAACACACAAACACAATACTGACATGACACAGTTATAGTTTTACTGGACACACAAACACAACACTGACATGACAAAGTTATAGTTTTACTGAACACACAAACACAATACTGACATTACACAGTTACAGTTTTACTGAGCACACAAACACAATACTAACATGAAATAGTTTACTGTGGACTCCACTTAACAGAATCATCAATAACAGAATCAACCATTTGGTAGAAGTATAATGGCTGGGATGGAATCATTCTCTATCCCAGCTGAAATATGCCAATTGATAGAATCACGCCCACCGGTTAGTAGAATCACGCCCACCAGTTAGTAGAATCACGCCCACCAGTTAGTAGAATCAGGTCCACCAGTTAGTAGAATCACGCCCACCAGTTAGTAGAATCACGTCCACCAGTTAGTAGAATCAAGTCCACCAGTTAGTAGAATCACGCCCACCAGTTAGTAGAATCACGCCCACCAGTTAGTAGAATCACGCCCACCAGTTAGTAGAATCAGGTCCACCAGTTAGTAGAATCACGCCCACCAGTTAGTAGAATCACGTCCACCAGTTAGTAGAATCAAGTCCACCAGTTAGTAGAATCACGCCCACCAGTTAGTAGAATCACGTCCACCAGTTAGTAGAATCACGCCCACCAGTTAGTAGAATCACGCCCACCAGTTAGTAGAATCACGCCCACCAGTTAGTAGAATCACGCCCACCAGTTAGTAGAATCACGCCCACCAGTTAGTAGAATCATGCCCACCAGTTAGTAGAATCACGCCCACCAGTTAGTAGAATCACGCCCACCAGTTAGTAGAATCACGCCCACCAGTTAGTAGAATCACGCCCACCAGTTAGTAGAATCACGCCCACCAGTTAGTAGAATCACGTCCACCAGTTAGTAGAATCAGGTACACCAAAAATACAATCAATTGTTGTGCAAAACAAGAGGTTTTCCTGGAAAACCCAAAAGCTTTTTGACAACAGATCAGTGGTTTTGACACAAAAAAATTATACAATGCACAGGTAAAATGATAAAACATTACACAAAAGGAAATATTATTGACTATAACTGTTGTAACACAGACACGCACTTGTGAGATTTACACAACTAAGTTACACTGTTCATCTAAGAATCATTTGAGAACAATAATTTACTAAATGTAGTAGTTTCTATGCAGTAATTCAAAATAAAACTCAGTACATTAACTTCCACATCATTCTGAATAATTGTTTGGAGAAATTCACCAAATCAGCCCCTTAGCAGAATCAAACTGCTCTGATAGCACCGTACCAGATAACACCGTACTAGATAACACCATACTAGATAACACCATAGTAGATAACACCATACTAGATAACAAAGCTGCCACAGGCAGTGGTAATATTTAATACATGTAATATTTTGACATGTTGTCCGTTATGGCATCCATCTTCAAATCTCTTCGTAACCTGAACCTTATTTTCTTTTTTTTACTACATCAAAGATGTCCCACAAATATACACAAGAATGTCAACAGGAATTTTTCTGTCATGTGAAAGAAACTTTGTGGACACCAACAAACTTAACAATTCAGCACTTGACATTACACTGATTGTACAACACTCAGTGAAAATGTGATATTTTTATCTCATAGTTGGCCGAGACCAAGTCCTAACTTTGCTAGGAAATTTTTTTTTAGATTAGTTTAAATTCCGATCTGAGACCGCCAAGGTCAAGCATAGGAAACAAGCACTACACCAGTGTAGGTTTCACTCTGACCACTCATAGAATCTGACAGTGTTTTACAACATCGACAGACCTGATAGATGTGGCTTTCTGTCGTAACATCGATGACTTCATTGAGACTTGGTTCAAAGACACGGCCTTGGACAATGTCGCGGGTGTTTCTGCAGTAAGTCGCTAGGGACTTGGTCGCTTCCTTCGTGCCATGTACAATGATCTATACAGAACACAGCATGTGGATTGGGTGGTCCTTGGCCACAGCTTCATGTTAAGTGGGCGCCTAGAGTAAGACAGCCACCAAACAGGAAGCGTTCACCAAACAAAACACTACATTGCTTAACATATTAAAATTTTCATATTTCTTAGATTTACTCATATGAACAAGAAATGTCGGTTGAAAATGACAATTGAAACTCTAGTTACTATGGGAGATTCACAAAAGAAAATGTTAGGTCAATTATGTGTTTGCATCCACAAGTATCTCATTAATGAATAGTAAATAAACAAATGGGTTAAAAGTCAGCCAGGTGGAATCTAACCAGAAAAAATCACATCACATCGAGGAACCACGAGGATTTAGGGTGAAATGCAATTTAAAAAAATATATATTGAATTTTTGGTAGAAGTCAGCTGTAATTTCATGACTTCAATTTATGGGGAGTCTGCTCCAGATGTTGGGCACAGCTATAGAGAAAGCAAGTTGCCCAGGTTAAGCTTAGTTTTAGGAACAAAAAGTTGTTGTGAGCTAGATGATCTGAACTGTCTAGGGATACACATAGATGACACATTGTTGAAATCTGTTGTGAGCTAGATGATCTGAACTGTCTAGGGATACACATAGATGACACATTGTTGAAATCTGTTGTGAGCTAGATGATCTGAACTGTCTAGGGATACACATAGATGACACATTGTTGAAATCTGATGTGAGCTAGATGATCTGAACTGTCTAGGGATACACATAGATGACACATTGTTGAAATCTGTTGTGAGCTAGATGATCTGAACTGTCTAGGGATACACACAGATGACACATTGTTGAAATCTGTTGTGAGCTAGATGATCTGAACTTGATGGGGAGTCTGCTCCAGATGTTGGGCACAGCTACAGAGAAAGCAGGTTGCCCAGGTTAAGCTTAGTTTTAGGAACAAAAAGTTGTTGTGAGCTAGATGATCTGAACTGTCTAGGGATACACGTAGATGACACATTGTTGAAATCTGTTGTGAGCTAGATGATCTGAACTGTCTAGGGATACACACAGATGACACATTGTTGAACTCTGTTGTGAGCTAGATGATCTGAACTGTCT
This sequence comes from Lamellibrachia satsuma, assembly GCA_033239005.1. Lineage (NCBI taxonomy): Eukaryota > Metazoa > Annelida > Polychaeta > Sabellida > Siboglinidae > Lamellibrachia > Lamellibrachia satsuma. The sequence goes on from BSQZ01000023.1 coordinate 4,490,772, forward strand.
AGGGATACACATAGATGACACATTGTTGAAATCTGATGTGAGCTAGACGATCTGAACTGTCTAGGGATACACACAGATGACACATTGTTGAACTCTGTTGTGAGCTAGATGATCTGAACTGTCTAGGGATACACACAGATGACACATTGTTGAAATCTGATGTGAGCTAGACGATCTGAACTGTCTAGGGATACACACAGATGACACATTGTTGAACTCTGTTGTGAGCTAGATGATCTGAACTGTCTAGGGATACACATAGATGACACATTGTTGAACTCTGTTGTGAGCTAGATGATCTGAACTGTCTAGGGATACACACAGATGACACATTGTTGAACTCTGTTGTGAGCTAGATGATCTGAACTGTCTAGGGATACACACAGATGACACATTGTTGAAATCTGTTGTGAGCTAGATGATCTGAACTGTCTAGGGATACACACAGATGACACATTGTTGAACTCTGTTGTGAGCTAGACGATCTGAACTGTCTAGGGATACACACAGATGACACATTGTTGAACTCTGTTGTGAGCTAGACGATCTGAACTGTCTAGGGATACACACAGATGACACATTGTTGAAATATGTTGTGAGCTAGACGATCTGAACTGTCTAGGGATACACACAGATGACACATTGTTGAAATATGTTGTGAGCTAGACGATCTGAACTGTCTAGGGATACACACAGATGACACATTGTTGAAATCTGTTGTGAGCTAGACGATCTGAACTGTCTAGGGATACACACAGATGACACATTGTTGAAATATGTTGTGAGCTAGACGATCTGAACTGTCTAGGGATACACACAGATGACACATTGTTGAAATCTGTTGTGAGCTAGACGATCTGAACTGTCTAGGGATACACACAGACGACACATTGTTGAACTCTGTTGTGAGCTAGACGATCTGAACTGTCTAGGGATACACACAGACGACACATTGTTGAACTCTGTTGTGAGCTAGACGATCTGAACTGTCTAGGGATACACACAGACGACACATTGTTGAACTCTGTTGTGAGCTAGACGATCTGAACTGTCTAGGGATACACACAGATGACACATTGTTGAACTCTGTTGTGAGCTAGACGATCTGAACTGTCTAGGGATACACACAGACGACACATTGTTGAACTCTGTTGTGAGCTAGACGATCTGAACTGTCTAGGGATACACACAGACGACACATTGTTGAACTCTGTTGTGAGCTAGACGATCTGAACTGTCTAGGGATACACACAGACGACACATTGTTGAACTCTGTTGTGAGCTAGACGATCTGAACTGTCTAGGGATACACACAGACGACACATTGTTGAACTCTGTTGGGAGCTAGACGATCTGAACTGTCTAGGGATACACACAGACGACACATTGTTGAACTCTGTTGTGAGCTAGATGATCTGAACTGTCTAGGGATACACACAGACGACACATTGTTGAACTCTGTTGTGAGCTAGATGATCTGAACTGTCTAGGGATACACACAGATGACACATTGTTGAACTCTCGATAAGCCAATGGCTTCCTTGTCCACTAGCCATCTGGGTTTTTTGCTTGGACAGCAAATCTTGTTATCCTACGACCCGTGATGCAGAGTGAGATGGCAGTGGACCACTCACCAGTTCTCTCGGTTTTGTCTGGCCCAGGATTTTTCTCAGAGATTCACCATCAGAACGACCTTCAAAGTCAATGAAGATCACGTTGGCACAGACATCTAGTGTATCGTGGGTAATAACGCACTTCGTCGGTACCTCTGAAATATCTGCAAATTAGAAACACATCCGTTGGAACAAATGTACATATAAAATGAATATGCTGTTAAACAACGACAAGGGAAATGTCAAGAAAAGTGTCGTAAAATCATAGACACATAAGTGATGAAGTTAATTCCAGTAAATGCACACAACATCCATTGAGTTGTTTGATACATATTTACAGCTCTTACATTAAAAACATGTGGGATTAGTTGGTGTCCCAGGTTGGATTTTTGCCAGACATGTGGTGTGTCAGCAAATTATGCCCTAATGACTTCAGCAAGACAGCATCTTGCGTGAGACTGGCCTTCCAAAAACAACTCAAAAGTCACACTTTTCTAAGTAAGAACAGTGAAATTGGTGCAACTACTGGTATATATTTTATACAGGGATGCAGGGGTAGAACTTCAGCATTTATTTAACTAGACAGCAGGATTAGTAAAGACAAAAGTTGACTAGTCCGCTAAAAGGTTTACTAGTCCTGTCATCAAAACATAACACAAATTTAAATCGGAACATTTTTATTTAAAGTACAAAAAACACAGTGTCATCCAGGCCTGGTGTTGACACTGCCTGCCAGTTAGTCAGTGTCACTCAGCGTCGGAGGCACTACTGTCACAGTCAGTGTCACTGCTGTCAGTGCCACTCTCACAGTCAGGCCTTGGCCCAAGTGGGTAAGTGTCTGGCCTCCGTGCTCCACCAATGTAGTAATGTAGATGTAAACTGTATTCGAAAACTGTGCATTTAAAAATGGCCGCCAACTGCAGTCAATAGCCGTACCTCTCTACCAGATACGCTAAACTAAACAAAAATCTGTCGTTTCAGAATTCTATGTCACACAACAACCAATCAAAAACGCTGTTGCACTATCAACTCACATTAGGTGAAGAATTAGTTTGTCAACTGTATGGTTGGTGGCACCATGCAACACGCGGATTTTTACATGTCTGATACATGAATTGGGTGGTGGGTCACTGCGCAAAATCGAAATGTCCGAAATTGGAATTTGTCATTTTCCTGTCAAGGTACTTAGAACATATATATAGCATTTCTTTAACAAAATTTTACAAGATTGCCATCCCAAACAAGTTCCAGATGGCAAGCAGACAAGGAAGCCATTGGCTTATCGAGAGTCCAACAATTTTCTCATCTATGTGTAGCCCGCCCTTATCAAATATCTGTCAATTCTATTTTTAAACATATTCACCCTACAAGCATTAACACAATCATTTGGCAGTTTGTTCCATTCATTTATCACCCTCTGTGAGAAAGAGTACTTTCTCATGTCCAACCTACACTGCTCCTTAACTGATGCTGCTTTGTGTCCTCTGGTTCTACTGCCTTCTTTAAGTTTGAAGAACATATTCCTATCAACATCCTCATAACCGTTCACTATTTTAAACACTTCTATTTGGTCTCCTCTTAGTCTTCTTGGACCCGAAGTCTTATCCATAACTTCACGTGTTAAGCCACCACAAAGATTCTTAATCCTTGATATGTACTTTGGATTGCGTTATCAGTTTGGAGGTGTACTGTTCTCCAGAAATTAAATTATGTACATGCTCATAAAATTAACTAGCGGACTAGTGTGTAGTTCTACCCCTGGGGATGTGACAGGCACAAGAGGAAATATGGAGGTTCTGGGGAAATTTTTTAAATAAGATGTTCTATGATGAATTCTGAGACACTTTGGAGCCAAAACAAAATGTTCAAAATCAGGAGTCTCACAAGGAGCAAAATAAAAATTCTGGCTTTTTCTAAAACAAAATACATTTCAGATTGGGAGGAGTGGGGGGTCAATCTACAGGGTTATCTACTTGATCTATCTATCCATCTGGTCTGGTCATGGTTCTTAACCTGCTTAACAAGTGTCATCAACATTTTGACAGTTCGGTTCCACTATACATGTAATCTAAATTCTTAAGATCATGAAGATTCTAGCTTTAATTGAAAAGATAGATTTTTTTAAATTAGCCTGTCCCCACTAAGATAATACTCTGATTTGGCGTGAATGATATTTAACCTCATCCTCTCACCACCCCCCTCCATTCAAACTATGAGATATAAAATGAGTGCATATTAGATTTAGCGAATATTATCGCCCACTAAACACTCGTGAAAAAGCTAAAAATTTTACTTCTAGCGTCACCCTCTTAATGAATTCATGGGTTGGACACATATGAAAATAACTTCAGATATAAATTAGACTCTGAATTTGATGTTTCATCACGAACTGAGAAAAAAAACTGAGGAAGAGTTAGAATTTTGCCCGATTGGATACATGGATAGTGAAAAATAACTTATTTTTTAAATCGATTTCTGACCAAATTAATAGATGGTGCAAAATAGAGTGGAATGCTTTCAATGGGGCATATATGAACTTTAGTGATTTATACCTTTCCTGTTCAATTGGCGGCCATTGGCAAGATGCACAGATGCAACACACAGCATATTCAGCCAATCACAGTGATCGTGTCGAAAATAGTTGGAGAAATGTTTGTTGATGTCAATGGGAAATAACATGTAGAGTTATCCAGGAAAAACACGAACCGCAAATGAAAAATACGATCACCCCATACCCCCAGATTTTAAAACTGGATTCACACGAATCACAAAAACGTTAATTTCAGCCCTGGAAGAACCAGAAATCCATGAAAAGCCGGAAAAAATCATTGCAAGAAAGTGTAAACAGCCTTATGTAGTACTGTATATAGACGTGCACCACTTTTGTCAATTTTCAGATGAAAATTCACCAGACATGGTCAAAAATAATTTAATAGATTGTCCGATGTTACCAAAAGCAAGCCAAAACATTATAGTGGATACAAAGCTAGCATATCATAGTGGATACTAGAGCTAGCACACCATAGTGGATACTAGAGCTAGCACACCGTAGTGGATACTAGAGCTAGCACACCGTAGTGGATATTAGAGCTAGCACACCACAGTGGATACTAGAGCTAGCACACCGTAGTGGATACAGAGCTAGCACATCATAGTGGATATTAGAGCTAGCACATCATAGTGGATACTAGCGCTAGCACACCGTAGTGGATACTAGAGCTAGCACACCGTAGTGGTTACAGAGCTAGCACACTGTAGTGGATACTAGAGCTAGCACACCGTAGTGGATACTAGAGCTAGCACACTGTAGTGGATACAGAGCTAGCACATCGTAGTGGATACTAGAGCTAGCACATCATAGTGGATACTAGCGCTAGCACACCGTAGTGGATACTAGAGCTAGCACACCGTAGTGGATACTAGAGCGAGCACACTGTAGTGGATACTAGAGCTAGCACAACGTAGTGGATACTAGAGCTAGCACACCGTAGTGGGTACTAGCGATAGCACACCGTAGTGGATACTAGAGCTAGCACACCGTAGTGGATACTAGAGGTAGCACACCATAGTGGATACTAGAGCTAGCATACCATAGTGGATACTAGAGCTAGCACACCATAGCGGATACTAGAGCTAGCACACCATAGTGGATACTAGAGCTAGCACACCATAGTGGATACTAGAGCTAGCACACCATAGTGGATACAGAGCTAGCACATCATAGTGGATACTAGAGCTAGCACGTCATAGTGGATACTAGAGCTAGCACGTCATAGTGGATACTAGAGGTAGCACACCATAGTGGATACTAGAGCTAGCACACCATAGTGGATACTAGAGCTAGCACACCATAGCGGATACAGAGCTAGCACACCGTAGTGGATACTAGCGCTAGCACACCGTAGTGGATACTAGAGCTGGCATGTCATAGTGGATACCAGAGCTAGCACATCATAGTGGATACCAGAGCTAGCACATCATAGTGGATACTAGAGCTAGCACATCATAGTGGATACTAGAGCTAGCACATCATAGTGGATACTAGAGCTAGCACATCATAGTGGATACCAGAGCTAGCACATCATAGTGGATACTAGAGCTAGCACATCATAGTGGATACTAGAGCTGGCATGTCATAGTGGATACCAGAGCTAGCACATCATAGTGGATACTAGAGCTAGCACATCATAGTGGATACTAGAGCTAGCACATCATAGTGGATACTAGAGCTAGCACATCATAGTGGATACTAGAGCTAGCACATCATAGTGGATACTAGAGCTAGCACATCATAGTGGATACTAGAGCTAGCACATCATAGTGGATACTAGAGCTAGCACATCATAGTGGATACTAGAGCTAGCACATCATAGTGGATACTAGAGCTAGCACATCATAGTGGATACCAGAGCTAGCACGTCATAGTGGATACCAGAGTTAGCACATCATAGTGGATACTAGAGCTAGCACGTCATAGTGGATACTAGAGCTAGCACGTCATAGTGGATACTAGAGCTAGCACGTCATAGTGGATACTAGAGCTAGCACACCGTAGTGGATACAGAGCTAGCACATTATAGTGGATACTGGACCTAGCACTCCGTAGTGGATACTAGAGCTAGCACACCGTAGTGGATACAGAGCTAGCACACCGTAGTGTATACTAGAGCTAGCACACCGTAGTGTATACTAGAGCTAGCACACCGTACTGGATACTAGAGCTAGCACACGTAGTGGATACTAGAGCTAGCACACCATAGTGGATACTAGCGCTAGCACATCATAGTGGATACCAGAGTTAGCACATCATAGTGGATACTAGAGCTAGCACATCATAGTGGATACTAGAGCTAGCACGTCATAGTGGATACTAGAGCTAGCACGTCATAGTGGATACTAGAGCTAGCACGTCATAGTGGATACTAGAGCTAGCACGTCATAGTAGATACTAGAGCTAGCACGTCATAGTGGATACCAGAGCTAGCACGTCATAGTGGATACTAGAGCTAGCACGTCATAGTGGATACCAGAGCTAGCATGTCATAGTGGATACTAGAGCTACCACGTCATAGTGGATACTAGAGCTAGCATGTCGTAGTGGATACTAGAGCTAGCACACCGTAGTGTATACTAGAGCTAGCACACCGTACTGGATACTAGAGCTAGCACACCGTAGTGGATACTAGAGCTAGCACACCATAGTGGATACTAGCGCTAGCACACCGTAGTGGATACTAGAGCTAGCACACCGTAGTGTATACTAGAGCTAGCACATCATAGTGGATACTAGAGCTAGCACGTCATAGTGGATACTAGCGCTAGCACGTCGTAGTGGATACTAGAGCTAGCACGTCGTAGTGGATACTAGAGCTAGCACGTCATAGTAGATACTAGAGCTAGCACGTCATAGTGGATACTAGAGCTAGCACGTCATAGTGGATACTAGAGCTAGCACGTCATAGTGGATACCAGAGCTAGCATGTCATAGTGGATACTAGAGCTACCACGTCATAGTGGATACTAGAGCTAGCATGTCGTAGTGGATACTAGAGCCAGCAATTCGTAGTGGATACTAGAGCTAGCATGTCGTAGTGGATACTAGACCTAGCATGTTGTAGTGGATACTTGAGCCAGCATGTCGTAGTGGATACTAGAGCTAGCATGTCGTAGTGGATACTAGAGCTAGCATGTCGTAGTGGATACTAGAGCCAGCATGTCGTAGTGGATACTAGAGCCAGCATGTCGTAGTGAATACTAGAGCTAGCATGTCATAATGGATACTAGAGCCAGCATGTCATAGTGTATATTAGAGCTAGCATGTCGTAGTGGATACTAGAGCTGGCATGTCGTAGTGGATACTAGAGCTAGCATGTCATAGTGGATACTAGAGCTAGCTTGTTGTAGTGGATACTAGAGCCAGCATGTTGTAGTGGATACTAGAGCTAGCATGTCGTAGTGGATACTAGAGCTAGCATGTCGTAGTGGATACTAGAGCTAGCATGTCATAATGGATACTAGAGCTAGCATGTCATAGTGGATACTAGAGCTAGCATGTTGTAGTGGATACTAGTCCTAGCATGTTGTAGTGGATACTAGAGCTAGCTTGTTGTAGTGGATACTAGTCCTAGCTTGTTGTAGTGGATACTAGAGCCAGCATGTTGTAGTGGATACTAGAGCTAGCATGTCGTAGTGGATACTAGAGCTAGCATGTCGTAGTGGATACTAGAGCTAGCATGTCATAGTGGATACTAGAGCTAGCATGTCATAGTGGATACTAGAGCTAGCATGTTGTAGTGGATACTAGTCCTAGCATGTTGTAGAGGATACTAGGGCTAGCATGTTGTAGTGGATACTAAAGCTAGCATGTCGTAGTGGATACTAGAGCTAGCATGTCATAGTGGATACTAGAGCCAGCATGTCGTAGTGGATACTAGAGCCAGCATGCTATAGTGGACACTAGAGCCAGCATGTCGTAGTGGATACTAGGTTTGAGTTTTTGGGGTATTGAGTTTGAAATGATCCGGGTAAAAAGACGAATCGAGAGAGAGACCGTACCTTGCATACTTGGGTCCTCCGGCACACCAACGTCCTGCAACAACCAACACTTATCAATTTCAAACAAGCCTTCAAACAATGTATCAATAATCCACTTGACTAACATCAGGCAGTAGGAACCATCACTATTAGCTTCTCTCTGAAAGTCACACACTTCCAACTTGCACACTCATTCCCTGCAGTGTCAGCCACAACACTGGTCAACTTCAGTGGATGTAACAAGCAGCGTTTAATTGATACAATTTCCTCATTCAGTGACAAAAATCAATATAATTCACAATTCGTTTGTGCGGATAAAGTGGGCAAGCCATTAGTTTATCAGTAACCATGAAGGTGCATTTCCAAGGACAACAAAGAACCAGCAAATCAATCTGGCAGCTCCATTAAGAGAACAAATGTTTAACCTGTGTCTACAGGTAGGATATGGGGTGAAGCCCTTCTGCGCTTGGGGCTTCAAGAAATGGTCCAGAGTTTTCATACTACTACCCTCCAAAAGAAAGGAATTTAAAGATATATTTTTTTCAAATATAAAGGCATTTAAAGGGAATTTGTAACGAAATTGCTAAGGTTTTTAAAGGAATGTTGGGTCCAATGTGACAAGTTTCAACCCACAAAAGTCCTACAATTATACTGGCTACTAAGCAGACTCAATACCTGTTCATACAAAATCAGAAGTAAGCAACAGATCATTCAACAATGAAACAATGTGCAATAGTCACAATTTAGAGAATTTAGCATTTCCTTAGTAACAATGTAAGAACATTTTGCAATTTGTGGGTGAAAATAATTAAATTCTGTGAATTTTCAGGGTATTTTATTATTGCCATATAAATAAGGAATTTAAAGGTTTATTTTTATAAAAATAATGGAATATAAAGGGATAGGACATAAATAGAAGAATTCCTTGAACTAAAGGAATGGTGTGACCACTGGAGGCATCCAGCAATGGTGCACCTAACAAAGACCAACATGAATCGGCAACTAAATAAAGACCAACATGAATGGTGCACCTAACAAGGACCAACATGAATGGTGCACCTAACAAGGACCAACAAGAATGGTGCACCTAACAAGGACCAACATGAATGGTGCACCTAACAAGGACCAACAAGAATGGTGCACCTAACAAGGACCAACAAGAATGGTGCACCTAACAAGGACCAACATGAATGGGCACCTAACAAGGACCAACATAGATGGTGCACCTAACAAGGACAAACATGAATGGTGCACCCACCAAGGACCAACATGAATGGTGCACCTAGCAAGGACCAACATGAATGGTGCACCTAACAAGGACCAACATGAATAGTGCACCTAACAAGGACCAACAAGAATGGTGCACCTAACAAGGACCAACATGAATGGGCACCTAACAAGGACCAACATAGATGGTGCACCTAACAAGGACAAACATGAATGGTGCACCCACCAAGGACCAACATGAATGGTGCACCTAGCAAGGACCAACAAGAATGGTGCACCTAACAAGAACCAACATGAATGGTGCACCTAACAAGGACCAACAAGAATGGTGCACCTAACAAGGACAAACATGAATGGGCACCTAACAAGGACCAACATAGATGGTGCACCTAACAAGGACAAACATGAATGGTGCACCCACCAAGGACCAACATGAATGGTGCACCTAACAAGGACCAACATGAATGGTGCACCTAACAAGGACCAACATGAATGGGCACCTAACAAGGACCAACATGAATGTTGCACCTAGCAAGGACCAACAAGAATGGTGCACCTAACAAGGACCAAATGAATGGTGCACCTAACAAAGACCCACATAAATGGGCACCTAACAAGGACCAACATGAATGGTGCATCTAACAAGGGCCAACATGAACGGTGCACCTAACAAGGACCAACATGAACGGTGCACCTAACAAGGACCAATATGAAAGGTATATCGCAGCATTTTCTTCTGCGCGATACATATCAGCAATCGCGATACGCCTTAGACATACCGATTTCATATAAACCGACTGATTCACAGACTGTCCACTAGGTGCCACGACAGCGCCTAACATACATACCAGGACCCGCAGGGCAAAGATAGCTAAGTTTACAGTAACTTTCCCAACAGTCCAGTGGGTGCAAAAGCTTAATGTCAAGCCCTGATGTTGGACAGAAAGATGACACACAGAGAACACACAGAGAACACACAGAGAACACACAGAGAACACACAGAGAACACATACCATCTTCTCCTCCTCTGTATTAGTTGGCTCCAAGATGATGAAGTCTTCAGCCCTGAAACATCGCCACTGACTTATAGAGGCAACCACTTTAAAGTTAAATACAGTGGAACCTCTCTATTAAGGTCACACTCGAGACTGGGCCAAAGTTACCTGAATAGCAAGGTGACCGTGTTTGTGGGATTTAATGTCCTTTATTGCTATGGAAATAATTTGGGACTGTTCCAGGGTGACCATAATGGTGAGGTGGATGGATGAACGGATGCCAAGATTGACAGAGCACTGACCACAAGACAAACAAAAGGAACAATTAACACACGCCTAACATTAACATCTGTGTGTGTGTGTGTGTGCGTGCGTGCGTGCGTGCATGCGTGCGTGCGTGCGTGCATGCAGTGTGTGTGCATGTGCGCGCGTTGTGCGTGTGTAAAATAAGGTTTTTTATTTGTTCAGTAATGTGAAATAAATGATCACAGCCAACAGGTACAAGGGAAACAATTTTGGTGTGAGCGTTTGGCAACATCTTTCAGTGTTTATTTTTTCAGTGTTTACTCGATGGGACCTTTACAAGCAGGAGCAATTATGTACATGTTGCTGTAATAATGTACATGTTGCTGTAATAATGTGCATGTTGTTGTAATAATGTGCATGTTGCTGTAATAATGTGTATGTTGCTGTAATAATGTACATGTTGCTGTAATAATGTACGTTGCTGTAATAATGTGCATGTTGATGTAATAATATGCATGTTGATGTAATAATGTACATGTTGCTATAATAATGTACATGTTGCTGTAATAATGTACATGTTGCTGTAATAATGTACATGTTGCTGCAATAATGTACATGTTATGTTGCTGTAATAATGTACATGTTGCTGTAATAATGTGCATGTTGATGTAATAATGTACATATTGCTGTAATAATGTACATGTTGCTGTAATAATGTGCATGTTGAAGTAATTATGTGCATGTTGCTGTAATAATGTGCATGTTGATGTAATTATGTGCATGTAGCTGTAATAATGTGAATATTGCTGTAATAATGTGCATGTTGATGTAATAATGTACATATTGCTGTAATAATGTACATGTTGCTGTAATAATGTGCATGTTGATGTAATTATGTGCACGTTGCTGTAATAATGTGAATATTGCTGTAATAATGCGCATGGTGCTGTAATAATGTGCATTTTGCTGTAATAATGTGCATATTGCTGTAATAATGTATATATTGCTGTAATAATGTACACATTGCTGCAATAATTTACATATTGCTGTAATAATATATATATATATATATATTGCTGTAATAGTGTACATATTGCTGTAATAGTGTACACATTGCTGTAATAGTGTACATATTGCTGTAATAGTGTACACATTGCTGTAATAGTGTACATACTGCTGTAATAGTGTACACATTGCTGTAATAGTGTACATATTGCTGTAAGAGCACCGGGACTAATTAAGTTGCCCTTTTTCAGACAGACCTCCGAAGGAATATCATGACACAGATAATTTTACCCACATAAAAAACAACCGCAAATTAATTGAATTTAAAGCTGCATCTGTAATTAGATGTTTCACTGATCTTGTTTCAGAAGTTGCTGCAACAAATTGAAACTATCCAGTATCGACTATGACTTGCTTGTTTGTAGAAATGTGTTCAGTTTTGATGAAATCTTGGACAAACTATCAAATTAATTTTAGCTTGGCCAAACCAAAATTTTTGGTAAAAAGGGCAGATGTGGCCATGTGTAGTCTACCTCTGTACACTATCACATCAGGCTGTACACTATCACATCAGGCTGTACACTATCACATCAGGCTGTTCACTTTCGCAGTGTTACCCGATCTAACAGAAATATGCATTGTTTTTATTAAGCCAACTACCGTATTTGACCTATTAAGCATACATGCCCTAATTAGCATACATGCCCTAATTAGTATACATGCCCTAATTAGCATACATGCCCTAATTAGCATACATGCCCTAATTAGCAGACATCCCCTTTTTATTAGCTGGATCCTTAATTATTGTAATTTGACTAGTGTGGAACAACAGTCATCTGGTGTTAAACAGTTGGCACCACTTTTCAGTTGTTCTACAATAGTCACCAAATGACACCACTAGTGTTAAACAGATACCTTATTGTCTAGAGATACAAATTTAGGTGTCAAAGATTCCTTGAAATTTTTCCACGGCCCAATTTTTTTCAAGCGTACTGTATGCTCACACGCTACAGCCACTCACACGCTACAGCCACTCACACGCTACAGCCGCTCACACGCTACAGCCGCTCACACGCTACAGCCGCTCACACGCTGCAGCCGCTCACACGCTGCAGCCGCTCACACGCTGCAGCCGCTCACACGCTGCAGCCGCTCACACGCTGCAGCCGCTCACACGCTGCAGCCGCTCACACGCTGCAGCCGCTCACACGCTGCAGCCGCTCACACGCTACAGATTTGGACATCAACATACCTGGTTCACAATGGACTAAATAAACTGAGGATGGGACTTTAAAACTAAATTGCTGTGAGACAAAAGACTGCATGAACATAAATGTGAGGTCTCTGACGACAAACCTGATGATTTCTCCGTAGTCGTCCCATTTGATCTTTTCCTCCACCAGGGGGAACATCGGATAGGCTTTCTTCGCTTGCTTGAAGAATCCTGTCCGACCTTTATTCTATGAACATAAACACTATTAATAGAAACACATTCCAACACACACATAAAGTCAATGTTCACTTCTACAGAATTATATTAGAAATACATCGTTCTAGTATTACATCAAATTCACGAATATTCAGATGAATTATCTATGGAAGCTATTCATGAATAGATGTAGCCTATACTATTACTTGACAACCAATCACACTATTACTTGACAACCAATCACACTATTACTTGACAACCAATCACACTATGCGTGACATGCAATGCTCCTATCAAACAATTTTTTTCATCATGAACAATCCAGCCTCTATAAAAGAAGAGTTTATGAAGTATTTCAACAAATCTATTTTTCATTAACAAATGTCAAAATGAATATGAATGTTGCAGCAACGCTCCCAATTAGCAATAATTTTTTAATCAGGACATAATGTATTCATTTGCAATCAGTTTATGCTGGTTGTGAAAAGTTGATACACTTTCCAATGTTGCCAATCACAGCACTGCTTCTCAACCATTTGTTTCAGTAGACAATTCATTAGGCTCATTTGACGTCATTGCCCAACCCTTTCCCATCAGACAGTGCTCTAGTGTGGTGGTTAGCACATCTGCTTAACTTGCCAGAGTTCTGGGTTCAAACCCCAGACCAGACAGGATACATTTGTGTGTAAAAACCTGGCTCCTAACATTCTGAATTATTATCTTCCATGATCGACTCGGATGATCATGGTAATGTCGGTCCCGTCTTGTTAACTGAAGGTCATAAAAGAACCATTGAGGACAACATGCAGTCATGCACCCAGGCACTGACCACCACCAGGTAAGGCATAGAAAGATGTCACGTCCTAAACAAGGCTGACACCAGTTGAATAAGGCCACTTAAGACTGTCAGATTCTAGCAACCACAACATATACACAGACTAGTCAGTTCATAGAATATTGCTTGCTGCTGGAAACAACTAGGCAGGAGAACTTACCCTCTAGTGCAGGGTACACACCCTCTAGTGCAGGAGAACACACCCTCTAGTGCAGGGTCCACACCCTCTAGTGCAGAACACACCCTCTAGTGCAGGGTCGACACTCTCTAGTGCAGTGTCGATACCCTCTAGTGCAGGGTCCACACCAGAACTTACCTCACTTTTCATCATCAGGTCATACTTGGTCTTTAGAGGGGCGGTCTGACTGCCCACGACACCCCCGGTCTTACCCCCCTCAACTTCCGTATCCATCTCAGTGTCGCTCTCGTCACTCGACTCTAGTTCTTCCTTCTCTCTATCGCGCAACAAAAATTCACGTCAGACAATTTTTACTTTCATTTTTAAGTTTTATCGAGTTTTGAACATTAAAGTAACAAAATCTGATGACTATCATAAAATCACATTATACAGTACGAACTATATCTATTGTAACCCCTTACCACCCAAATGTGTTTTACTGAAGCACAGTGTTTTTTAATATAAATACACAGTCAAGTTATATATTAAATGTGGGTCACTACAACACACCCGGACAGTCACGATGTTAGAATAGATATATACTTTATATTATATGACATGATGTTAGAATAGATATATACTTTATATTATATGACATGATGTTAGAATAGATATATACTTTATATTATATGACATGATGTTAGAATAGATATATACTTTATATTATATGACATGATGTTAGAATAGATATATACTTTATATTATATGACATGATGTTAGAATAGATTATATAATTTATATTATATGACATGATTTTACAATAACAACAATTAGACTTTGCACCTGTAAACAACAGATTTAAATATAAAGGTACAATTATGATATAAGAGTTATCTTGTCTTCCAGGACAAACACTTCACCTCCTGCTAGATCTGTTCACTCGAACACCAACTCAACTTCTCGGGAATGAATTGAGGCATGCACTAATTACTGCACAAAAGCATAATTCCATCCGCTATTAGGTCCTCAGTTACGCGGCTCAATGCACTGCATGAATCATGACTGAATGAAACTGCCCAAACTATGAACCTTTATTGTGTATCAACTGAGAATCTATCTGTGTTTTCATTCTAAAATAATAAATAATAAGAACAAAACGTCTACAGTGCATAATTCTTCAGGAGACCAAGTTGAGACGTGCAATAAACCAGAACCTTTAAACACGATATCACGAACAGCGACACACAAAAGTTATCACCTGAACGAGGGGATTCTGAGGATTTAGAGGGGAAATGCAATTTTTTTTATTAGGTCTTAAGATTTGTTAGCAGACTTTTGTGATCTATGCTGCTTGTGGACATTTGAAAGACACAAGAGACTAGCCAAGTAGGGTGGCTGTTGCATCGACAGAGCACAGTACATAAGAGTGGACAGTTTAAATTTGATTATTACAAGTTCTTGATTAAATCTGGAGAATAAAATTGTGCATCTGAGAATTATGAACCTGCCACAAATAGTAACTCCCCGACAAGAGCTAAAACTATCCTCTTTTAAGGGTGGGTGTGTTTAATATATCACACACTGGCGTCCTCAGTTGCAACAGATATAAATCCAACAACAACTGTGGACTTAAGCACCGTCCACATGGGTTTACATGGCTCACTCCTGCCAGCATGTCTACACAGCTTCAATCATCTAGTTCTATCTACTTTTTGCTCCTACAGTTGAAACAAACATCAACACAGTAGGAAACATAATAAAATTTTGCATTCATCTGAAGACTTATCCTTGTAACTGTGTTGATCCTCCTTGGCTCCGTGGTGCATTCATCTGAAGACTTATCCTTGTAACTGTGTTGATCCTCCTTGGCTCCGTGGTGCATTCATCTGAAGACTTATCCTTGTAACTGTGTTGATCCTCCTTGGCTCCGTGGTGCATTCACACCCCCCCCCGTTGACAACTTCAATATTGTATACTTATTTCGAGATTACCTAACTCTTTATTATGATGCACCTCTGGGCTCCGGTTTCTGAGGATTGAGAAACAAAACATGTTTTCGTATTATTAGTATTATTATTACGGGACAGTGGGAGAAACTGACACGTGAAACAGCACGATTAATGGATGACAAAGTGAAGGTGTACTAATCCTGATTGCATGTACTTCTTAGCAAGTTCCGCTTTCTGTCGAGCCTTGCTAGCTTCCGTCTTCTCATGTCGCAGATACTCCTCTAACTCCGCACCCTCGAGACGCACTCGACGTTTGATCTACAACACCACCTGGTGATCAGTGAGTGAAACACCACAAGATGTAACGGCCAGTATTCAAGGTCATTTTGTCTTCTCCATCAACCAGAAACTGGGAGTGTGGCTTCTGTGAGTGAACTAAGTTAACCATTAGGGCCAAAATTATGTTAACATACTTGTTAAGAGGGAAGCCATCTTTTTAATCATTAATAGGCAAAACTCTATAAAAACTATTTCACTCACAAGTCTGAAATTTGGCACAGGTAAATTTCACAACAGGTTCAACATGTGTGCCAAATGTCATTAAAAACCGGAGGGGGTTAAGAACATTTTGGCCTTTTTTGGTTAATTTCATGTGGAATGACCCAGTTAACATCTTAACATGTCACGGGAGATGGTTATGATAAATACTGCTACAAATAGTTGTACATACTGAAGACCTGTGTGAAGAACTAACAACTGGTAGTCCTGTTTCTGGCAGTCCCATTAACACATTGGGGAAAAGATTATGGAAAAAATGGGAGTTCACACAATATAAAAAAAAATATCATAACAAATATCACTAAAAATATCAAGTTAGTCCAAACATAAAAAATATCCTTAAAAATATCACCAAATTAGCATAAAGAAACGACAGCATGAAAAAAAATTCATTTATAACTAATATTTTTTTAATGACTTGTCAAAATCCTCAATAAAAATTAAAAACTTTCACAAATCACATGAGTACTGCCTACTTCAATGGTCAATCTCTGTAGACCTGGGTTGTCCATGAGCTGGCGGGAGAGGGTCCCAGGCGATGTCCGAGTGGTCAGAATGACGCAGTTCTTAGGGTTACTGCACCACTGGATGAAGAGGTCTCGAGAGAAGCCACACTGCATATCTGGTCCACTGGCCAGTACAACCTACAACAACAACATCTACAGGTCCACTGGCCAGTACAACCTGCAACAACAACATCTACAGGTCCACTGGCCAGTACAACCTACAACAACAACATCTACAGGTCCACTGGCCAGTACAACCTACAACAACAACATCTACAGGTCCACTGGCCAGTACAACCTACAACAACAACATTTACAGGTCCACTGGCCAGTACAACCTACAACAACAACATCTACAGGTCCACTGGCCAGTACAACCTACAACAACAACAACCTATACTGGTCCACTGGCCAGTACAACCTACAACAACATCTACTGGTCCACAGGCCAGTGCAACTTACAACAACAACATATACTGGTCCACTGGCCAGTACAACCTACAACATCTACTGGTCCACTGGCCAGTACAACCTACAACAACAACATATACAGGTCCACTGGCCAGTACAACCTACAACAACAACATATACTGGTCCACTGGCCAGTACAACCTACAACAACATCTACTGGTCAACTGGCCAGTGCAACCTACAACAACAACATCTACTGGTCCATTGGCCAGCACAACCTACAACAACAACATCTACTGGTCCACTGGCCAGCACAGCCTACAACAACATCTACAGGTCCACTGGCCAGCACAACCTACAACATCTACTGGCCCACTGGCCAGCACAACCTACAACATCTACTAGTCCACTGGCCAGTACAACCTACAACAACAACATCTATTGGTCCACTGGCCAACACAACCTACAACATCTACACTGCAAGCCCCACACACCGTATTCAACCTATTAAGCATACATGCCCTAATAAGCGTACATCCCACTTTTCGTGAACAATCTCCAATCTTGACTCAGCGACAACAGAAAATCGAACGTTCCACCTATATCAGAAAACTTCGCAGTGCTCTGGTAACCTATTCACCTCCTGTTACTGTGAATCTATAAATGTCATGACACGTTTGGGGACACATCTCAACGGCACATGCCACGGATGTCACGACTGCCAACTTTAGGAACTGGGCAGTCGTGACAGATGGATGATAGACCTTGTATAACCACTTTAGGAAGTGTGTAGTTGTGACAGATGGATGATAGACATTGTGTAACCACATTAGGAAGTGTGCAGTCTGTGACAGATGGATGGTAGACCTTGTGTAACCACATTAGGAAGTGTGTAGTTGTAACAGATGGATGATAGACCTTGTGTAACCACATTAGGAAGTGTGCAGTCTGTGACAGATGGATGGTAGACCTTGTGTACCCACTTTAGGAAGTGGGCAGTCGTGACAGATGGATGGTAGACCTTGTGTAACCACATTAGGAAGTGTGTAGTTGTAACAGATGGATGATAGACCTTGTGTAACCACATTAGGAAGTGGGCAGTCGTGATAGATGGATGGTAGACCTTGTGTTACCACTTTAAGAAGTGGGCAGTCGTGACAGATGGATGGTAGACCTTGTGTAACCACATTAGGAAGTGTGTAGTTGTAACAGATGGATGGTAGACCTTGTGTAACCACATTAGGAAGTGTGCAGTCTGTGACAGATGGATGGTAGACCTTGTGTAACCACTTTAGGAAGTGGGCAGTCATGACAGATGGATGGTAGACCTTGTGTAACCACATTAGGAAGTGTGTAGTTGTAACAGATGGATGATAGACCTTGTGTAACCACATTAGGAAGTGTGCAGTCTGTGACAGATGGATGGTAGACCTTGTGTAACCACATTAGGAAGTGGGCAGTCATGACAGATGGATGGTAGACCTTGTGTAACCACTTTAGGAAGTGTGTAGTTGTAACAGATACGTCTACCACTCCAGAGTCTCTGTATCCGTCTCTCTGCGGACACAAACAGAATCCAATGTGTAACAGTCATCAAAACATCATAAACTACACCTAATAGAGCTCAGGCAGTCATAAAAGCACTGGACTCAAACATTGTACAAACTTATTATATAGGCATGGAATTAACTGCAATGTACTAAACGTGTTTGGAACAAGTCTCAATTGAAATATCCAGTCAAATATTTGTTTTCAATTATCTTAATAATCAGGAGGCAAGCTCCGATATCTTATATTAATGTCTTTGTTGCACTTTTGTACACACATTATTTATTTATTTAATATTATTATTTTAGTCTTTGTGTGTGATGTTTCCCAAGGACCAGCGTGGAAATAAGTGCTAGAACTTGTTTGTGTCACCCTGATATTTTAATGTACTTTGTACATTTCATGTATGTACAGGTTATATTTTTATATTGAATTTATAAAATACAAAATAAATTAAATTAAATTAACATATTTTGTAGCAAATTGATGCTTATGAATATATCTGTGACTGCCTTTCTGACTGACTACACTGCTCTTTTACGTATGCTGTTTTGTGTCCTCAAGTTCTACTACCTTCCCTTAAATTTGAAGCAAATATTTCTATCAATATTTTCATTACCATTAAATATTAAAGAACTTCTATTTGGTCTCCTTTTAAGGTCTGTTGACACGACCATCCTTCAAAGCTCTTGTCAGGATTGGCATGACTCAAAAGATGCAGCTTGCACTGTACAGGACCAATCGGACAATTACTCTATTACAAATCAGGAATGAGTTGCTCTTTTTGTGTTATTTCTAGTTTATCTGTACGTCCTTTTTATGATACAACCTACGAAACAACCTAATGAAAACAATTATTATTATTATTTAAATGAATCTTTATAATAGACATTCTTGATGTGTTTGGTGAAAACCTCTCATGGTTTAGACCAATGTGAGCAGAGTATCACACACTCGAGTATCATACACTCGAGTATCATACACTCGAGTATCATACACTCGTAAGAGGGCAACACGCTGTCACATAGTAAGCAGAAAATTGCCAATAAATTCTCGACATCCAATATAAGTTGCAAATTCACACCACAGCAATACCAAAACGGTGAAGTGCCTACAAATTGAGAACCAGCGGATGTTTTCAGACATTCTCAGAGGGACTATTGCCATGGAGATGGTGCATCATAATTGTGGCGTGCGAGAGAGCCCAACGAGCTGTCTCTGATGTCACATTATTGCAGCATACATTCTATAATAAAGGTGAATCCAGTCCAGATACAATTTACTGCCGGCACATCTTACTGCCAGTCAATTGAGTTGCATCCGTCCTTGAAGGAAAGGGCATTGTACAGATGGTCTTCACAAATCCAATTACAAGTAATCAACACAATAAGTCAGAATGAACTGCTGAAAGGGAGGGAGGGAGGGAGGGAGGGAGGGAGGGAGGGAGGGAGGACAACCACACGCAGGTTTTCATAAATGATCACTCAGTCAAACTAAGTAATTTATTTCCAATGTCGAAAAAATAATTATCACTGGATCTGTGCATGACTGTGTTTGCATGTGTGTGCATGTCTGTGCATGTGTGTGTATGTGCATGCTTGCATGTTTGAAGGGAGACTTTCTTTGCTGTAATTTAGTGTAAATATACTATGACTGATGTGCTCACTAGAGTGGATCAAGACCACACACCAGCCTAATCCACCAAGATAAATGTCTCTTCCATCCCATGTAGTAATCAAAACGCACTTGAAGCGTCAAGATGGCAACATGACATGTGCTATTCCTGATGAGACACATGAAGCCTAAGAAGATCAGAGCAATCCTCTCGACAGAATTGATCCATTTTTACACTGTGGCTTCGAACAGCAACTTGACAATGATCACAAGCCCCGCCCAAGGCCTCAACCACACATAATCAAGTTATCGACACCACCGTCCAATTGGACACATGTGAAGGCCACGTGGACGGTGTCTGCAAAGTGACACTGCCACTGCAGTCCACCTGAGACCCAGTGATGTGGTGACAGGTAAACACATGATGCTTTGCTCGAGTCGCTGCTAAGCTGATATGACAATTGCTAAGTCTGCACACACACAGGATGGACATATCAGTGGGGTACTTATCAGTGGTTGACTTATCAGTGGACTTGCTGCTGGATTCATCGTGGCTAAAACACATACATTGATGTGGCTGACCGTACCATATATATTTAAAGACATTCGAAGATGGTGGATAACGTAGTGATATTCAACTGGTCAGAGGAGATTCGCATGCACATCGATGACCCAGACTTTGATGTACTGCGTAACCCACTGTGCAGGGGGCTGGTCGTCGCGCTCTATGTCTTCATCATCATCCTCGGCATTGTCGGCAACAGTATCGTCATCTACATCGTCGCAAGGAACGTCAAGATGCGTAATGTGACGAACCTGTTCATCGCCAGCCTCTCTGTGTCTGATATCATCCTGTGCATCTTCAGTCTGCCTCTACAGCTGCACTACCAGTTGACAGACAACTGGGTGTTTGGTGCCTTCCTATGCCATGCTGTCTTCGCCGCCTTCGCCGTGCCAATGTATGCCTCTACACTGACCATCCTCCTTATAGCTCTTGACCGCTACTGGCTCATCGTGCACCCGCTGACTGACAGGATGCAAAAGAGAACGGCTATGCTACTGTTAGCAGTCAGTGTCATATTGCCTGTCATCATGTCCATCCCGATCACCATGTACACGTCTCTCCATATCATTTCCGACCCGACACTGCGCATCTCCCGCAAGTACTGCATCGAGGAGTGGCCCAACGACATGAGTCGCAAGCTCTACAGCATCCTCATGTTCATCTTCCAGTTCTGCGTGCCACTGGCATGCACCAGCTTCCTGTACTACTGCGTCTGGTCTCGCCTCCGACAGCGCAACCTGCTGGTGGCTCTCCCTGGCTCAAGACGCATGCAGAAGACGACGAAGATCTTGACTGCGATCGTCATCGTCTTCACTCTCTGTTGGCTGCCGTGGAACATGTTTTCACTCATCACAGAGCTCAGCTTCACGAAGGTGCATGGTGCCCACTTCAAGCTCACAGACATTCTTCTCAAGCTCATCGCTAAGAGCTCGTCATCTATCAATCCGCTGCTGTACTGTTGGCTCAATGAGAATTTCCGCAAGGAGCTGAATCTGATCGCGACCCACTTCCAGCCAAGCCAGGTGCCCTCTAGCAGCACACGGAGTGGCTTTCGCAGGCGAATACACGGCAGACAACGCCAGATGTCTCGCAACAGCTTTCAACTCGAGATGGGGGTGCTGCAGATGGGGCGAAACCTCACCCTCATTGCTGACGCCACGACAACTTTTATGACGACAGACACTATGTTGGCTAGTTGACATTGGGTGCAACGCCATGTCGATGACATGATACATCATGTTCGAAACTGTAAGCTGTTGCAAGTCTGTAACATAACTATTTTTGAGAAACGAGCATTTAGATAAACTGCATGAGATGTCAACTGTACAAGACAGCTTATTTTATTACACGCAAAGAACTCAAGTCAATGGAAACATTATTTTATATTTGTGTCTATTTTCAATCAATGAAATGTTAGGGCAATTATATAAGAATTATATGTAAATAGACAAATAAACAAGCCTACAGAAATGTCATTCTCCAAATTTCTTTACCAGAATGTTGCAGATCCACAAAAGGCTATGAATGCAAATTGGTTTGAATATATATAATATGTATACACTGTATATATATATATATATATATATATATATATATATATATATATATATATATATTGCCTATTTGTTTATTTACTAAACTAAATAAATTATGGCACTGCCATTTTTTTATATACTCTTGATACTAGTGCCAGATAATAGTTCTTATATAATTGCCCTAACATTTCATATCATATATATATACATATATATATATATATATATATATATATATATATATATATATATATAAATCTGATTATAGTACTAAAAGGTGAATATATATATATATATATATATATATAAATAAATATATATATATATATATATATATATATATTCACACCAATCTGATTATAGTACTACAAGGTAAGCATATATATTATAAGGTAAGCATATATATATATATATATATATATATATATATATATATATATATATGGTCAGAAAAATCTACTGGCAACATTAAGAACAAGAAAGCTGTACATGTGGGCATGGTGACGTTAAGAAGAAGAAAGCTGTACATGTGGGCATGGTGACGTTAAGAAGAAGAAAGCTGTACATGTGGGCATGGTGACGTTAAGAAGAAGAAAGCTGTACATGTGGGCATGTGGGCATGGTGACGTATCACCGCAGGAAGGTGAAAGTGACAAGTTCTTGTGACAGATAAACACAACAAATGAAATGTGAGTACAGAAAGCACCTGACATGTTTGTGTGTTGATGTGACTGCCCAGCTCTGAGTATTAAGCATGTGCATGTTGAGGGCTTCCTGTCATTAAGTCTCGCTGGGCGATTACGATTTAATGACTCTGAGTTCAGGATCTATACGACTGCAAAGTCACAAGCACCTGCTTTGTGCCAGTCGTCACTGATGCTCTGTCATATATCACTGATGCTGTTTGTTCAGATGACCATCTTATCAATATTACCAATCTCATGTTGTGAGAACACAACGCCAGGTGATGAACAGATCAGTTAGTCTATCATCTGCCAATACAGAGAACACAACTCCAGGTGATGAACAGATCAGTTAGTCTATCATCTGCCGATACAGAGAACACAACGCCAGGTGATGGACAGATCAGTTAGTCTATCATCTGCCGATACAGAGAACACAATGCCAGGTGATGGACAGATCAGTTAGTCTATCATCTGCCGATACAGAGAACACAACACCAGGTGATAAACAGATCTGCTGATACAGAGAACATTCTGCTGAACATGTCTATTATTTAGTTATCACTTTTAACCTAAATCATATACTGTTTATTTACTTTAATATATAATTTTAACTATATATAGTTGTAATTCCTATGATTGCAGTAACTGTATGCGCTTATGGCACTTCACAAATTTCATTCTTCAATATGACATTGCCACGGACTGGGCTGTATGTTTGTTGACTATCTACACATATGTAATAAATTATTTCATTAATAATCTATATGTTTAATTAAACATAAATTCTGTGAATTTATCAAGACAATTTGCCTCAGTGAGTTTTGGGGTGTTCTTGCATAAATGACTATTTTCCACCATCACCACTTGACACTATTTCTCTTGAAACTATAGTCACTTGACACTATTTCATTCCACAAACATTTAACATTTACACTCTGTGTTACTTTGTCTGGATAACATTTACTACAACCACATCTGTGAGTTCACGTGAAACAGAAGGCTCACTGTGCAGACTCTGATGCTGTCTGCTAATTCTAATTCAGCAGAATTATTGTTTAGCATTAAATGGAATCCAAATGTAGGATGATTCTCTCTGGTTACCTCATTGACTGTTTTATGGGACAATGCAACCCTGAATTTTACATTATTTCAAAATAAATGATTTGGCAATTAATTAACAATATGCTATTTACTGCATTAAAAGACCTACCAATAAATGGAAATCGAAGCTGAAATATAACGTTTTTGACTGGATGGTTTATTGTCCTGTCAAATTCCTGATATATATAATTTCTGAGAGTAAATATACTACAGGAATAAAGATTTAAACATGACATGACGTATAACATTGCTAATTTACATATGTACCTGGTACTTTGAGATACACTAATTAAGAGAATGTGGGCATTTTAATAATATGCTAGTTCCATATGAGTTAACTAATGAAAATCCTTGTACACGTATTCCCTGTACTGCACTTGTGGTGACTTTGTGAGAATTTATGAGAACAGCCACAGTTTGGCAATTTAGAATACAGGAAATGTGTTTAAATCAGTCTACAGGAAATGGTGGTTTGGACCGAGCCGTGTAGAAAACAGACATTTTCACACCATATCTGCGAACACTACAATCGCTGCCAATTAGGATGAGAATTACTTTCAAGATAAACACCTACATCTTTAATGCGATATGTGGCTTGACCTCAGAATATCTTAAACAGTATTGTTAATGTAGGGCATAACATGCTATACGCTCAGTACGTGATGGCCTGCTGCTGAAAGGGACAATGTCAAGGAAAACAATTGGAAAGTCTAACTTTGTCGTGACGCCCCCCCCCCGAATGATTTGCCCAAATATGGTCACTCTTAACGACATTTAGAAAAACAACTGAAAATTGACTTATTTAGTCATCACCACCTGCCTTGATATAAAATGTATCCTTTCCTCGTATAAGCCACATTACTTTGTATTCTGCTATCTTGGCTATTTATTATTTATTGATTTAAATTGTACTGTAAAATTTTACATTTTTTATATATCTTAGCTGTTGTTGCTATATGAATCATGAATAATAATTTATTATTGTAAAATAGCTCATAATGCATAAAATACATAGCATATATCAACATTGAATAATTAGCTTAACTTAGCGTGAAGTACTTTGATTTGTAATTATTTCTTTAAAAGCATTATATCAAATGAGTGGGAGAGTGGCTGTGAATGGCTTGAGTTGCAGAGTATTAATAGCAAACAAGCACAATTAAAATACAACAAAAGTACAGATAAATGTACATCAACACAAATAATTCCAGATACTTGCACTTAGCCACAAATAATTCCAGATAAATGCACATCGCTACAAAATAATTCCAGATAAATGTACATCAGTACAAATAATTCTAAATAAATGTACTTCACTACAAATAATTCCAGATAAATGTACATCACTACAAATAATTCCAGATAAATGTACTTCACTTTTGCATGGTGCATGTTGTGCTCATGGGTGAGTGTGGCCCATGTGGTGCTCATTGGTGAGTGTGGCCCATGTGGTGCTCATAGGTGAGCATGACCCATGTGGTGCTTATGGGTCAGTGTGGCCCATCTGTTGCTCATGGGTCAATGTGGCCCACATGGTGCTCATAGGACAGTGTGACCCACGTGGTGCTCATGGGTCAGTGTGGCCCATGTGGTGCTCCAATGCAGTAGTACAAAAAACATTAACTCTATTTACTTTTTCAATGCAAAAGTGTTTTCAAAAGTCACATGACATGTACCGAACACCTTACAACAGATTTTTTATTAGGATAGTCGCACATGACTTGCCACCAATACTTAGGATCATCCAGACTAAAACTAAACATGCACTAATAACACGATCGTTACAACCGTCATCTGGCGAACTCCACCTTTGTCCAGTCGCATGCACTGCACCCTAGTTACCATGAGGTGAAAGTTCACAGGAAATCAATAATTCCACAGTCGGTTGGCTTCAATACAAGTCAGGCGGTGCGTCATTGCCAAATTGTGAATATCAAATGACCTAACTGGGCTGTTGAGCAATGGTCACCTATGGGCTTTGGACACTGGTGAGCAACTGACCAGCTGATGCTAATGTGCTTAATAGACATAATGCAATCAGGGCATAATTCAGTTAGAAAGTGGTAGTGATAAGTGGTGTCGCACACAAAGCACCGAGATGGCTGCAATCAGGGCTCTGTGAAGGTCATCAAGTAGCACCTGTTATTGACATGGATAATGATGATGATGGGTGTGAAAACGGCACTGAAGATGATGAGATTAATAAATATGAATTCAGCAATCATAAAAGGTATGCCCATATGTATCTTATGATGAAGACATCATAATCATCATCATCATCATCATCATCATCATCATCATCATCATCGCAACGAGGCTACCAAGATTGGATGACTGGAGGAAAACTCCATGCAAAACTGTATTCAATTCTGCTGCATCATCTTCCAGGAAACTCTGTGTGCCACAGTAACTCTAAGGATTGTGCCAAGAACCCTTTTATATCTTATGGACTTTACCACTGGTAGTAACCGTGAACTTATTTAATAACGTTCTGCATTTGACCTGTCAATGACCAATTTTATTTTAGCAGTGCACCTACGCCTTTTTATATATTACTATACAAGTTTAATTTCATTTATTCATAAGAAATGTATTGCTCTATTATTTTATTGTTAAATGTTTTAAAAAATGTGTTAATATGTCCTTACATTTAATATTCAACCTCTATGGCTTAAAACAAAATAAACCTATCATAATATAACAATGATGTTGACTAGGATGTAACTTTGAAAATGATGCATGTTGGCTTCAGAGATGACAATGGCCCCAAATAATAATATTTACTCATTCAATTGCAATCAAATGAATAAATAAAAGTAAAATTAATATATGAATACATGTATATAAGTATGTTATACAGAATAAATAATAGGTATCTGAGAGCAAGATGGTGCATATATGTGTGTGTGTGTGCACATAATTGTGTAAGTGCATGCACATATATCTTCTCAGATAAAAATCACCACATTCTATGTAAGTAAGCCAAGAGCCCACACAAACTAAGTGAAGTCAAATATCTTTTTAGAGAAAAAACATAAACTACCATATTTACTAGCACAAATGGACAATAATTATATATAATGAAACAAAAAAGATTCAAAGCTGACTACAACATGGGCAAATGGTTTTGTATTGTCAATACTAATTTCCTACGTTTGTCGCCATGATGACCAGAGTTTCCTGACGAAGCTGTGTCATACAGAATGTGTTCTTCTGACGCTGGTTTATTGTGACAATTAGTCACTTTTGTCGCTGAGTCGAACTATGACTTTTGTTTGATCTCCGTATTCCCAGAGGTCCTGGGCTTCGCTTCCAGGAAAGACAACTGTCACAACAGTTCATGTGATACACATAGTTGTGTCGCCGGTGTCGCTAATGATGACTTACTCTCACATGCCAACAAGTGATTAGTTGTTCAGTGTCTACACCTGTGAGGGTCACTGTTGTTACATTATCACCTTTTCTTCTTCTGTCATTCAAGCTTATGTTCTTCTGTCGTTTATGCCACTATAGATGGGAGACATCTCTTTAAGGGTCTTAGCTAGGCAAACAAAACTATCATCTTTGGGGGCCACGTCATATATAGCAAACATGTCAGGCAACTGATCAGGCGAATATTCTGGCCACAAAAGATTTCCAACAAAGAACTTCTGAAACTAACTACACAAATTATTAGGATGATTTGTTCACCACAAGAAGATGAGTCGGCCACGTTTTACGAAAGATGATGACAATCTAGCCAAAACAGCCTTGAGGTGGTCACCCGAATGAAAACAAAAATGAGGATGACCAAAAACAACCTGGAGAACTGGGGAGGGGGAACTACAGGAAATGCACCTCAGCTGAGATGAGGTCACCAAACAGGCTGCAGACTGACAGAAGTGAAGAAGTCTTGTTTCTGGCAATTCTGCCTTATGCACCAGAAGGCACAAAGAGCATTAAGTTAAGAGGATTCATTTAAAGCAAACAAAAGTTATGGTTTTGGGGCTTTGCACCTAAAAGAGATAACAAAAACTAACTATGTGCACCTAAAATCAAGAATATCACACCAGTGGTTTACTCAGAATGTTCTAAATGTGGGAGATTCCGGTCATTTCTACAGTTGACTGATGGCTGACATGTTAGCCAGCGTGACTGATAAGTGCATGCGCACTGTGCAGTTCCATGAAAATTGGGTAACCTAGACTACATGTGACAAAAGGGAGGCTGGCATACACAGAACCAATGCAGTCTCAAACAAGCATGCTATTTTCTCAGAAAGAGGACTAGTTTACTAAGCAAACACCAAATTATGCTACATAAGTTGAGTTTTGATGCAAACAGCATGGCTATATCCTATTTGCAAGTATAGGAATAGGCATATACAAATATATTTTCATTTAATGAGAAAAATTTTGCTACTCTTTGACACTCGAGACGTAGGGTTATCTAACAGTATGCCGCGGCCTGTGAAATTAAGATGCTGTGCGTTCAACAATGTTTTCCAAGTAAACCACTGGCATGATAAGTGTAGCTGTAAATGTTTATGTCTTAGTAACTCTTATAGGTGCATAGGCCCAAAACATGACTTGTTTCCATGTAAAATTTAATAAATAATAAAAAATTAATGGGTCCAAATTCCATGGGGGGGTCCATTTTCTATCTGTCACCAGCATGACTGTGACACTTTTTCTATGGAGAAATAATAGGCTCAGTTTGACGACACTTATTAAATAAGCTGGACAAAATTAAAGACAACTCTGACTTAGACTTAATGTTACAGGATCCTGGCTGCTACACATGGATCGTGAGAGTTGGCAAGACATATGCCTAAGTTGATAAGACGTCTTATTAAGGAACATTTGATACCCTCTTGAGACACTCGTGGGTTTACAAAGAACTGAACAAGACCAGTGTGTGATAGTAAAGTGACCACCCCATAGAAAAGTTACCCCCCATAGTATTTTGACCCCTGTTGCTAATTATTTATTGTTCAGACTGCAATGTGCAACAAAAAAGAACACAGGCATGTGTGTATGTATGTTTTAATAAAAATCTCTATATTTTTGGTTTGTATGTATCATGTTAAAATAAATAAATTTTTGCATTTAGTGTGGCAGGTAGCTGAAAAGTCATGCACTTTTTGATAAAAGTATGAAATTTGGCACACATTTAGAAATCATTATGGCGAACAAACCGAGCCATCTCAGATTTTGCCCTGGTCGGCATTAGCAGCCATTTTACAAATCTTAAGATGGTCATCACATGGAGCCATAACGTTGGTGTCAAAATATAGGTTTTCGGGGGCACCGATTTCAAATATTTTACTTTTGACCTTGTCGAGATCAATATCCGTCACCTTTAAACATGGTGGTCATCAAAATATATTATGTTACATATAATGTAATATAAGCACAGCTGGCCATAGACCAATATTTCACATATGTGATGTTGATGGCTGGCAAGGGTGACACTGTGTCAACTGTCCTCGACAAAGATATGCAGGAAGACAGCAAGTGTCTTCGAAACCAGCAAGATCTAGGATCGCATGACTGAATTGAACACCTGCCTTCACTTTGTATGCAGTCATCCATTGGTCAGATTTGTTGATATTTCTGACATTATATATATATATAAAATACATAATATAATATATATATATATATATATATATATATATATATATATATACATGTATGTGTCAATGTATGTATGTATGTATGTATGTATGTATGTATGTATGTATGTATGTATGTATGTATATATATATATATGTATATATATATATATATACATATACATTGTATTTCTATAATTGATCACCTTCCCCCATTTGCACACATTGTTACAATCTCAGATTTAAAAAAAATCTTGCTACTGCAGGAATAGTTCACTTGAACATTCAGGTATATTTCTAGCTTTGTAATAAATATTTATCACTATTAATGTATTATGTAATTACATATATGCTACTAATTAACCTAAATGAGTCATCAAACTAATAACCACCTACTATGTTGCAACATATTTTTAAGGATGGTGGTTAGAGCACTGGATGGTCGATCGAGTTCACCCGACTTTGCCCGTGTCTTTCAGAAGTAAAAGCCGTTGGACCCTTCTGCCTGGCGTCTGTGCCAGGGGAAGTAAAAGATCACGCACAGGGGGTAAATGTGTAACCTGTCGTGGACTCAAAGAGTGGTGGTTTATCTCTAACCCACTGATTCTAGCACCTGCGGCCAGAGCTGCTTCCTGGACGGGCGTGTGAGAGAAGCCGGGCAGTGTATACGGCAGTAATGCTGTCGCTGACTCTAAAGCAGTACATGGTGTCAGGAGAGATTCACTCTGCTTAGAGCTGTCAGGACAGCGGTTAACTACTCCCCTTGTTTTTTTAAACAGAACATCTCTACATAAACGACCTGTATTTCCCATGGGATGATGTAATCATGTGTGAATAACAGTCCAGTGAAACAGCCTGTTCAGTCCCACTGCTGAGAACATGAGCAGCCACCGTGGGCGAGATAGCGAGGGTCATCACTTGGCTCAAAAATGAATAATGCCAATCATCCTGTGACGACTTATTGCCCTGACAAGACACTGAGAGAACTCATACACACAGGCATTATCTCTCACTCAGTGCCACTTCTGAAATGTCTGCATTGGCTTCCTGTGTGACATTGTATTATTTTTACGATCTGTAATGTTATGTGCCAAACATTTCATGTACACAACCAACATATTTACATTCATTGCTGACTCCCGCAAGAAAGCCTAGACAGCTTGTGCATTGTGTTTGATGCCCTGCATCCAACTGGTGGGGATTCTTGACAGGTCACTGTGCCTTTTAGTGACTATTAAAAGCGAGTCATTGCTCAATGAATTTCATAAACATATAAGCATATATATAATGAATGTATGTAATACGTGCATCCATGCATGCATCCATGCATGCATCCATCTTGTCATCTAACACCCACAAAAGCAAATACTTTGGGATGCAATACTAGCAAATACAGCGAATGCTTCCCATAATGGGAACACAGTCAATTCTTTGATTATTCAGGACTCGACAAGGTATTTGGAATCACTGAGGAGATATTTTGTCGGGAATCAACGTCTAATGTTTTGGTCATTGGTGTTATTCTACGTTATTTCGGAGCTTTAGTAAAATCGGGAGCGTATTTTCTAAATTTTGTCTCCTTCAATCACAAAGTGTGTTGAATCAGTGCGCATGTTTGTTAGGTGTCACTGGTGTTATCAAATCTACAAATGACAGGACCACCTCTGAAGGGAAAAACTGCTAACAGATGAACATTCGAGAAATGTCGAATTCAAATATAGTCCACTTCCACGGGGCATGCATTGTACTTGTTCAATATGCTACTGTTGCTATTGTCACTACTGCTATCTGGGGTGGTAGCACACGTGACTTCCATAACAAGTGATGTCACATTTATCTCCTTGTCCTCCCGTCTTGACAGGCCTTGTTTTACACGGATTTTAGTGACTTATCAAGAGAATTATTATTGAAATATGTTGTGTGCCATTTTGAATAATTCCATGTCATGACCTGTTAGCATAGATGCATGCATGCATCCATACAAACATACATACATCTATTTAGAGAGATCAAGCCATTTGAAAAGTATAAGTAACATACTTTTGATTTATACACACACGTACCTACGGCATACAGTGTAATAACTGTTTCAATAAGACGGTAAATTCACAAAATAAGCCTGCTCTGGGCTTTGGCCTGCTACCGTAACATCTTGCACATCCTATATATGTATGACTATGTCACCAACAAGGAAGTGCACAATATAGTCGGGTGACATGAAGATCTCCTGTCTGCAGTAAGAGGCAAGCTGAGATGGTCATGTGACGAGGTCAACTGGCCTGGTAGTCATCCTCCTAGACACAGTGAGAAAGAACTGGACGTCCAACTAGACAGGACAGGACTTGACTTCTGTGAGACGCAAATGGCAGCAAAGGACCAGCAGAGGTGGAGACATATTGCAAGATAGGTGACAGTGAACAAATTCATAAAGACCACTCTGACACATTCTTATCTACAAGACATACCTTTGGCTCGGGCACCCTGGTTAGTTCCGCCAGACTGTGGCACAACTGTAGGTGTTTGAACTGGAATGGATTGTTCCGACGGTCCTCAAACGACCTCATGATCTTG
Organism: Lamellibrachia satsuma; assembly: GCA_033239005.1. Lineage (NCBI taxonomy): Eukaryota > Metazoa > Annelida > Polychaeta > Sabellida > Siboglinidae > Lamellibrachia > Lamellibrachia satsuma. Next base: position 4,523,414 of record BSQZ01000023.1, read on the forward strand.
TCACTCATCCACTCCACCTGGTGGCAACATCAAACACCAAAAACTGCATGTAACTGTCACAACTTTTGCCATTTAAAGATCTCTCCTCAATTAAATTGTTTCGCTCGTCTCATTTTAGAACTGTTTAATGAAAAATCAAATCTATCTAGAATCATTTGTACAATTTATAAAATTTTGACTGGATCAATTAAAATTTGTCAAAGAGCAAAAGTAGTCTGGGTCTATATACTATAACAGGCTACTCACATTATTATGAGTTCCCCCATCTTGACACTATGACACTACTGATTCCTGGAATTTTGCATATTTCCAAAGTCCAATAATTTTCTTGAACTTTGACCTGCCATTATATCTATACTATAAAAAGTTTGTGACTGTTTGTTTGTTTGTATGTCTGTTCCCTCACATCTCCATTAGACATTAGTTATGCATGATTGACATTTTGTAGGCATGCTCAGGGAATAGGAATCATTCCGTTATGTGATCTACATTAAACATCCACATAACTTCCTTCATACAGTATGAATGCTTCATGAAACCGGCAGCTGTACATGATTTCGGGGCCACAAAGTTATATCCATCATTGGCATTGCCCTACCAACACTTCACTGGGTAGTCATAAGCTCTTGCAGTGGCTGTAACTCGGCTAGTTATGTATATCTGACTTGATTCCAGTTCATATACCGTGAAAAGTACACACCTGAGACTTGGCGAACTCAATGACGTTGTAACTGACGTTGTTGAGTAGAGCGAGGGAGTAAGCCATTAGTCCTGACTCCTGCGTCCGCCACATCTGATCCTACAACAACAACCACAAACACTCACCAGAAACATTCTACACATACAAATGTGAACACATTTATTTCAGGCTAAATAACATTAAGTTAAGATATGTATGGAGATCAACTATACACTATACTCTAGATGAACGAAGCTGAGGTTATATCAGAGTTGCATTATGTTCACTCTGTTATATGGTTCAGAATGCTGGCATATGACTGAATCACTGAAATAGATTTTTGAGGCTTCAAACTTTCAACCTTCCACACAAAATGCCTTCAAAACATCATACAAATATTCTTGCTGGGGCGAAGCCACCAAACAAGCTGCAGACTGACAGAAGTGGAGAAGTCTTATGCGCCAGTAGGCATGAAAGGGATTAAATTAAGAAGATTAACTTAAATTTAAATAAATAATAAAAAATTAATGGGTCAAAATTCCATGGGGGGTCCATCTTCTATCTGTCACTGGCATGAATGTGACACTTTCTCTATGGAGAAATAATAGACTCAGTTTGACGACACTTATTAAATAAGCTGGACAAAATTAAAGACAATTCTGACTTAGACTTAATGTTACAGGATCCTGGCTGCTACACATGGATGGTGAGAGTTGGCAAGACATATGCCTAAGTTGATAAGATGTCTTATTAAGTGACATCTGATGCCCTCTTGAGACACTCGTGGGTTTACAAAGAACTGAACAATACCAGCAAGAAGATTGCAACGAGACATACCAGTAATTGGGCAAGTTCAAGGACTCGTCCTGCAGTATCCACGGCAACCAGAACATTGCCATTATTGCGCATTGTCTGAAGTATATTCGCTGTGGAGCAACAAGACAAGATGGGGATCGTTATGTCTCCTACACCAGACGAGGCTGTGTAGTGATTATCTATGATCTTTATATAAATACTTCTATTTCAGGTTAAAAAGTCCGTATTATAAATAATATCAAAAAGTTTAATTTACATAAAAAAGTAGAAAATAAAAAATATCAGAAAGTTTAATTTATATAAATTAAAAATATAAATAAGTTAAATATATAATTTCATATATTTATATAAATAGGATATATAAATTTATCCACAGCACTCAGCACACATTGAACACTGACAAGGACAGGAATTTTTCTACTACTATGATTTTATGAACAGTTGTTCAGGAGTCTTCTGAAAAAGTTCATTTTAGGCTGACATTCTTTTAACTGATGTCTGTGATTCTGTGACAAACCTAGAATAGAAAATAACAAAATACGATGTGGCAAGGACACAAATAGAATATGTGAGTAGGACACAAATAAAAGATGTGACTACGACACAAATAGAAGATGTGGCTAGAACACAAATAGAAGATGTGACTAGAATACAAATAGAAGATGTGACTAGGACACAGACGGGATAAGATGACTAAGTGACAAGTCGATATCTCATCCACAGATGGCAGCACACTCACTCATAAGTTGTTCATCCCGGAGCCTCCGTCTCGCCTGAATGTAGTCAGCGTTGTAGGCATCAGTGATAAGGATGTGTGGTCGTCCAATGCCGTCCAGAACACAGCCATTCAAATGTCTGCATATTAACAACAATTACACAAATATTAGCAAGATTTAACAAGATTGTCATCTAAGGCAAATGCCCACATGGCAAGTAGACAAGGAAGCCATTGGCTTATCAAGAGTCCAGCAATTTTTCATCTGTGCATAACCCGCCTTCCTGAGATGTGTCAACTTTGTTGTTAAACATATTCACCCTGCTAGCAGTTACACAATCTGTAGATAATTTGTTCCATTCATTTATTGTCCTTGAGACCATCATGATATCCAATTTACACTAATCCTTTACTAATGTTACCTCATGTCCTCTAGTTCTACTATCTTTCTTGATTGAAAAAAAATATTTCTATAAATATTTTCATAATCATTCAATATCTTAAAAACTTCAATTTGATCTCCTCTTAACCTCCTTGTCTCTAGGATTGTTAAACCACATTCTTTTAGACATGTGCTTTGGTTCTGTGTTATAAAACCAACATAATTATATGTACACATCCCAGATTTTTGTGAGCCTATCTATGTAGAATGCCTAAAAATGTTGGTTAAAAACACTTTTTAAAATACAGAATGGCTATGAAAATAGTGACTGAAATATATCTTCAAACTTAAATAAGATAAAAGAAACTGAGAATACATAGCAGCTTTAGTAAAAGACAGCATAGATAAGACAGTATTAATTCTTACATAAGATGATAAATGATTGGAATTGTGGAAAAAGAGCAAACATATGTAAAAAAAATTGAGAGATTGGCATTGAGCAGAGCATAATATAGATTTCTGAGAATGTTTGGCCTCTGCTAACAACCGTTTCTACATACCACCTGGAGCATGTTGATTTAGATGGTAATTATGGTAAAGATCAATGTCCAAGCCTGACAAACTCACAGATTACTAAATAGAGAAGTGTTGATTTAAATCAACTAACAGTTAACTGCCCCATCTCCTGTGAACATGCTGAAGGGCGAATTGAACAATAACCAACCATGCCCACAATTTTGTATTAAAATGCTGCCTTTTTATTTGTTGTATGTGTACGTTACTCACACATTGTGTTCAGCTGAAAGGTGTCTAGCCAGTTTCAATCACCAACACTCCACACAGCATCACGACTGGGCTGGAATGACGAGCAGTTTTTATGAGAAAAAGACATCACCTTTCTTTCTTGTGATTGTAGTCGATGGCATATACAATTTCCTCCTCTCCATCTTTGACGATCTTCCAGATTGTGCCACCGATCATGTGACCTGCTGGAAGCGGCGTAATCTGTATGCCATGACCTTTACCTGCACAGCAAGGTCAAATGTTCAAAAATGCCTGAGATAATATATGTTCAGTTTTGCGAAAACAACTGGTTCTCAAAAATTACAGGAGCAGAGAAGGTGGATAGAAGGAGCATGAATGACCCGAGGGAAGAGACGGGGAAGATGAATGACCCGAGGGAAGAGATTGGGAAGATGAATGACCCGAGGGAAGAGACTGGGAAGATGAATGACCCGAGGGAAGAGATTGGGAAGATGAATGACCTGAGGGAAGAGATTGGGAAGATGAATGACCTGTGGGAAGAGATTGGGAAGATGAATGACCCGAGGGAAGAGATTGGGAAGTTGAATGACCTGAGGGAAGAGATTGGGAAGATGAATGACCCGAGGGAAGAGATTGGGATGCATTTCAGATTACGTTACTCTGCATGGCAGAAGGTGTTCAACACTTTCTGCCATAAAATGTTCCCATTCCTGAGTTGCTCTGCTTGGAAACTGTACCAATAAGACAAGATAAACATAATGTGTACAGTACTGATGGACTATATAAACATTTTTACAAATATATTGGCAATGGTGCAACTGCTGACGTACCTTTCAGGCTTACAGTTTGAGAATATTTCAGCTGTAGAATTTTGTCAAATGCTGAATCGACATCATCCAATGTGAACACGTCAAAGTCTTCTATATTGTGTCGTGACTGCAAACACATATATGATGCATCATGAAATTTTGACACAGCTTAAGACTGAAAGGCAGATATTTGTGTGGTAATAATATATTATACATAATTTTGAAAATACATGATCATGCCCAGTGATTATTATATGCAACAGCAACTGTATGTTTAGATGTCAAATAAGAACTGAAGCAGTGAATGGGAAAATGTTGTTGTAATTCTGGTTCATAAAATGTAAATTTTTTCCAATGTTTTATATCGATTATCGAACGATTGGTATATGTAAATTTTTACTTCTGAATATTACAAAATCTCAACCACAGTGACAGTCAGAGCATCCAGGCTGAAAATTTTATTAGGAGGTTCAAACAATCACAAAATCGGCCCAATTAACAGATAGTCACTGATGCCCCATTACCTGGTAGAAGTCAATACATAAACATCTGCCCCATTACCTGGTAGAAGTCATACATAAACATCTGCCCCATTACCTGGTAGAGGTCATACATAAACATCTGCCCCATTACCTGGTAGAGGTCATACATAAACATCTGCCCCATCTTGTAGATTGGGATGGTTGTGTAGATTGGACAATTGAGACCACACTTGCCAACCATGTACGGTAGTGCCCCCAAGTGGTAGGGGTCGGGATAGGTCAACAGTACTGCGTCAATCTGGTGGACATATCTGAAACGAGACATATCCACTTGACGTGTGTAGGCTGTGGGCATTAACAATAGATCTCTTTCATTCAACTGTGTTCTTATGTGAGGTATTTGACAGAATTAACTGAGCCAAATCGTAGATGTTTATGTCGTTACTCATGTGGTTGAGAGATAAGAGTCCATAGCAGGTAACAAGTTTACTCCCTTTGTGGGATCTTTTCCTTCCCCTGGTATGCATAGAAATCAGGTAGAAGGGTCCAACATGAGAACATATACAGAAGGACAGACCAGTGTTTTACAATGGACACTATGGGAACAACAAGATGATCTTGATTCTTGACTTTGTCGATGATCTTGCTCTTCCTTCACACAGCCAGAAGCAAATGCAAGAGAAAACATCACTAATAGAAACTGTAACCACGTTAAGAATGAATGTGAAGAAAGGCGAAACCAAAATTATGAAGAGCAAGAACAACAGCCCAATTACACAACAAGGAGAAGTCATAGATGAAGCACAGTGTTTCACGTATTTAGGAAGCATCGTGGACACAATGTCTAAGAAGAATTTTAAGGATGTGGCCAGAAACAATTAACAATGAAGCATTATGGGAAAGAACAAACCAGGAACCAAACGAACATCAAATTAGAAGGAAGAGAAGAAAGAGCTGGAAGATCAAGCGTGTGTTTGGTGGAAAGGCAACATAGCCTGTTTATGCTCTGCCAGTGAGTGAAAAGGCTTAAGTCAAGTAAGTCAGACAGCGGAAGAGCTTACTTTTTCAGGTTTTCGATGTATCCCAGGCTGAAATCCTCGTCCCAGCCACAGTCAAGTAGGAAGCGGAACTCATCAACTTGCAGCATATAGCAAGGAGGTGACTCGCCCTCGACACCAGAGAACGCCTGCAACTTGATGATAGATGTCATGATGGCAGCCACGCAGCACCTGTCAAGGAAAACACAGTCAGGACACTTCCACAACTACTGCCTGTGCTGGTGACTTGCTTAGTATACATGATGCATTATGGGAATTTAATTCAACATTGTCTTCTGCAATGTTAATGATGTCTCTACTATTGTGTATTGATGTGTTAATCATAAGTCATAACAATTATAATGAATGTGAAATGTCAATGATAGCATAGTGTCAGTTGTCATAATGCCAATAATGGTTCATACGTCGAACAGTTCTTCAATTATATATATTTATATATGCAGTATATTATGTATTTAAACTTCAAAACATTGGCTATAGCTGTAAACGGTAAAATGATACGACAGTGCCGACACACGTGCCGTAGTCCCGCGCCGGCCCGTGGAGAGGTACACCACCCCACCTCCGTGGAGCCCCTGTATTTACACGCCATTAACCAACTTCCCAAACTAGATTAGCGGTTGATGACGAAAAACTTTGTGTTCTCTGCGGTATAGTCAATTGAACATTTCTGGCGACAGTAATTTCGTATTAAAATTTTATTTTTGGTGGGATTTCGAATTTTCGTGAAGTTCTTATTGATCAACCGGCGTCAAACCCAGGGGCCCTCGAGCATTACAGGTTTCTTTCCCCATATAACGCACCTGTATCACACTTAAATGAATATCACGGCGGGTTAGCTTTCTTAATCATTTATCCATACATGAAATCGCCCAGGAAATCTTTCTTTTGTGTTTTACTAGGAAGACGCTCCATAAACATGTCTATCCCTGGGCGCATCCATTTTGGACGGATTTGAATCAATTGCGCATGTTTAAAGCGCATGTTCCGCTCCATTTCCATGTGGCGACCTCTATCGGATTCAATTACAGGCTATTTTGCATGTGTAATAGGGTAACCTGGGGCAGCGCGGCCCTTGAGTTAAGACGCCCCCACCATGTAGGCAAAATAAAAATAAAATAAAAATATGATGCATAATACGTTTAGGTCAATGACTTAAGACTTGACTTGACTTGCCAGTTTGTGACTTGCCAACAAGTCTACGAGTTTTAGTTTCCTTCCCCTGTCGTCCCTACTTCCCGCTTCCACTCTCATCAGGGTTGAAAAAATCATGATTAAAAAAAAATTGAATTTTTTTATTTAAATCGGATTTTTTTTATTTTTTATTTTTTAAAAATCTGGTATATATACATTTATAATATAGATGTTTATATTTATAAACTCTTTCAAACGTGTTCTACTCAAATCGATTTGGGTACTTGTCTTAACAGAGGGTACTTGATTTTTTTAAAGTAGACATTAGGTAATTTCCTCACCCCCTGTAGTTGCATAATCTGTCTTGGAAAGGAAAGCATGCTGTGTGTCTGTGACTGTAGCAGTACTAATTATTGTTTGCTGAGAGGATGGATTAGCACCTGCCAGGGCTCTGTGTACTCTATGGGTCTCCAACCAGACTCCAAACTGGTACAGTATTAAACAATTGTCACTAAACCTGTCTCACTTGAGTCAACATACTGAATTGGTAACAACTAGCACAAGCTCTAAGTGGACTGTAACTCAGGGCTTCTGACTTGAAAAGATACTTCCTCTTGAAGACAAGTTTGTGTGGCTTCACTGCATTCAGAAAGGGAATAGCTCAAATATACACAATGTCATAAAATATTTGTCTATCAGGCTATCAATACAAGTGTGCGCACATTGTGCTTTTGTATTAAAAAACATACAAAACTTTGTTGATCTCGATGCTTGTAAACAATTATTTGCGTTAAATTAATATAAATCAGCGATAAAAAAAATCATATATAAAAAATCATAAATCAATGATTTAAATAAAATTATTTAAATCAAACAACCCTGAATCTCATATATCAGAGGTGCCAAAAAACAGATCTGCAGCTTTTCAAGATATGAGGGAGGTAGATCGCATAGCGAACTTCACATCGCATTTAATTTTTTACCCGTTACATTATGGTTTGGTGGTAGATTTCGGCATTAATGCGGTAGACCGTGAGATTATCCCAAATTTACGAAAAAACGTGAGTTCTATTGCCAAAGCCGGAGACTTGGGACCTCTGTTATATGCATCACTCTCGTTCACTCCCATCCCAATATCTCTTCACGCAGTCCTCTTGTCTCATTGGATGTCTCCTTTTTCTCTGTCTACCTTCCATTCTGAGCACATCTCTCTCTTTTCGTCAACCCTTCCCATTTTGTCCACGTACCCAGCCAACTGTAACCGAATCCTCTCCAGCTTTCTCCTGAAATTCTCTTTTATACCAACCTCTTCAACATTTCTACTCTTTTTGCACCAACAATTCTTCTCACCCTTTTATTTTTGCAAACTTTAACTTTCTAGAGCTATTGTTGTTATTATCGTGCAAAATAAATGAATAAAATATTATTCACACGACGAAATATTAACGTCTTTGTTGGTGAACATGTGTAAACCTACATGTTGATGACACAACGCCACTGGTGAAACATGTTGATGACACAACGCCACTGGTGAAACATGTTGATGACACAACGCCACTGGTGAAACATGTTGATGACACAACGCCACCTGGTGAAACATGTTGATGACACAACGCCACTGGTGAAACATGTTGATGACACAACGCCACCTGGTGAAACATGTTGATGACACAACGCCACTGGTGAAACATGTTGATGACACAACGCCACCTGGTGAAACATGTTGATGACACAACGCCACTGGTGAAACATGTTGATGACACAACGCCACTGGTGAAACATGTTGATGACACAACGCCACTGGTGAAACATGTTGATGACACAACGCCACCTGGTGAAACATGTTGATGACACAACGCCACCTGGTGAAACATGTTGATGACACAACGCCACCTGGTGAAACATGTTGATGACACAACGCCACCTGGTGAAACATGTTGATGACACAACGCCACCTGGTGAAACATGTTGATGACACAACGCCACCTGGTGAAACATGTTGATGACACAACGCCACCTGGTGAAACATGTTGATGACACAATGCCACCTGGTAAAACATGTTGATGACACAACGCCACCTGGTGAAACATGTTGATGACACAATGCCACTGGTGAAACATGTTGATGATACAACGCCACCTGGTGAAACATGTTGATGACACAACGCCACCTGGTGAAACATGTTGATGTCACAACGCCACCTGGTGAAACATGTTGATGACACAACGCCACTGGTGAAACATGTGCCAGTTGCTGTAACACGCAATGCCTATGCGATGTGGTGGATCTATTTCGATGATTTACTACTTGCTGATTGCATATCCAGGCTACAACAGACGTTGATTGCACATCTAAGCTCGGTGGACTTAATATCCATTTAGGTGACTGTGGCAGACAGAAATGCGACGCGGTCATGTCGGCAATTAGATGCCATGTGCTATATTTATTCGGTTTAATAAACACTTTTGATGTGTGTTCATCGAGAATGCATAATCAATAAACACTTCATGTTATCCTTCTACAAAGTTGTTCTGCTGGCGACATTTTATAACCTGCCTCATTGTCTAGTCTATATATATTTTTACAAATGTGAATGTTGTAGGCATTTTGTATGTGTTAAATGTGGGAAGACGCTTGTTTTGAAAGATCATTTATCCATTTAATCAAACACGGGGAACCACACGCGTCTTAATCATTGAGGGGTTGTGACAGGAAGTGTGAGGTGGCAGGTTGGTCCTATAAATTAGTGGGAGGTGGGGAGTTGGCTTCAAAAATGGGCAGAGGTAGACTCTCAAAAATTGTGGGAGATGGGAGGTTACAACTAGGGTGAAGTTACTGAGTGGCAGTATGCACCAACTAGGGTGAAGTTACTGAGTGGCCATGTGCACCAACTAGGGTGAAGTTACTAAGTGGCCTTATGCACCAAATATGGTGCGAAGAGGATGAGGAACAAGACAAGACAAAGATAGAGGGAGCTGCTGCAGTGCAGCGTTTCCCTTTCCTCGTCCCATCCAACCTCAACCACAGCAAGGGGTGCTTGGAAAAAGAGCTGGAGCCGCCTGCAGCATGGGAGAATGAGAAAGACGTGAGGTCGAGCTTGCCGCTGTGGCTAACCCAGATCCCACTGTGGTCATGTCTGAGCTTGAGGACGACAGTGGTGCGGAGACAGGGCTAGGTAAGAACATCTTATATGACGAAGGAAGCTGTCCCAGCCGAACTGTGGGTGGGGGCTAGTCTGGAGGGGGCAGCAGGGCCTCCAGAACAAAGGGCCATTCTCAGCGAACCCAGAGAAAAATAGAAGCATGAACGAGGGTTTCTAACAAAGGTGGAGCGTCAGCGTGGACACTGACTTCGCCATCAGTCGATTCATCTAAACTGACGTCGACATCACCGCAGAAGGAACAAAGAAGGAGGTCTGTCGAGTGCGACGTCACATCAGAAGTTACCGACCTCAGTCAGCAGAGACGGCACAGTATGGTAAGCACTCGACCTCTTTCAGTGAAGGGATCATGCCTCAGTTAGACTTCCTGGTGTGTTACGAATGTAGGGGACAGTAATTTTAGATAAGTGTAATTTAAAAAAAATCATATCATCTGACATGCCTGCAGAGCAGACACATTGGCAAGTTTGCTGGTAGAACTTGTTAGCAGAGTAACCGTGGATTTTAGATGATTTCAATAGGCGGAAGGATTTTTGGCAATTTTTTCGCAACAAGGCACGTGTCCATAGTAATTTATGCAGAAATTGGTAAACATTGACAGGTATGGCACGTTCAGCCATTTTAAGAGAGTTAGAAACATATGATTTTGACAAAACTCGACCAGCATGTCAATGAGATGATGACAACGGCTGGAAGGACGTTTCAGAATTTTTGATGGTCCCGTTTTCTTATAATCGTAAAAAACGTTAACATGGTCGCCAATGGGAAACGTAACAGTAGGCTGAACCCAATTGAGTGGTGAAGTGGGGACACGAAGGATCGTTCTCGAACTTACTCGTGTCGCTCAGGACATTGCTCGCTACGCACGTGAGTGTCCTCTTGTGAGAGAAGATTCTCGAAACTCACTGAGTAGTTTGGCATTTCTGTTGATCGAGTGAGAGCTTAGCAATGTCATTGACTTCAACTCTGTAATCGAGGAATTCGCGACACTCAAAACCCCAAAAATAGTATAGGCTCTAAGAGAAAATATAGGAACTTCCGCGCTCGGAACCGACACATCGCTCCCGGTCTCGCTGGCATATCGTCACCATTGCGGTCGCCGTGACAGTCGTGGAACTCCCAGTGAATAATGAAGTAATGTTATGAAATTTATTATGTTCGACCACTATCTAGTCAGTTATTTGTTGGCTAATCGTGTTGGAGGTTTCTTATTGTTTCTGTGTTCTTGGATTTGTTGTGATTGTAGCGTTGAAGTGTGAACCCAATGCCATTTGCGCCGTTACGCCAGTGGGAGGCCGCGGCTTAGGTCCAGTGTTGATGCTTGGGCAGCAAATAATTTTCTCTTAGCAGCTTTCCTTCTTTCTTGGCAACACTTATACATTCGTAGTAGCAGTGACAGTCTTTCTATCTTAGCAGCAATCTTCTTTTTTAGCAGCACTCATTCTATCTTAGTAGCACTTATTTTATCTTAGCAGCACTCATTCTATCTTAGCACTACACTTCTTTTTAGCTACATTCCCAATAATTTATGGCTAACCATCCGTTCCTAGGATTTTCATTTATGGCCGCCAGAAGTGGTATATTCACCAATAAAAAGAATTTATGAGGTTTCACTGCTTCTTAACACAGGATGAGTCACACCGATGTAACTCACTGGTTGCTGTAGACACTCGATGGGTTTACAGGAGATGATCACACCGATGTAACTCACTGGTTGCTGTAGACACTCGATGGGTTTACAGGAGATGATCACACCGATGTAACTCACTGGTTGCTGTAGACACTCGATGGGTTTACAGGAGATGATCACACCGATGTAACTCACTGGTTGCTGTAGACACTCGATGGGTTTACAGGAGATGATCACACCGATGTAACTCACTGGTTGCTGTAGACACTCGATGGGTTTACAGGAGATGATCACACCGATGTAACTCACTGGTTGCTGTAGACACTCGATGGGTTTACAGGAGATGATCACACCGATGTAACTCACTGGTTGCTGTAGACACTCGATGGGTTTACAGGGAGATGATCACACCGATGTAACTCACTGGTTGCTGTAGACACTCGATGGTTTACAGGAGAGTCACACCGATACCACTGGTTCTTATAACCCTCATGCCCTATGTGAAATCCTGCACATATCCTGCTTGAATATGCTAATCTCCAGTAAAAAATATAGCTGCTCAATTCTTTTAGCCCATCACAAATCAGATTCGTTGATGTACAAATGTGTAGCGTGTGAATAGTTATATGCAAGGTCAGTTTAAAAAGAGTGTATACTTTATCGACTTGATTTTGATCATTAGACTGAGTTCATTGAGAAAGTGTGAATAGCTCATGCTGTAGTAGTATAGGGCTATACCACTTGCCATTTGATTGCCAAATTTTGGCAGAATCCATTAAAAATAATTTATTAGTTTGTTTGATGATTTCACCAACATTATGCAACAAATTTGTACAAACAAGTTAGCATGTTGTGGTCACAGACATAAATAGAACACCTGTTATTAAAACAAGACCGCTGAGCCCTTATCAGTTGACACATGATAAAGTGATGCCGGCATGGACCAGTGACATTCATACTGCTGCACAGCAAAAACCCACTGGAGGCCCAGTGTTATAATGTACAGCACCCAGTCTTCATCATATATCCATAGATATACAGTACTAATAAGAGATTACTATTATATATCTATGATATATCATACCAGCATCTACTGAATAGGGGGGATGATTAATGATGTAACTCTGTGGTTGTGGTAGATACTAGATAGATTTATAGGGGGATGATTAATGATGTAACTCTGTGGTTGTGGTAGACACTAGATAGGTTTATAGGGGGATGATTAATGATGTAACTCTGTGGTTGTGGTAGACACTAGATGGGTTTATAGGGAGATGATTAATGATGTAACTCTGTGGTTGTGGTAGACACTAGATGGGTTTATAGGGGGATGATTAATGATGTAACTCTGTGGTTGTGGTAGACACTAGATGGGTTTATAGGGGGATGATTAATGATGTAACTCTGTGGTTGCGGTAGACACTCGATGGGTTTATAGGGGGATGATTAATGATGTAACTCTGTGGTTGCGGTAGACACTCGATGGGTTTATAGGGGGATGATTAATGATGTAACTCTGTGGTTGCGGTAGACACTCGATGGGTTTATAGGGGGATGATTAATGATGTAACTCTGTGGTTGCGGTAGACACTCGATGGGTTTATAGGGGGATGATTAATGATGTAACTCTGTGGTTGCGGTAGACACTCGATGGGTTTATAGGGGGATGATTAATGATGTAACTCTGTGGTTGCGGTAGACACTCGATGGGTTTATAGGGGGATGATTAATGATGTAACTCTGTGGTTGCGGTAGACACTCGATGGGTTTATGGGGGATGATTAATGATGCAACCCTGTGGTTGCGGTAGACACTCGATGGGTTTATGGGGGATGATTAATGATGTAACTCTGTGGTTGCGGTAGACACTCGATGGGTTTATAGGGGGATGATTAATGATGTAACTCTGTGGTTGCGGTAGACACTCGATGGGTTTATAGGGGGATGATTAATGATGTAACTCTGTGGTTGCGGTAGACACTCGATGGGTTTATAGGGGGATGATTAATGATGTAACTCTGTGGTTGCGGTAGACACTCGATGGGTGTATAGGGGGATGATTAATGATGTAACTCTGTGGTTGCGGTAGACACTCGATGGGTTTATAGGGGGATGATTAATGATGTAACTCTGTGGTTGCGGTAGACACTCGATGGGTTTATAGGGGGATGATTAATGATGTAACTCTGTGGTTGCGGTAGACACTCGATGGGTTTATAGGGGGATGATTAATGATGTAACTCTGTGGTTGCGGTAGACACTCGATGGGTTTATAGGGGGATGATTAATGATGTAACTCTGTGGTTGCGGTAGACACTCGTTGGGTTTATAGGGGGATGATTAATGATGTAACTCTGTGGTTGCGGTAGACACTCGATGGGTTTATAGGGGGATGATTAATGATGTAACTCTGTGGTTGCGGTAGACACTCGATGGGTTTATAGGGGGATGATTAATGATGTAACTCTGTGGTTGCGGTAGACACTCGATGGGTTTATAGGGGGATGATTAATGATGTAACTCTGTGGTTGCGGTAGACACTCGATGGGTTTATAGGGGGATGATTAATGATGTAACTCTGTGGTTGCGGTAGACACTCGATGGGTTTATAGGGGGATGATTAATGATGTAACTCTGTGGTTGCGGTAGACACTCGATGGGTTTATAGGGGGATGATTAATGATGTAACTCTGTGGTTGCGGTAGACACTCGATGGGTTTATAGGGGGATGATTAATGATGTAACTCTGTGGTTGCGGTAGACACTCGATGGGTTTATAGGGGGATGATTAATGATGTAACTCTGTGGTTGCGGTAGACACTCGATGGGTTTATAGGGGGATGATTAATGATGTAACTCTGTGGTTGCGGTAGACACTCGATGGGTTTATAGGGGGATGATTAATGATGTAACTCTGTGGTTGCGGTAGACACTAGATGGGTTTATAGGGGGATGATTAATGATGTAACTCTGTGGTTGCGGTAGACACTCGATGGGTTTATAGGGGGATGATTAATGATGTAACTCTGTGGTTGCGGTAGACACTCGATGGGTTTATAGGGGGATGATTAATGATGTAACTCTGTGGTTGCGGTAGACACTCGATGGGTTTATAGGGGGATGATTAATGATGTAACTCTGTGGTTGCGGTAGACACTCGATGGGTTTATAGGGGGATGATTAATGATGTAACTCTGTGGTTGCGGTAGACACTCGATGGGTTTATAGGGGGATGATTAATGATGTAACTCTGTGGTTGCGGTAGACACTCGATGGGTTTATGGGGGATGATTAATGATGTAACTCTGTGGTTGCGGTAGACACTCGATGGGTTTATGGGGGATGATTAATGATGTAACTCTGTGGTTGCGGTAGACACTCGATGGGTTTATGGGGGATGATTAATGATGTAACTCTGTGGTTGCGGTAGACACTCGATAGGTTTATGGGGGATGATTAATGATGCAACCCTGTGGTTGCGGTAGACACTCGATAGGTTTATGGGGGATGATTAATGATGTAACTGTATGGTTGCGGTAGACACTCGATAGGTTTATGGGGGATGATTAATGATGTAACTGTATGGTTGCGGTAGACACTCGATAGGTTTATAGGGGGATGATTAATGATGTAACTCTATGGTTGTGGTAGATACTCGATAGGTCCAATTATTTGTAAAATGTGTTTGAAATGAGTCAAGCGAGTCAAAGGAATTGAGGAAGAATGAGTCAAAGGAATTGAGGAAGAACCAGCGAAGTCACCTCAAACATTCTCTGTGTTCGATTGTGTACTGGGTCCTGATGCCAATTCTTATCACTCATACACCAATTCTTATCACTTATACACGAATTCTTATCACTCATACACAGGATCTAACATCTGATGCCAATTCTTATCACTTATCACACCAATTCTTATCACTCATACACCAATTCCTGTGACTCATACACCAACTCTTATCACTCATAAATAATCATATGCAAAACACAACTAATTGATAAGAAATCATTTATTCATTGAAATGTGATCATAATTTAACACAGGTAGTCCTAGTTGTCTTCTGTTGGTCCACATTGTCAAGGGCTTGCTGCTCTCGCTAGTCTCATCACCCTACTCACAAACACAAACATTTCATATTGCACTTCCTATAAATAAATTTAAGAACAACCATTAGATAAGCAATAAAATAGATTTTTACAATTCATGGTAAAATCTATTTTTTTAATTTATAATAAAACATGAAAGTTTATCAAGAGAAATGCTTTTGCTGGCTTGTGCAATGTTGATGCCAACAGGGATTTGAGAGAAAACATTTAGATCCACTACTTTATTTTACGTAAGGGACAGAAATATCTACCTAACGTATATATTTTAGACTTCCAGTGCACCGAAAATAAAAACCAACTTTTCCGCATCTTAAATATTAAGGGAATGTACAACGATTTTTAAAGTTCATCTAAATTAATAAATCATGTTTTTTTTAAACTAAAACATGAAAGATCATATCAGTTACACGTGTAGTGTGGATATTATTTTTAAACAACCGAGATGTTATAAATACTAATAAATTCAGTGTCGCAATGTCCATAAAACAATGAAAACCAGTGTACACTCCCTTTAACGTCAGTGATATATTATTATCGTATTGTGCGGTAGGCAAGCATCCACCGTCCTCACATGCTGTACACACCTGCTAAAATATCAACATATACATCAAGAAAGCATCGCAATTACTCCTGCCGCTGAAATCACAAAGTAGCAACCACAACAACACGTTTGTCTGCTGGATACTAACAAATGTGTTGGCTGTAGCTATTTAATGAAACAGCAGTTGTCATGTTAAAACCATCAGCAATTTAAAACAACTAAAATGCTTTGACATACATAGCTGCAAGTCATCCAATAAAACAGTCGATAAAATCTAACTAACTCTAATAATATTGCTATGTAGCTTTGGCATGAACAATGTAAATGTAACTACTCATTATCCTGGTGACGCACCATATAAATCATAACCTGTATATTAGGTAAAGCTTTAATTAAATCATAACCTGTATATTAGGTAAAGCTTTAATTAAATCATTACCTGTATATTAGGTAAAGCTTTAATTAAATCATTACCTGTATATTAGGTAAAGCTTTAATTAAATCATAACCTGTATATTAGGTAAAGCTTTAATTAAATCATAACCTGTATATTAAGTAAAGCTTTAATTAAATCATAACCTGTGTATTAGGTAAAGCTTTAATTAAATCATAACCTGTATATTAGGTAAAGCTTTAATTTGAAGTTTCACTTAAAGGCAGAAAGTGATATACAACAACGAATACCAAATCTGTATTGTTGTGTATCACATACCAACATAAATTATGTGGTAGCCTTAATTTGCACAGTTCAACAGTTATACAACATGACAAAGACTATCCTAATTATACAGTGACATAACATATTATAGTGTGAAATATCCTCTTTGTAAACAGCAAACATTCTAAGACAGTATTCATCCAAAACGTCTCTAATTCACTCTCCAATAAAATCAATTCATACATTTTATGCTAGAATTAAAATCAAACTGAAATGTCAGTGCATTTCCAAAACTGGCCCTGGTGAAATAATTATGTGATTATAAAGATTAAACCCTCTGCCAGTCACAAGAACTCCCCTCACTGGGCTAATGATGTATTTCAAGCCAACCCTCTAGTCTCTGCAGTTAGCTGCAGAATCAACTCTTCAAGGCAACTTGCCTGCTTCGTGGCATGATTTACAACAGAAGACTCTGAAGTAGGGGTGTGTGCAGAAGTCGCCCTCAATGATCAGTTTACAGTTGGCAAACATTGGCTTGTCAGTGCAGCCTTCTGGTAGGTCCATCCCTGCAAGAAACAACAGGAAATAATTATATAAGGCCGTTCATACTAGCGATTAGTTGCCCAATTGGGCAGGTGACTCCTTGTGTTATGCATAAATTATTAAATCCATCTCAACATGGATTCCTAAAAGCGAGGTCATGCTTAACAAATATGTTATGTTTTTTTGGAAGAAATCACTTAGTGGCTAGACGAGGGATCACCAATAGATGTTATATACTTAGATGTTCAGAAAACTTTTGACAAAGTTCCACATCAAAGATTAATACTTAAATTAAAAGCTCATGGCATAATCAACTGGATAGAACAATGGCTGACTGACAGAAGACAGTGTGTTGTAGTAGATGGGGAGGTTTCAAACTGGAAATTAGTTTTGAGTGGCGTACCATAAGGATCAGTATTAGGACCTTTATTATTCTTAATATATATCGATGCTTGGATGATAATATAACAAGCAACATTCTGAAATTTGCAGGTGACACAAAAGTGTTTAGAACGGTTAACAATGATGGTGATAAACAACATTTACAAAATGATCTAGACAGATTAGTTGTTCAATTTTGGGAAATATAAACTGCCTACATACAGGACATGGGAACTTGGATATAAACTATAAAACGGGAGATACTGTTCTGGGTACTACTGTAAAAGAAAAGGACTTAGGAATTACAATGTAAGTGTCAGAGCAGTGTGGTATTGCAGCTTCAAAGGGTAATCAAATTCTTGGGTTGATTAGAAGAAATATAACATACAAGAGAAAAAGCTAATTATACCTATAATACCTTACATGTATAAAGCAATAATTAGGCCTCATTTAGAGTATCGTATACGAGCTTGGAGACCATATCGTAAGAAGAATATAGATACACTTGAAAGAATATAGAGTAGAGCAAGTTGCTGAGCAACTAAAATAATTCCAGAACTGAGAGACCTTAGTCATGAAGAACGGCTGAAAGAATGTGGTTCAACAACTCTAGAGACAAGGAGGTTAAGAGGAGATCAAATTGAGGTTTTTAAGATATTGAATGGATATGAAAATATTGATAGAAATATTTTTTCACACTCAAGAAAGATAATAGAACCAGAGGACATGAGGTAACATTAGTAAAGGATCAATGTAGATTAAATATCAGGAAATACTCATTCTCACAGAGGACAATAATTGAATGGAACAAATTATCTACGGATTGTGTAACTGCTAGCAGCATGAATATGTTTAAAAACAAGGTTGACACATATCTCAGGAGGTTGGATTACACTCAATAAGCCAATGGCTTTCTTGTTCACTTGCCATCTGGGCCTTTGCCTTGGATGGCAATCTTGTTAAATCTTGTCGCAGCTAAATCATGTGCGCATTCACACAAGCAACATGTCTAGACACTGCAAATGCAACCTATTTATGGACACCAATCAACACTTGGGTTGTGATTAATGGTCACAACTGGTACATATGCACTTGATCGTAGTGGTCCCTAATCGGCCACTTGCTTCAAACTGTCGCCAGACAGATGCCCAAATTGGATCAAGCCACAAATCCATTGACACAATTGTTGCCACAAATTGGCATCATCACAGACATATTGTAACCAGACTTGGATTCAATTACATTACAAATTGGCATCATCACAGACATATTGTAACCAGACTTGGATTCAATTACATTACAAATTGGCATCATCAAGACATATTGTAACCATACTTGGATTCAATTACATTACAAATTGGCATCATCACAGACATATTGTAACCAGACTTGGATTCAATTACATTACAAATTGGCATCATCACATACATATTGTAACCAGACTTGGATTCAATTACATTACAAATTGGCATCATCACAGACATATTGTAACCAGACTTGGATTCAATTACATTACAAATTGGCATCATCACAGACATATTGTAACCAGACTTGGATCCAATTACATTACAAATTGGCATCATCACAGACATATTGTAACCAGACTTGGATTCAATTACATTATATCAATTCCACCTCAAAAATACCAATTCCAATTCTGTATTGAAATAAAAGTCTATGAATAGAACAACGTTGAAAAATAACATCCATTTTAGAGCATCATTATTTAATTTCTAAATATTTCTATGTAATTTTTACATACTACGGTCAATAATGGCATACAAATATTACATATAGAACATATTATATTTTATTTATTATTTTTAACAAATAATTTAGAGTTAAAAAGTTACATGATGTGACTGAAAAGTAATTGAAAATACCAATTACATTTTCCCAATTCCTTTTAAATACAAAACACAAATTCCATTTCCGGAATTGGTGTTTACATTCCAGTTTCAATGTAACTGACCCAAGTCTGTGTGTAACATAAACCCATGCTACAGAATATCCAGAGTTTGATAAACAAGTGTCTAAGAAGAATTCAAAGGTGGCTAGAAAAAATAAGTTATGAAGCACTATAATAGTATAAGAAAACAAAATCGAACATCAAAGAACCAATTAAACTTTAAATTAGGAGGCAACGCAACATATCACAAGACAGGCCCTCACAAGGAACCATCATGACAATTAACCATTAAATTAGGAGGCAACGCAACACATCACAAGACAGGCCCTCACACGGAACCATCAGGACAATTAAACATTAAATTAGGAGGCAACGCAACATATCACAAGACAGGCCCTCACAAGGAACCATCATGACAATTAACCATTAAATTAGGAGGCAACGCAACACATCACAAGACAGGCCCTCACACGGAACCATCAGGACAATTAAACATTAAATTAGGAGGCAACACAACATATCACAAGACAGGCCCTCACACGGAACCATCAGGACAATTAACCATTAAATTAGGAGGCAACGCAACACATCACAAGACAGGCCCTCACACGGAACCATCAGGACAATTAACCATTAAATTAGGAGGCAACACAACATATCACAAGACAGGCCCTCACACGGAACCATCAGGACAATTAAACATTAAATTAGGAGGCAACACAACACATCACAAGACAGGCCCTCACACGGAACCATCAGGACAAAAGGAAAAGGCTGAGGAACACCTGGCACATAGGAGTGAAAGCAGAGATGACAAAAGCAGGATGTAGCTGGAAACGCTCAAAATCTTGTCCGGTGAAAACGAGTTGTTAATGGTTTATGCTCGGCCAGGGAGTGAAATAGCGTAATTTATCATTCCCTGACCTTTAACTTTGACGATAGCTGTGGCTGACACTGAGTCAAGTCCTCGTGAGGCAGTGCATGTGTACTCTCCGCTGTCCGCCACTCGTAATTCCTTGATGTTCAACTCGTTCTCCATGATCTCAATGTGACTGTTGTCTGCGTCGATCTGGTCTCCGTCCTTGCTCCATTCAAGGGAGATGTCAGGTTCACTGCGGGTCCGACAGATCAGCTTCAACTCCTCGCCGCGGTCAGTCATCACATTGGCCTTGTCCAGGGTCACATGCATTCTTCCTGTGAACACAAAGTTACCACGTGTTTAACTGACTGAAACATTGGAAGCAAGTAGCAGTGGTGAGGGAAAATGATCAACATGACAGACCTGAAGTATCCATTCTAAGACATGCCATGTAGTTACTGGAAGGGACTGGCTAGATATTCATGGAAGTGACTGGCTAGATATTCATGGAAGGGACTGGCTAAAGATTCATGGAAGGGACTGGCTAGAGATTCAAGGAAGTGACTGGCTAGAGAGTCATGGAAGGGATTGGCTAGAGGTTCATGGAAGGGACTGGCTAGAGATTCATGGAAGGGACTGGCTAGAGATTCAAGGATGTGACTGGCTAGAGATTCATGGAAGGGACTGGCTAGATATTCATGGAAGTGACTGGCTAGAGATTCATGGAAGTGACTGGCTAGAGATTCATGGAAGGGACTGGCTAGAGATTCAAGGAAGTGACTGGCTAGAGATTCAAGGAAGTGACTGGCTAGAGATTCATGGAAGGGACTGGCTAGAGGTTCATGGAAGGGACTGGCTAGATATTCATGGAAGGGACTGGCTAGAGATTCATGGAAGGGACTGGCTAGAGGTTCATGGAAGGGATTGGCTAGAGGTTCATGGAAGGGACTGGCTAGAGATTCATGGAAGGGACTGGCTAGAGATTCAAGGAAGGGACTGGCTAGAGATTCATGGAAGGGACTGGCTAGAGATTCATGGAACGGACTGGCTAGAGATTCAAGGAAGGGACTGGCTAGAGATTCATGGAAGGGACTGGCTAGAGATTCATGGAACGGACTGGCTAGAGATTCAAGGAAGGGACTGGCTAGAGATTCATGGAAGGGACTGGCTAGAGATTCATGGAAGGGACTGGCTAGAGATTCATGGAAGGGACTGGCTAGAGGTTCATGGAAGGGATTGGCTAGAGGTTCATGGAAGGGACTGGCTAGAGATTCATGGAAGGGACTGGCTAGAGATTCAAGGAAGGGACTGGCTAGAGATTCATGGAAGGGACTGGCTAGAGATTCAAGGAAGGGACTGGCTAGAGATTCAAGGAAGGGACTGGCTAGAGATTCATGGAAGGGACTGGCTAGAGATTCAAGGAAGAGACTGGCTAGAGATTCAAGGAAGAGACTGGCAAGGGATTCAAGGAAACAACTGGCTAGTACATACAATCCATTTATGAAGCATACACTGTGGTTAAATGGATACTAGAACATTACATAGTCTGCTTCTGTTGTTATAGGTCGAGCTTCTGTTTTTACTGAGCCTTGAAAAAATGGGGATGTATGGTTAATAGGTAGAATACAGTAATTCCAATTCTGTTTCTCTACATAATCACCCCACAAGAGTTTTGCACGTCGGACAGATTTTCCATACACAATATGGATTTTTTTTAAAGATATACAGGTGTATCTTGTTTTTATACAGTTTGGTTCCAAATTGAAAAACTGTGATAAAGTACATATTTTCTTGTGTTTATCACATAAGTATAAAATCTAATGACAAACTTACAGTGGTCGAAAAGCAAATACTTTTGTTTTGATGCTAGGCAGATTTCCCACAAAACCTAGTAGATTTTGTTTGATGTAGGTTTATTTCATTGCCTAATGGATGGCAACATTCTATAATTTTTGAAAAAATCTCATGGATTTTTTATGTTGGTATATTTTGTAGCCTGATATATGGAGACACTACCCCGGTAATTGGAACATGAATGGTACGGGCTGATTAACCAATAACAATTGTCATTAGGACATTTAAACAACTTTACACAGAATTTAAAGTAAAAAATACATATTTTAACCAAACAACCGTGGCGGCCTGGCCAGAAATACTCACCAAGCACAGAGAGTGAGACAAGACGGCGTGGCGGGTCTTCCATCCCGTTGTTAGCCTCACAACTGTAGTTACCAGCGTCCGACTCTTGTACGTCCTCGATAACCAAAGTACCATTCTGCATCTGCATAATGTGCACAGTATCTATGGCAACCAGCTGGTTGTTTTGCAGCCAACTAATCTTGGGCTTTGGACTGCCCGAAGCCGAACACTGCAGAACAGCCTTGTTTCCTGCTGTCACAACCACTTGCCGGGGCGTGTCTGCAAACTTGGGCATCACTGAGGAGAACAACAGAAACATTGTGAGGCATACACGTGAATAAACATGAATAAACACGTGAATAAACTGCTATCATTGGAACAGTTTTTACAAGACCATTAACATGAAAAAGGACTGATAATATTAAGATAGTACTCATAAATAATTAGGTAAGATAAAGAAAAGAAAAAAAAGGAAATGAACAATGTTATTATTTTAAGATATAAATTATTCATTATTAATAAATTAGGTAAAATCATTTATGAACAAAAACCCTGAAGCAATCTCACTATAAGCTTGAGGTAATAAGGTAGCTACACATTTTTTTAATAGCAGTATATTATTATAGTCTTATCTGTAATAGGGCAAGTATTATACGCTCTTGCCCTTGTTCAACTATACAGTACGCAACGTAGTAATGGGCTCACAATTAAAATGTTATTTGTCTGTTGTTGAAATGAAGCATCAGAACTGATCTGTGATGACTGAGCACTCCATACCATGTACAATCAGTGTGTAGGTCTTGGTGGCGGCTCCGATGCTGTTAAAGGCACGACATGTGTAGACGCCATGCTCGCTCTGACTGACATGGGAGATCTCCAGTGATCCGTCAGTCAGTCGACGGAAGCCATTCAACTTCTCCGAGAGTTTCAGGGGCTTTCTGTGATCAAGAGTGCTAATTTCTTATTATTAAGCAAACATATTTCTAACCAAGCCAGTCATTATTCATATGAATTTAACACAGGTCACAATCATAAAGACAAAGCAATGTGCAAAGTAAATTTCACAACTTATTGTTCATAACAATAAACTTAACTTTTTCTGTCGCTGTGCGTAGGGTCTGGAATTAACTCCTATCACTTTGCAAACATCTGAAACTATAGCTACCTTCTGAAAAACTCAAGATATATTTATTCCAAATTGTATTTTCACCATAATGACTTTTGTGCATCCCTGTTCACGATTATGCTTAATGATTCTGTTTTGTTGCGCCTCTAAGCTCAGGTTCCTGAGGAAATAGGCGCCATAGAAGTTAATTATTATTATTAAAGTAAGCCAAAGCAAATGTTTTCAAACTTTGGACAAATCTTACATTGGTCAAAGTGATTGAAAAGATGTGTAGAGGGTTTAAAACATTATGTGCCTGGAATAAAAAAAAAATTATTTTATAACTTTACTTTTACAGCCACTGAATAATTACTTACCAAACACATTTCCCAAAGTCATACCTGAATGAAGGAGCCAGTGAACTAAATGATCAGAAGTGTTCGAAAAGTTACTTTTTTGAACCAATTTGTATATTTGTGCCAATGGGGATGCTCTCAATATATAATAAATCTCAATACTGGCAAACACATTCCAATAAACATGGCACATAGTAAATTAAATATCTACATTCTATTCTCTGATGATTCATACTTGTAGTGAGGTGTTCTCAACCCCAGTAATTGTAGTGAGGTGTTCTCAACCCCAGTAATTGTAGTGAGGTGTTCTCAACCCCAGTAATTATAGTGAGGTGTTCTCAACCCCAGTAATTGTAGTGAGGTGTTCTCAACCCCAGTAATTGTAGTGATGTGTTCTCAACCCCAGTAATTGTAGTGAGGTGTTCTCAACCCCAGTAATTGTAGTGAGGTGTTCTCAACCCCAGTAATTGTAGTGAGGTGTTCTCAACCCCAGTGGCCAACATGAGTGACTGAGTGACTGAGGTGCAATATTTTCACTAGTCTTCCACGAACCTGTCCTTGTACCATGTGACCTGAGCGACGGGGGCGGCCCGAGACTTGCAGGGGATGACAATAATGCCACCCTCGGCCACCGAGTATTGTGTCTTCTCTGTGAGGATAACCGGGGCCTCGGCTGTGGACGGAGACACCACATTTAATTCAAGAACACACCCACACAACATGTGATGAAACAAGTTCTATTTACCTTATTAACTCACTATAAATTCTCAGACTTTTTGGTAATATTATGCCACTTTTGTCATAGACTGGGGTATTATCAGAAAACAGAATGCTAGGGGGTGGCAAATATACAGTAAAACACATAGTAAAATAAAACTTGTCTTATCAACAAACAAACAAACACTGGCAAAGATGAAGTAAAGCTGTCCAAACCTTTCAACACTAGTAATAAACTGTGCATGAAATGGGCATAAATATCATAATTGGATCAAGAAACCAGACTGATAAATGTGCATGCTATTTTTTATAGTTGCATAAGTTATTTTATGTTCCGTGTTGTGAAACTGAAAGCATTTTTTCAAACAGAAAGTGAAGGTATATAAAACAGTATTATTATATCACTTTATATATTCCAGAGACAAATCAGCAGTAGCTCACAGAAACTCTTCTAAAATAATGCACATCATCAGATAAAAAAAAATTACAATCAAACATAGTAGTGTTATTTATTATTATTTAATCAAACTGCAGTTGGTGTTTACATCAGATTGTTTAAGAGAAAGTCCAACACTTGGCTTCGGTAGCAAAACACATCAACAAAATTGTCTGGAAAGCTAAACAACTATCAGCAGCAAATATATTTTGTTTAAGAATATTATATTTAAGTATAAACTAACTAGTAATTAATCTGGCTACCTTAATCTAACAAGGTTAGATAAGATCTCACCTCACAATGTAACTGTCCCGTGAATGATCTATCCAATTACATGTATTTAAAGTTCTATGCCTTTGCTCAAACCCAGAATAGCTAATAAAGGCACATTCATAATTACATATCAAATATAACTATTTATTACGGCAATAAAAAGAGAAAACATGACATAAATTGATATGTAGTTACTAATTTTTTTTTACATTAACATAAAGCAATAACAGAAAATATATAGTATAAATACAAGAAGTATATAATGATTAAAATCAGCAATTCTAATAAAGATAATTGTATTTACCATAGTTGTACAAGTCATTGTAACAAATAAAAAATCCAATATATATTTTAATTTTTACAATTTTAAAACAAAAATAAAAGAAACTACCAACTTGGAATATGATATAAATTAATGTATAGCTATTAAAATGTGGAAGTTAAAAATAAAACAATAAAAGAAAACATGTAGCATAAATACATAATTATTAAAACAAGCCATTGTAATAAAGATAACAATATATCCCAAGTATTATTATTAAAGCATAAAAGTAAATTAAAAATAAATATATTAGACATTTGTAACGTGTCGTGTACACCAGCTTAAAGGCGCTAACAATGTTAAAATAAGTAAAAAGTCTAAAATATGTTAAATATGTAACATGAATAAATAAAAGGTCCGTGTGTAATTAATAAATCGTTGCTGCTGTCAACAAGTGTCATAAAGGCTGCATGAAAAAGATATCCTGAAAACCACTTTGAAAGCGGCAACAGAATATTGACAATTAACTTCTATATGAAGAAGACCGTTCACAGTGATTCCTCTGACAATCTGGACTGAGATTGGCTCACCTGGGCACCCGATAAAGTTCCAGCCCTTAGCCTCAGTTGAGCCATCTGGACAGCAGCCAAACAACGTGTGCACGCAGCCTACGTGTACACAGAGACATGCAACATACAGTGGTGTGGGTGCATGCTTCAGCACGTGCTTGCGTGCTGCACATGATGCATAGACATACACAAGAGGGTGGGGGCATTCATTACAAGACTGAGGGGGCATTCATTACAGGACTGAGGGGGCATTCATTACAGGGCAAAAGGGCATTCATTACAAGTGTGAGGTTTCACTAGTCATGCTTCACTCCCTAAACATTTCATCAATATTTGTTCAACATTTCTGCATACATTGGTTTATAACCACACTTTGTTATTACCATACCAGGTACATTTGACATCTTATAATCATGATTATATTTATACTCCGTAAAATTTATTAACACTGGTATTTTAGGTCATCTTACTGAATAAATAAAAACAACCTCAATCTAAATTAATTAAATCGTTATTGCAATTTTACTTACAGCTGGATTATTTAATATCTTATAATACTATTTAATTATATTGGGAGAAAACAGAACCCAAAGCAATGTACTACATTATGTACAAAGGAATGCACATTATGTACAAAGGAATGTACTACATTATGTACAAAGGCAAAGCATTTTCAACTTCGACTGCAAGGCGTAGCACAATTTGCTTCATTTAAAATTTTTTGCCTGAACAGTGCTATACTAAATGTTTTATTTGGCTCTTGACAAGACACAACTGTCACAAGGAATTCCAGACAGACTGGTTGAATGATAACTAAAATTTTGTATTCTGATCCAAACTGGAAGGAAAATAGAGACAATTATGATACTTAATACAGAATATTATTATATGAAAACTAAAATTCCACGCTTAAAATTGATTAAAACTGCAAAAAAATTTAGAAATTCTGAAACTGAATACAGAATATAATGATAAAGGTAAGGCAAACAAAAGCAATTTAAAAGTCTCAGTGGTTGCTATTACTATACACTGGTGAGCTGCCTTGGTGTCCATAGCTACCTGCCACCTCAGGCTGAGCGACACAGATGTAGGTGTTGCCGTTGAAGCAACACGTGGCATCGTCGGGACAGTCTGTGTCGCTGCTACACGTGGACTCTGTGACCTCAGCCTGCTGGGGGTCAAGGGTGGGGCAAGCGGAGGGACCTGCTGGAAAGGCGGGCAGGGAAACGGGCATACATTAGGCAAAGAGAGGGCAATGGGTTGTTCCAGAAATGTTCCGCGTTTGATCATTTGCTGGCAGTGAATTAAAATGTTTTTAGTTGAGCTTAATTGCAATCTGCAAAAACTAACTTTGGAAAATATAAATATTTGTTGAGCTTTATCAAGACTTAAAGATTGAAATATTGAGTTATTCGAGCATTTATCAAACGTGCAGACATTTGAATGTCTGTTTCTGGAACATTGTGGAACAGCGCAACAATATACAGATGACTAGATGACTAGAAAGTAAACAAGGCTTGCAACAAAGGTTTTTTACAGGACATCAAAGCAAATGTACAGATTGTGCAAACAGGGCATGACAACATATATCAGAATTACAACACAAAAACACAGTAATAGTGCACATTGTTAACTGTATAATTTGTCAATGGTCTAGATAATAAAAATCAGCATAATACATAAAGGGGCAGTTAATTACAGTTTTATAACATTATATGAAGCAGAAGCTGTGTATATCTACAATCCCTTCACCAATGCACCTCCACCAATTAAAAGCAAGCAGTGCAACAACACCACCACCACCACGACAAGCACCGTCCCGTGTAGCCGAGGCACCGCCTACGCCGTCGACCCTGACCTGGCTCAGACGGCTTCACACAGATGCGGCCACAGCCGGTGCTACAACATTTGCTGGTGTTGTCGCAGTCGTCGTCCGAGTGACACTCGGTGAAACAATTGGCTGCGGCCGTTTCCCGGTCAAAGACGGGACACTTCAATGTCTTAGGTTCTACGTAGACATACAGTTTGAGAAACAACACACTGGCGATGGCGGAAAACAAGATCAGATCCAAGAGCTGAGCTGAGGGAGGAGGCTGGCATGAAAGGGATTCCGGGAGGAAGCTGTTGAGGAGTCGGTTAAAGTTGGACATGTGGAACAAATGGAACAGGTGCTCTGAGAGTGGAAGGTAGAAGAGGCAGACTACAACTGGGATGGGAGGACTGTGTCAAGACAGGTGCTCTGAGAGTGGAAGGTAGAAGAGGCAGACTACAACTGGGATGGGAGGACTGTGTCAAGACAGGTGCTCTGAGAGTGGAAGGTAGAAGAGGCAGACTACAACTGGGATGGGAGGACTGTGTCAAGACAGGTGCTCTGAGAGTGGAAGGTAGAAGAGGCAGACTACAACTGGGATGGGAGGACTGTGTCAAGACAGGTGCTCTGAGAGTGGAAGGTAGAAGAGGCAGACTACAACTGGGATGGGAGGACTGTGTCAAGACAGGTGCTCTGAGAGTGGAAGGTAGAAGAGGCAGACTACAACTGGGATGGGAGGACTGTGTCAAGACAGGTGCTCTGAGAGTGGAAGGTAGAAGAGGCAGACTACAACTGGGATGGGAGGACTGTGTCAAGACAGGTGCTCTGAGAGTGGAAGGTAGAAGAGGCAGACTACAACTGGGATGGGAGGACTGTGTCAAGACAGGTGCTCTGAGAGTGGAAGGTAGAAGAGGCAGACTACAACTGGGATGGGAGGACTGTGTCAAGACAGGTGCTCTGAGAGTGGAAGGTAGAAGAGGCAGACTACAACTGGGATGGGAGGACTGTGTCAAGAGATTTTGCGGGACTGGGGGGAAGTGGAAAAATAGGAGTGGAGATGGCACTGAAATGGGATCACTGATGGAAGGAAAACCAAAATTGAGGTCCAGACTCCAGAGACAAAGGGAACAACAGCAACGAGGACAAAGACAAGGCCGCTCTTGGATATAACTTACATAGCTAACTGTCCTTCATGGCTGAACATGACACATGGCTGAGCTTCAAGGATGACCGAACTTCACGAGTGGCCAAATTTATAGCTGAACTATCTGATATTTCAGGGAATAGTGGTTGGTGGTACTCAAATATGTTTGGTACTGGTATTCAGCTGATGGTACAAAACAAAAACTAATAACTACATATCTGATAATTCATTCAAAACAGCAAATGCACATATATGGTAGACAAGATTCAGACAAAAGCACATAATCGCATTATGTGTTTGCAATCTTCATCTGTGCAGTATTCATGCACATGTAGAGTGTTCTGAACCTACCTCTGGCAGCTTCAACACAGTCAGTGCAGTGTGCGTGGACAGAAGGAATGTCTGGGAGACTTACTTGCTTTACAGATGGCCTTGGGTGATGGGCACGGCTGTGCAGAGCACGGAGCCGTCTCTGTTACACACATCTGGTCATGCGGGCACTCCAGTTTCTGTGTGACAATGTTAGAAATAAAACTGGCAACACAATTAGCAAGAATGAATACATGATCTGATTAAAAAATATCTTGCCTTGTATGTATGGGTTGACAAAAGGTGTCTACTTAGTCCATACATACAAGGCAAGATGCATCATTATATATATATACACTGTGTGTGTGCATGCGTGCGTGCGTGCGTGCGTGTGTAATAAACATATATTTGTGTTAGTTCATAAAGTAGTGTTGTGTTAGTTCAAAGAGTATTTGAAGATATATTTGTAGCAATAGTAGTCTATAAAAGTTGGTCAAATCTTTCATTAATTTCTAGTTAAATGAAATTGTTTACAAATAAAAAAATTATGAAAAGATTATCAGTAGTTATTAAAAATCCTCTGTGATTGTAAGACCTCCCCTCAAGAAAACAGCATCTAGTACTGAAGTACGTTGTGCTTGTAAGAACGCTGTGCTGCTTACCTCACAAGGGTCCAAACACTTGCACTCCTGACATCCGTCATCACCCCGGGCGAAGCCATGGGGACAACTGAGGTCACAGGTGAGGACTCCGCAGGTGTGGGACACTAAAAGGACAGGTGACTTTTTATTTCACAAGTGTCACAACATATGTGCTTTACTGTGATGTGTTTATTGGGGCACGGCAGCAAAGGATCGGTAGCATAGGGCGTTCAATCAAAAAGGTTCAAATCCTCTTGCTGCTGCTGCTGCCCATTTTTAGATGAAAACTTCTTCCTTGTCCATCTAGAGTTTGCTGTTTCAAATAGGAATCTTGACAAATCTTGTTAAAATACACTATAAAACACTTCTATTGCGCTAAAATCCTCAGTAGACCCAGACACTGCAGCACACTAAAACAAAACGGGTTAAGTAGTTTCTTCAGAATGGAAATAAGCAAATATTACGCCGCTATTTAAGAAGGGATCGAGGAACAAGCCAGAGAATTACAGACCAGTGAGTTTAACATCAGTTGTATGTAAATTACTTAGAGACCACATGGTGGAATTCCTTGTGAAACATAAATTAATAAATACACCTCAACATGGGTTCCTAAAAGCAAGGTCATGTCTAACCAATCTCTTATGTTTTTTTGAAGAAATTACAAAGTGGGTAGATGATGGGTCACCAGTGGATGTTGTCTACTTAGATTTTCAGAAAGCTTTCTATAAAGTGCCACATGAAAGATTGTTACTTAAACTAAAAGCCCATGGTATAGGTAATGATGTAATTAACTGGATAGTGGCTTACACAAAGAAGACAGAGAGTAATAGTAGATGGTGAGATTTCAAACTGGAAATCGGTTTTTAGTGGGGTACCACAGGGATCAGTATTACCGGTAGGCCCTATACTGTTTTTAATATATATAAATGATTTGGAAGATGACATATCTAGCAAAGTACTCAAATTTGCAGATGACACAAAAGTATTCAGAAAGATTACTAATGATACAGATAAACAAAGTTTGCAGGATGATCTAGATAAATTAGTTAAATGGTCAGAAAAATGGCAAATGTTATTCAATTTTGGGAAGTGTAAATGTATACACATAGGACCTGGGCAACATGGACGAAAATATAAAATGGGGGATGCTGTACTAGGTAGAACCACACAAGAAAAGAACTTAGGAGTAACATTTAGTGCTGACGTGAAAGTTTCAGAGCAATGTGGAATTGCTGCTGCGAAAGGAAATAAAATTCTAGGGCTAATTAGGAGAACTATCACGTATAAGGCGAAACATCTAATTGTACCCCTGTACAAAGCAATAGTTAGACCACATTTGGAATATTGTATTCATGCATGGAGGCCGTATTGTAATAAGGACATAGACAAGCTAGAAAGAATACAACGAAGAGCAACTAAAATGATTCCAGAATTGAGACCTTAGTTACGAAAGTCGCTTATTACAATGTGGTTTGACAACACTAGAGACCAGGAGACTAAGAGGAGACCAAATAGAAGTGTTTAAAATAGTGAACGGTTATGAGGATGTTGATAGGAATATGTTCTTCAAATTTAAAGAAGGCAGTAGAACCAGAGGACACAAAGCAGCATTAGTTAAGGAGCAGTGTAGGTTGGACATGAGAAAGTACTCTTTCTCACAGAGGGTGATAAATGAATGGAACAAACTGCCAAATGATTGTGTTAATGCTAGTAGAGTGAATATGTTTAAAAATAGAATTGACAGATATTTGATAAGGGCGGGCTACACATAGATGAGAAAATTGTTGGACTCTCGATAAGCCAATGGCTTCCTTGTCCACTTGTCATCTGGAACTTGTTGTTTGGGATGGCAATCTTGTTCAATCTTGTTAAAATCTTGTTATTAATAAGCACTTCCAGTTGTAAACAGTTGGATTGGTACGCTGAGGAGCTTTGGAGGATAAGAAAGTTTAAACAGGTGGGTTTTTAGTTTACTGCGATATGTTATTATATTTCCTACAGACTTAATGCTAACAGGGAGTGAGTTCCATAGAGTCGGTGCAGCAACAGAGAAAGCTCTAGTTTTTATGCTTGTCTTAACACTGATGTGTCATACATTACCAGTCATAGTCTTCTGTTGGTGGAATATAAACCCAATTAGCACAATGGATACCTCAGTCACATTCACTGGCATTTACACAAAACAACTGACACTTCTGTTCAATGCAACAGCAACTAGTCACCATATGTACAGCAACAACAACCAGTCACTGTATGTACAGGAACAACAACCAGTCACTGTATGTACAGGAACAACAACCAGTCACTGTATGTACAGGAACAACAACCAGTCACTGTATGTACAGGAACAACAACCAGTCACTGTATGTACAGGAACAACAACCAGTCACCGTATGTACAGCAACAACAACCAGTCACTGTATGTACAGGAACAACAACCAGTCACTGTATGTACAGCAACAACAACCAATCACCGTATGTACAGGAACAACAACCAGTCACCGTATGTACAGCAACAACAACCAGTCACCGTATGTACAGGAACAACAACCAGTCACCATATGTACCTTTGGAGCAGAAGGCAATGCAGTCATCATAACTTCTGAAGTTATTTCCATTGCCATTGCAGCCACTGTAGTAGAAGGCAACACAATCACCCTTGTTTGCATCAAAGAACCACCTTGCCTCATTGGCGTCACAACTGCCGGTGTCAGATGTCTCGAAGCAGTCGGCTGCAACAGACACACAGTTGAATCTAAACACAAGTCTAGTTTAGGACAAACCACATCGCCATAGCACCTGGCTGCTTTGTTTAGGACAAACCACATCGCCATAGCACCTGGCTGCTTTGTTTAGGACAAACCACATCGCCATAGCACCTGGCTGCTTTGTTTAGGACAAACCGCATCGCCATAGCACCTGGCTGCTTTGTTTAGGACAAACCGCATCACCATAGGACTTGGCTGCTTTGTTTAGGACAAACCACATCGCCATAGCACCTGGCTGCTTTGTTTAGGACAAACCGCATCGCCATAGCACCTGGCTGCTTTGTTTAGGACAAACCACATCGCCATAGCACCTGGCTGCTTTGTTTAGGACAAACCACATTGCCATAGCATTCGGCTGCTTTGCCAAATAGATTACATTCTATGTTCTGAAATTGTGCACATTTTATTTGAAACTGTTATGATATGCAGTCACTGGTGCACTAAAATGTTATCAAATTAACAGATTTATTCCAGGAAATTATTGATGCATCATGAAAGAACGATTGTGAAGATAACATATTCACTTACAATTTGCCTGGTATACAAATCCCATCAAAAAGACAGTTGCAGGGAGAAGTGGGTAGAGCTATTTATGCAATAACAATGCAAGCCTGATGTAAAGATATGAAAAGGCTAAATGAATGACGTTTATTAAGGGTATGCCTAATGGCATATTATTCCAGTTAAGAGCATGAAATGTGGACCCTGTAACATATGCCAAACCTGTGGCTGAGCCTCATACAAAGCCGCCTGGACACAATGCTCCCAGAGCCAACATTTCGACATAGCAATACAGTACATGTAGTAATATTCCTACAACACAAGACAATTCATGGCATCGTCACCAGCACATTAAAATATTAACCGAACACCAACAATACTAGACACAATACCTATTTGCATATACTGCAGCACTGGACTACACTACTTGCTAAAATTCCTACTCTATATATTTTAGTAACCTAAAAGGTGGGGCCATAACGCCTAACGCCAATTAACAATAAACCATCCCAACATCGAGGATGGAAGGGAAGTCATCTTCCACTCCGCACCAAAACCCTACGTGAACGGGCAGAGAAAGCCAAATGAAAAACCCAATGTCCACTGGGAAAGCGTCATAAAGAAGGTGGTGACTTCACTTCCACAGTCAATGTACAAAATGTTACCAAGCACAACACCACTAAACACATTAATGTAACCTTAAGCTGGAGAAAATGGGGAGGAGGGTGGGTTGAAAAATTTGTAAAACCGGGAAAGCAGGTCTACTCCACATGCATCGAACATTCGAAATGAAGGTGCTTAATTTCAAACTGCGTCATTCGAATGATTGCTGCGCTCTGATTGGTTTAGCGGTGTCACGGGAGCGCTTAGTCAGTAATCCAGGTTTCTTTGTCTACCCCTAAATTAGCATGATTAACCTATTGACCCTTCCGTGCCCTGCTCGCGCTGTTGCTAGCATAAAATTCTGTATGCAATCGTGGTTGCATACTCCCATTTATGCAATCAACAACGCAAGCCAGTTGTAAAGATATGAAAAGGTCAAATGAATGACGTTTATTAAGGGTATGCCTAATGGCATATTATTCCAATTAAGACCATGAAATGTGGACCCTGTAACATATAGTCACTGATGGAAACTGTGGAACTATTCGCAGTAGGCTCAATTAAACAACGTCTAGTCAATTAGAAAAGTTAAGGGATGACCTCAAAACTATACAACACTGATATAACTGAACTTAACGTGAAACATCAAATTACGTCCACCTCTGTATTCTCACCTGTATTTTCTAGGCGGCACTCAAATTATTCTCACCTGTATTTTCTAGGCTGCACTCAAAGTCAACACCCATATGAACAATGATCGGAAAATACAGAATGTTTTAAAAAAAAATACACCGATGCAAGACGCTAAATGAAGCAGCTACAAGGACCCTCCTTGAAACCAGTTCCTTGTAGTGTCATACATCAATGTTTTGAGACCACCCGTTGTACAAGCTGTACACTGTTTTGAGACCACCCCTAGTACAAGCTGTACAGTTTTGAGACCACCCCTAGTACAAGCTGTACAGTTTTGAGACCACCCCTAGTACAAGCTGTACAGTTTTGAGACCACCCCAGTACAAGCTGTACACTGTCTATCTCACCTGGCTTAGTTGTCTCGTACTTGTCTGGGTATCGTGTGCAGATGGCGTAACACTCTTCCTGCGTCTTGAAGTTGTTCTTGTTGCCCTGGCAACCACCGTACAAGAACGGTCGGCACAGACCAGTTTCATCGTCAAAATAGAAACGCAGCACTTCGTCAAAGCATGGTCCGACGACCTTCGGGAGGCGGCAAGTCCCCATAGCTAACAAGGGAGAACATCCATAAGTTAACACAAGCCACTTATCTGGAACATCCTGCATTTCTTCAGATTTTGCCTGCAGATTAATTTGGACAGTGATTATGGCTAACGCTAACACTACCAGTGATGAAATATAATAATAATAATGTTTATTTCATACAAGAAATTATTAGTATTACACTATTAGTATTAGATTTTTACAAGGGTCTCATATAACCAAACTTAATGACGAAACTTTATTAAATAACCTGAGTGCATTCCCTTAAAAATATCAACTATTGGATAATATTTAAATACATGTTACTACCTGAATACACTAAAAAATTAAAAGATCATCAACATCGTATATATATATATATATATATATATCTTTGCTGTATATGATCAATAACATCAATAATAAAGATTATTCAATGCCTGATTTACAAGCAGTGACTCCACCCACCTTTGTTCTTCTGGTACTCTGTCTTCCCAGTATTGTCTCTCCCACACAATGACTCGCACGCCTCTTGAGTAACAAAGTTGTTTCCATTGCCCTTGCAACCACTGTAATAGAACTCGGTGCATTTGCCCGAGCTCTTGTCGAAGTGCCAGCGTGGCAAACTCTCGTCACATAGTCCAACTTCCACTGCGAAGTCACAGACTCCTTTGTCTTCAAAGTACAGGGTATGGGTTAAAATAAACATAAGTCATCATTATTTTGATAAAATGATGCATTTCTAATTTTTTTTATCTGAATGCAAATAGTTTTTTATTCTTGCAGTTTCACTGTGTGTGTGCATGCGTGCGTGTGTGTGGTGTGTGCATCTGTATACATGCATGCTTATATATATATATATATATATATATATATATATATATATATATGCACTGTCATCCTTGTGCTAAGTGTTTTAAGTACTAGTTTCTGTACAGATTACAACATACAAATAAATATTCTGTTTGACATTAAAAGAAAGAGTATTTATTTATTTATCATATACATATATATATATATATACACACACACATTTATTACGTGCAAGTGACACCAGCGAGAAGCATAGCGTTGGGTGTATGTATAAAGCAAGCACAGAAAGCGTGATTCCAACGGTCACCTGCATCAAGCAGACTGTTGAATCTCAGTGCAAGGCAATATCACAAAGATACAAACTGAAAGTGAAAGCACCTTGGCCAGAATCACTGGTCCTTGACTAAATCATCAACAAGAATAAATCAATGGCATCCTAAGAAATGTAGTGACAGTAAACAATAATGAAAAGAAAGCGTTTGTTGTCTGTGCACATACTGAATCTGTTGTAGTCAGTTCAGGACTGTCTAGCAGACTCAGATGAAAGCAATTATGCAACAATGCACAAGAAATCATAATAATTATGTTGTATAATAATTAACATGGCAGACTAAGCACAGTAGAACTGTGTTGGGCCAGAGGAAACAAGATTTCACATTTAAAGGTCACTCTTCAATTCAATTGTTTTGCTCATCTCGTTATAGTCATTTTGAGAAACATGAAACCTCTCTAGCATCCACTACCACATGGTGCCTCGTTTCTACAAATGTCTTTTTGGTGAACTCATGGGACAAACTATCTAATTAATTTTTACTGGATCTGGTAAAAATTTGCGAGCATAGGACAAGTATTTCTAAGAGTATTCAAATTTGAATTCAAATGTTCACACGAATAAAAACCCTGAATATTAGAATCAATTTGAATATTCAAAGAATAATTCTTAAAAAAAATGATAGTGTATTCAAATAAAGATGCATACACTTGATAAGTGGTATTCATGTGCACATGTACATGATTACATACAAGACCACTGTAGGCAATTCCTCAAGTCAAGTACCTGTTAAAATAGAGATACCCACCTAGTGCTAGGACTAGCTATGTACCTCTATATAAATCCTGTACTCAAGTAATATACATTGGATCCAACAGGGTTCTGCTGTTTACATGTTCTAAAGTTGTATAAATTAACGTAATGACAGTGCTAATAAATTAACGCAACATAAATACATACAAATAACTATAACTTGTAAGTGTAACTCGTAAGAACGTTTATGAATATTGATCTTGAATTATGACAGAACAAAAAACAAAAAACCAACAACAACATAATACCTGTAGCATGTTGTACAGGTGATTACCTGTGTCAGCCTGAAACCTGATAACAACATTTATTTTAACTAAAGTTACAAAAATATCACTGCATATTATCTTGAAACTGTCATTTCTATCATGAAACATAATGTAAAAGCAGTAAGATCCATAAATAAACATATGTTGCCATATTAGATTAATTCCAAACTGGGTTTAATCACAGAAATTGAAGCAAGAAAGCTGATCAAAGCAAGCATATATATATATATATATATAATCAGGATTGCTGCTGCAAATATTTTGAGAGCTGTCAGAAGCGAAAAAGCAATTTCTCAAGTCACCTTCCGCCACAAAAATTGTACATGTCCCTTCACAATTGTCTTTTGTGGCAAAGTTATTTGTGTTTCCGTCGCATCCGCCAAAGATAAAATCCTTGCAGGAGTTGTCCTCTGGGTCAAAGTACCAGCGAACTAGAGACGCCTTACACGGTCCTATGTCTACTGGCGCCAAACAGTCGTCTGTCAGACAAGCAAGGCAATGTTGCACTCGAGTCAAACAATATTTGGATCACAGACATCATTACCAGACATTACAGAACCAAACAGTCGTCTGTCAGACAAGCAAGGCAATGTTGCACTCGAGTCAAACAATATTTGGATCACAGACATCATTACCAGACATTACAGAACCAAACAGTCGTCTGTCAGACAAGCAAGGCAATGTTGCACTCGAGTCAAACAATATTTGGATCACAGACATCATTACCAGACATTACAGAACCAAACAGTCGTCTGTCAGACAAGCAAGGCAATGTTGCACTCGAGTCAAACAATATTTGGATCACAGACATCATTACCAGACATTACAGAACCAAACAGTCGTCTGTCAGACAAGCAAGGCAATGTTGCACTCGAGTCAAACAATATTTGGATCACAGACATCATTACCAGACATTACAGAACCAAACAGTCGTCTGTCAGACAAGCAAGGCAATGTTGCACTCGAGTCAAACAATATTTGGATCACACATACAGACATCATTACCAGACATTACAGAACCAAGAATAAGAAATTAGAAAAATCTTAACATGAAAAACTCCTGAAGATGTACAGATGCCGAGGATTTGTTCCCATCTTATAAAGGCAAACGGGTCGAGGGGTGATTTAATGAAGCGTTCATACTGCATTAACCTTCATACGAAGGTTCTCAATTCATGAAATCTTCATAGTTTGAAGTTACGTATAATTGTTCACAATGCTCATTGTGTTTTCTATGATTGTTTCGGGTTAGGTAATCTTCGTCTGCATTAGCTCCCTCATATGGTACGAACACTTTGTGAAACCGGTTCCACGATCAGTGGAGTCTCTTGTTACTTGCACTATCCAGTGATAAACTGTTACTGACTCTACTTAAGAGATGTGTAAATTCCCTACTACTTGCATCGATGACAAAACTTAAACCACTGGTCTTATAAAAGATTCATCCAAGATTAAACATCTAAATAAACCATTGCCAACACAAACCATAGCTAGTCACATAATACATTCTAACAGTTTTCATTCACAAAACAAATTGACAGAGCAGATCAGAGACGAAATCCCGACTTGAGCTTCGATGAAAGGTCATGAGTGCAGCACATGTCAGTCGCTGATTGGCCACTGCTTCAAAAATTGGACCCAGTTCCAATTCTATGACACAATTATAGCCACAAATTGGCCTCGGTCTTGTGAGGGTGCTTACACAAGCCTAATCGGTCTTGTGAGGGTGCTTACACAAGCCTAATCGGTCTTTTGAGGGTGCTTACACAAGCCTAATCAGTCTTGTGAGGGTGCTTACACAAGCCTAATCGGTCTTGTGAGGGTGCTTACACAAGCCTAATCGGTCTTGTGAGGGTGCTTACACAAGCCTAATCGGTCTTGTGAGGGTGCTTACACAAGCCTAATCGGTCTTGTGAGGGTGCTTACACAAGCCTAATCAGTCTTGTGAGGGTGCTTACACAAACCTAATCGGTCTTGTGAGGGTGCTTGCACAAGCCTAATCGGTCTTGTGAAGGTGCTTGCACAAGGCTAATCGATCTTGTGAGGGTGTTTACACAAGCCTAATTGGTCTTGTGAGGGTGCTTACACAAGCCTAATCGGTCTTGTGAGGGTGCTTACACAAGCCCAATCGGTCTTGTGAGGGTGCTTACACAAGCCCAATCGGTCTTGTGAGGGTGCTTACACAAGCCTAATCGGTCTTGTGAGGGTGCTTACACAAGCCTAATCGGTCTTGTGAGGGTGCTTACACAAGCTTAATCGGTCTTGTGAGGGTGCTTACACAAACCTAACTGGTCTTGTGAGGGTGCTTACACAAGCCTAATCGGTCTTGTGAGGGTGCTTACACAAGCCTAACCGTACTTGTGAGGGTGCTTACACAAGCCTAATCGGTCTTGTGAGGGTGCTTACACAAGCCTAATCGGTCTTGTGAGGGTGCTTACACAAGCCTAATCGGTCTTGTGAGGGTGCTTACACAAGCCTAATCGGTCTTGTGAGGGTGCTTGCACAAGCCTAATCGATCTTGTGAGGGTGCTCACACAAGCCTAATCAGTCTTGTGAGGGTGCTTACACAAGCCTAATCAGTCTTGTGAGGGTGCTTACACAAGCGATTTTGTCTGAAAATATCGTACGACATGGTGTTGTATGACATAATCAGACAAACATCACTTATGTAAATGGGCCTTTAGAATATACAAGTTGATATAGAAAATCAAAGTATAAAAACATTAAATAAACATAATGAGAAGTTTTGTCATTGAGACTGCACTCAACCTTAATGACTTGATTTTTTTTAAATGATCAAATATCTCACAAACTCAACTGAAGGCAACACTGACCGTTAAGTTTAGTTGGGACGGTCCGACCACACGTGGCTGTGCACTGTGACTCCAGTTCAAAGTTGTTGCCGTTTCCATGGCAACCACCATACATAAACAGTTCGCATTGACTGGAAGACATGTTGTAAAACCACCGCTCAATGTCGTCGTTACAGGTTCCGACCTTGGGGTCTAAGTGGCACACTAAACGCACAGTACACAGAACATGAAAGCAACAATTAGCAAGGTTCAGGTGACATTAGTTAGCAATAAGCACAATGCAGGTATAGGCAATCATTTTCATGAGATAAATGACAAATTGTTAATCATGTCTCTCTGACTTGATCTGCTAGATTGCATTTGTTTGTCAAAAGGTTTAATGCAACCTTTGCATCCAAGACACTATTCCATTGTAAATAATGGGGCCAAAAACAACATAAATTTTTTTTAAATATTTGTTTCTTTGTTTTTTATATTCTTTTTGGCATCAAATCAGTTGTTGCACAGATTTATATAACTTATATAAACAAACAGCTAATGAAATAATTTTGACCATGCATCTGAAACAAGGTTTGAAAAAATAAATATAAATCGGAATATTACTTTTTTAATGTGTGTGACCAATCAGTATTATAAATATTGATGAAATGAAGAGCTCATCTGTTAAAATGATGAGAACGGTGATGACGTTAATCATGCCAATACCTGGGCAAGCCACACGGGAACCAAGTGAATGGTTATGACAGACCTAGAACATCTGAAAACAAACATCTAAATCCTCAAACACATCATTCAGCACAAAACGCATGCAGCTTCAGTCTGAAAGAGAAATGGGTAAGTTGTTAGTAACCATGCAGCCATGCCACCTGGTAGTCGAATCACTAGCTACCGAAGTGCAGCGTTGTAAACCTTGCAGCTTCTAGCGACATGCAGAGAATTCCACACGAAGCTACCTTTCTCGGCAACCTCTACTACTGGTTTCACTTTGCGCTCTACACACATCTGCACGCACTCCTCCCTAGTCTCAAAGCGGTTTCCGTTTCCGCCGCAGCTGCCATAGTAGAAGCGGCGACAGCGACTGATAGATGCGTCATAGAACCATTTGATCGTATATTTGTAGCAGGTCCCCATGTCCTGTTTAAGTTCGCATATGTCTGAAATTGTGCAACCGGCAATTATTATTTTATTTGTAATTCTGACTAAACTCTTCGTCTTTATTCTCAATCAACGTGCATGTCTGTGACAAACCAGAATGAAATGTGACATTGGTCATGACACATCCGTAACTTCAGTCTGCTGAAGAAGACTGTGGGATGCAGAAATATACAGATCGAACGCTAAGCTTCTTGAGAGGTAATTATGTTTAATATTAACAGAATGAAATAAGTGTTGTAATTGGAAGAAAAAAGGCAGAAAGAACACACTCCTACTGAAACTGTTCTGTAATCTATATTATTTGTTTCAAATATGTGTGAGCAACTAAATTTAAAATATTTTTTGTATAGGGAAAAAAATACATTTGGGACAAAAACTTTCACTAATTTACAGTACATGCTTCGACATTGTGACATGTGTAAATGGTAAGTTTACGTCTTGGTGGCATCGTTGTGTTTTGTCTCATGTAAAACACACCTTGTTTACACTTTATACCAACAAATGACATCTGATTAGTGGCTATAGGAGGTAAATATTCCATAACTCACTACCACTTGCAGACGAGATGGTTGTGTAGCTAATATCCGTGGGAAAACATGTACATTATCTAAACACCTTTTTATACATACACATAAAAGATTTTATTTCTACTTTTAACTGGTCTGGACATTCAAATAATTTCACAAATACGTGATACAGCCACGGAGACAGCCAAAGAGTAGTTAGCCTGGGTGCCATCCATACAAAGAAAATAATGTAATGAACATAAATATATAATTAACACTATGTGACCCCTGAAATGTACTGTATATGGTTGGTACACTAAGAAATGGTGCTTCCTTACTAAATTCATCCCCTCTGTCCTCTGCGCTCTCCACAGGTGCCGGCTGCCTACATCTCTGCTCACAAGCATCCTTTGTCTCAAATCTGTTTCCGTTGCCCTCGCATCCCCCATAGACAAACTGGCGACACTCGCCGACGGCCGAGTTGTAGAACCAACTATCAAAGGCACCTTTGCATGGGCCAGTGTTGTTTGACAGGGCACACACGTCTACACAAAAACACAGCATTAACACTAACATTTTTGTCAGCAGATTTTCCAAAGGGGCTTTGTAAATATAACAAATTCAATAATCCAATAAAATTTATATGGGTGGGTGGGTGGATGAAGGGTCCACTTCGATTATCACCAAAATATTGGAAACGTGTGTGCAGCACCTAAATTTTGTTTGGTTTGGATAGGGGTGTGGGGTGTGGGTATGTGGATTCAATCCTATTACTGGATTTTTTATTTGCAAAGCCCCCAATTAATATGGCTGACAAAAAACTGATTATGGCGATCACTCAAAATAAACTGAAGACAACTTCTGCATCAAAAGTAACATATTGGTCCGAGTTCTTATCAAAAAAGAAATGTTGCACTGAACCTTGTTAAGCATGTTTTCAGAAGGTAATGTTTTTATATTTTTATACGCTGCATAGGTTATATTGTGTTGGTGTAATTTTTATACCTCTCTGTAAATATGTTCTACATCTTATTATGAAACCTTTCTTAAATGTGTGCTGAGCAATGCTGACATTTAATCAATAAACATAATCTATCTGGCTGGCCTTTTTGCGGTTGACATTGATTTTATAAATTGTGCGAGCAATTATATAGATATTTTTAATGGACGCGTGTGATAGACGAGGACATGTTACTGGGCGCAACAATGATTTTATATTATTTACATTTAATTATTTAAAATATATTTAACTAATTTATATTTTAATGCATATTTGTTTGTATGTGGTTTTAAACATGATATAATGGCATTCGTGTTCATAAAACAACCAACAAACCTTTGTCGGCCTCAGGTGCCATCGTTGCAGCAACCGTTGTCGTGTCATCAGTCTTGCCGACACTGTCTCTGCTGCAGCGCTGTTTGCATTCTGCCTCTGTCTTGAAGTTGTTGTCGTTGCCCCCGCAGCCGCTGTACACAAACTCTATACATTTCTCCTGCTGGTTGTCGTGATACCATCGCAGGGTGTGGGTGTAGCACTTGCCAACCTCCCGTGGCTTGCTGCAGGTCTCTGTAACAATGGCAGTGGGTGTCATGGCAATGTGGTAGCCATGTTTGTTGCAGGTAGATATGGAATATGAGACGGTGACCAGGCGTGGGTGGCATAATCGAGGTGGAAGGACGGAAGTTTTAAAAAGTCACACTTTCGCAAGGTTTTTAAACATGATATAAAGGCACTCATGTTTATAAAACAACCAACAAACCTTTGTCGGCCTCAGGTGCCACCGTCGCAGCAACCGTTGTTGTGGCATCAGTCTTGCCGACACTGTCTCTGCTGCAGCGCTGTTCGCATTCTGCCTCTGTCTTGAAGTTGTTGTCGTTGCCCCCGCAGCCGCTGTACACAAATTGTGTACATTTCTCCTGGTGGTTGTCATGGTACCATCGCAGGGAGTAGGTGTGGCACTGGCCTGCCTCCCGCGGCTTGCTGCAGGTCTCTGTAACCATGGCAGTGGGTGTCATGGCAACGTGGTAGTCATGTTTGTTGCAGGTAGATATGGAATACGAGACAGTGACTAGGCGTGGGTGGCATAATCGAGGTGGAAGGATGGAAGTTTTAAAAATTCACACTTTCGCAAGTTACCCGATGTAATCAATTCTTTTGATGGTTGTGCCACTCTTTTCTTAAACCAACTGTGCATATTACTTTAACTATTCATGCACTACAGATCTGAACATCAACAAACCTGATTCGGAATAAATACACTAAATCAACTGAGGGAGTTTAGAGTATTTTAGTAGGAAAGGAACGAACCAAGTTCTGTGGCCGTCACTGGTTCGCTGGTGGTGATGACAGCAAACTGTGAACATGCGGCCTCACATGACTCCTGCTTGAGGAAGCGGTTGGCATTGCCGGGACAGCCACCGTACGTGAATTGGTTGCACTGGCCTGTCGCTGGGTCGAAGTGGAACCGTTGCTTGCTCGCCCGACACGGACCTGTCACTGCCTCCTGGTGGCAAATATCTGCAAACATTCATTAGTATAAAATATTGCAAAATAATTTATTGGCATCATGCCCGAGTGTGTGAGAGTAGCTACAACCATTACAAAATGCAAACAATTAATACAAGTATGTTCCCATACTGTAGGCACAATTGGGAGAAATAAATAACTGAGATGAGAACGACACTGCTATCCTGGTCCACCTTTTAGGCTGACACCCCCTGCCTT
This sequence comes from Lamellibrachia satsuma, assembly GCA_033239005.1. Lineage (NCBI taxonomy): Eukaryota > Metazoa > Annelida > Polychaeta > Sabellida > Siboglinidae > Lamellibrachia > Lamellibrachia satsuma. Next base: position 4,568,252 of record BSQZ01000023.1, read on the forward strand.
CAAACAAACATTCCATCCCCTGCCTTCAAACAAACATTCCATCTCCTGCCTTCAAGCAAGCATTCCATCCCCTGCCTTCAAGCAAGCATTCCATCCCCTGCCTTCAAACAAACATTCCAACCCTTGCCTTCAAACAAACATTCTAACCCCTGCATTCAAGCAAACATTCCATCCCCTGCCTTCAAACATTCCATCCCCTGCCTTCAAGCAAACATTCCATCCCCTGCCTTCAAACAAACATTCCATCTCCTACCTTCAAGCAAGCATTCCATCCCCTGCCTTCAAACAACCATTCCATCCCCTGCCTTCAAACAAACATTCCATCCCCTGCCTTCAAACAAACATTCCAACCCCTGCCTTTAAACAAACATTCCATCCCCTGCCTTCAAACAAACATTCCATCCCCTGCCTTCAAACAAACATTCCATCCCCTGCCTTCAAACAAACATTCCATCCCCTGCCTTCAAACAAACATTCCATCCTCTGCCTTCAAGCAAACATTCCATCCTCTGCCTTCAAACAAACATTCCATCCCGTCTTCAAACAAATATTCCATCTTGTGCCTACCTGCAACAGGACACGCCTCCTCGCATTCTCTCTTTGACTTGAAGCGGTTCGCGTTTCCGCCACAGAGACTGTAGATGAACTTCTCGCACTGACCGGCCTCCATGTTGTAGAACCACTTGGTGACACTGACTGCCGGCCCGTCACACACACCCGTCTCCTTCGACAGGGCGCACTTAGCTGACACAGAAAGTTAAAAGGTAAAGATACATTCTTATTTAGTGCTGCATCCAATCCTCAGGATTGCTCAGTGCACTTTGTACTTCACCCCCCGGCACCCCTGTTCATTCTAACGCCAACCTGACTTCTCTGAGAGGCATTCAGACACACTGCAATTGCAAGTCTATAGCCAGGTACTCATTTGTAAGGGTGAGTGAACCGAGTGAACCGAGTGAACCGAGTGAACCGAGTGAACTGAGGCAACGTGGAGTGAACAAAATTGCCCATGCTTTGAAACGACAGCAAGAGGATTGGAGCGCGGGTTCTCTCGATTGAGAGTCCGATGTTCTAACCACTATGCCTATGCATTTATTATTTTAAAAGATTAGTTGTTTCTGCAGATTCCATAAGTACCTATCAAGTTAACAGACATCAGCAGAAATGTTTTTTACCTGCTGACAAATTAACCAAACATAAGAAATTACACCACAGTAAATGCCATATATATTAAAAAAAATTACGGTTGGGCAATCTCAAAATCAGCGTACCATATTAAAATTGTCAACAGATGCATGAACATGCTAGGGAACTAAGGATAAGCAAAGTTTAAAAAGAGAAGTCTTCAGAGACAGCAATATTTTATTGTTAACAGTTTCCTGCTGACACTCACAGGAAATGAATTCCAAAGAGCTGGTGTGGCAAATGCGAAAGCCAATGTTTGTTTCAACTCTAGGAACAAAAAGTAGATGAGAATGAGATGATTGAGACTGTGTAGGCTTTCTTGCAAGAGTGGACAGTGAATGTGATTGCCCCCCTGTTGGAGACCTACCAAGAGTGGACAGTGAATGTGATTGCCCCCCTGTTGGAGACCTACCAAGAGTGGACAGTGAATGTGATTGCCCCCCTGTTGGAGACCTACCAAGAGTGGACAGTGAATGTGATTGCACCCCCTGTTGGAGACCTACCAAGAGTGGGCAGTGAATGTGATTGCACACCCAGTTGGAGACCTACCAAGAGTGGACTGTGAATGTGATTGCACCCCCTGTTGGAGACCTACCAAGAGGGGACAGTGAATGTGATTGCACCCCCTGTTGGAGACCTACCAAGAGTGGGCAGTGGATGTGATTGCACCCCCTGTTGGAGACCTACCAAGAGTGGGCAGTGAATGTGATTGCACCCCCTGTTGGAGACCTACCAAGAGGGGACAGTGAATGTGATTGCACACCCTGTTGGAGACCTACCAAGAGTGGGCAGTGAATGTGATTGCACCCCCTGTTGGAGACCTACCAAGAGTGGGCAGTGAATGTGATTGCACCCCCTGTTGGAGACCTACCAAGAGTGGACAGTGAATGTGGTTGCCCCCCTGTTGGAGACCTACCAAGAGTGGACAGTGAATGTGATTGCACCCCCTGTTGGAGACCTACCAAGAGTGGGCAGTGAATGTGATTGCACCCCCTGTTGGAGACCTACCAAGAGTGGACAGTGAATGTGATTGCACCCCCTGTTGGAGACCTACCAAGAGTGGGCAGTGAATGTGATTGCCCCCCTGTTGGAGACCTACCAAGAGTGGGCAGTGAATGTGATTGCCCCCCCTGTTGGAGACCTACCAAGACTGGGCAGTGAATGTGATTGCACCCCCTGTTGGAGACCTACCAAGAGTGGGCAGTGAATGTGATTGCACCCCCTGTTGGAGACCTACCAAGAGTGGACAGTGAATGTGATTGCACACCCTGTTGGAGACCTACCAAGACTGGGCAGTGAATGTGATTGCACCCCCTGTTGGAGACCTACCAAGAGTGGGCAGTGAATGTGATTGCACCCCCTGTTGGAGACCTACCAAGAGTGGACAGTGAATGTGATTGCACCCCCTGTTGGAGACCTACCAAGAGTGGACAGTGAATGTGATTGCACCCCCTGTTGGAGACCTACCAAGACTGGGCAGTGAATGTGATTGCACCCCCTGTTGGAGACCTACCAAGAGTGGACAGTGAATGTGATTGCACCCCCTGTTGGAGACCTACCAAGAGTGGGCAGTGAATGTGATTGCACCCCCTGTTGGAGACCTACCAAGAGTGGACAGTGAATGTGATTGCACACCCTGTTGGAGACCTACCAAGACTGGGCAGTGAATGTGATTGCACCCCCTGTTGGAGACCTACCAAGAGTGGGCAGTGAATGTGATTGCACCCCCTGTTGGAGACCTACCAAGAGTGGACAGTGAATGTGATTGCACCCCCTGTTGGAGACCTACCAAGAGTGGACAGTGAATGTGATTGCACCCCCTGTTGGAGACCTACCAAGACTGGGCAGTGAATGTGATTGCACCCCCTGTTGGAGACCTACCAAGAGTGGACAGTGAATGTGATTGCACCCCCTGTTGGAGACCTACCAAGAGTGGGCAGTGAATGTGATTGCACCCCCTGTTGGAGACCTACCAAGAGTGGACAGTGAATGTGATTGCACACCCTGTTGGAGACCTACCAAGACTGGGCAGTGAATGTGATTGCACCCCCTGTTGGAGACCTACCAAGAGTGGGCAGTGAATGTGATTGCACCCCCTGTTGGAGACCTACCAAGAGTGGACAGTGAATTTGATTGCACCCCCTGTTGGAGACCTACCAAGAGTGGACAGTGAATGTGATTGCACCCCCTGTTGGAGACCTACCAAGACTGGGCAGTGAATGTGATTGCACCCCCTGTTGGAGACCTACCAAGAGTGGACAGTGAATGTGATTGCACCCCCTGTTGGAGACCTACCAAGAGTGGGCAGTGAATGTGATTGCACCCCCTGTTGGAGACCTACCAAGAGTGGGCAGTGAATGTGATTGCACCCCCTGTTGGAGACCTACCAAGAGTGGGCAGTGAATGTGATTGCACCCCCTGTTGGAGACCTACCAAGAGTGGGCAGTGAATGTGATTGCACCCCCTGTTGGAGACCTACCAAGAGTGGGCAGTGAATGTGATTGCACCTACCAAGCCCACTAACGATACTATGTGGTTTGTTTGGCTGGCAGCGCTGTTCACAGGCAAGACGTGTCTTGAAGCGGTTGGGGTTACCACCGCAGCCACCGTAGATGAACTGAACGCACTCAGCCTTCTCCGTGTCGAAGTAGAACATCGGAATGTAAGCAAAGCAGTCACCAGAGTCATAGTTGAGGGTACACGTGACATCTGGAAAGAACGGTGGGGCGTGACCCCAACAGATTAACACCAAAAATGTTGTAAGTGTGCATGTACGTTGTGTGTATACATATGCTCAGCAGGTGCTGACGGGAGTTTAATATTAAGTTAGTGATGGTGTTAGTAGCTTTAGCAATGTTAACACTACTAATGATGGACTGTTTTGGTTACGGCACAAGACTCATGCAAAGATGATGGTTAAATATGTTACTATAAAATGACATGCTATATATATATATATATATAAACTAGCTAGTTAACCTCATCAGATGTCATTAATTCATTGGATTCATTAATTAGTGAAATTAAGACTGCTCCCATAAATAATTCATAAACACCTCACCTTTAGGTATGATTTTTTCCAAAATAGTTCAGCCAATAATTAAGTGACTAAGAGAGAAAGTGATTGACACGGAATAAATGACCCATTATGTCACCTTGTTGAAGAGTGCCGATATAAATCCATCCACATCAACAATAAGGATTGTCCTCTTACACATGCATTAATAATAAATTCAAGACTTGGACAGCTAACATTATAGCCAATGACTTCCTAAAATACCGCATTATATCCACACGATAAAAGCCTGCAACAAACTAGGTAGATATATTATAAAAAATAATGATAATCAAATGGAGACAATAATTTCAAAACTGACATTACTGAGATGCTCTTTTGTTCAGGATGAAACAATCGATGCTGGACACAAGCGCTACCTACCGGGCTCCGAAGTACACTCCTGTTCACACTCTTCGCGTGTCAGAAACCTATTTTCGTTGCCCTTACAGCCCCCGTAGAGGAAGTCTTTGCATCGAGCCTCAAGTGGATCAAAGTACCAAAGCACAGAGTACTCCTTGCACGGGCCAGGGTTGTAGTGTAGGGTACACTTTCCTGTAAGGATAACCCGGGCCAGCATGCACGTCATGCACTCATGCAGGGCAAGGTAACATGCATATGTGGCTTATGGGGTCAGACCAGAATGTATTTTTGTCATTTCAACATTTGCGTGATTGCACAGAAAAAGGATCCCATTACAACTGATAAAACGTCATGGCGTCCACTGTCATATCATTACCAATAGTCATATCCCCATGCTTCTAATTCTTTCAATCTTGTCGCCAATGTACTTACTGTCAAAATGGGCAGTTTGACTAACATATTAATATACATCCCAAAGCTTCTAAATATAGCACTGAAAAATGCCATAATAAAATCTTCTTATCATTGCTTTTTTTAAGGCAACAAATATTGTTCAGAATTAACTACGCTCAGTAAACTGATATTGTAATCAATACTGTACCTTGTGTAACTTTAAATGCTTCTCATTAATTTTTTTGATAGATTCACACATTGGTTGATTGGTATTTGACATATGACTGATGGACGATTGGTCTAATCAGTCCACAAATAACATCAACAAACATTGGGCAGTGGTTTCATTACAGTTTCAATGTAACTTGTCTACAAGTGTTTCCCAATGTCAAAACCAATACATTTTCTTACTTAATTGTTTAGAAACAGTTTGTGAACATTAATGTGAACTTTGTAGACACAACGAAAATCTGGGAAAAAATATTTTTATTTGCCTTTGATGCATAACAACCTTTGTGTAAGGCTGGAGTAAAACTACAAGTACATGCCTCTATTCGACCATCAATATACTTAACAGTCAGTGCATACCATAGCCTACGCATGTCATCTTTGTCTTAGCATGCATGTTAGCAGTAACGGTAGTGCTATTTAGTACGTTATTTGTTAAAAGGGCAATCATGCAGTGAGTTTCAAGATGAAAACAAGAACATTACCAAGCCACATTTGAGAGTGAAGACTGAAGACTACACAAATTTGTGGTATATAGGAATATAATCTACATATTACAGATAACACAAGTATAGTCAGATAACACAAGTAAGACAGTTATGAATCATCCCCACTGTTCACATTACATCTGCTTGTTAAAGTTTTAAAACATTGATCGGCCTAATCTTTACAACACGACATGACCACCACACGAACACAGATGGCAATAGCTGACAATTCTGCCAACATCTAGATGGAGATACTAATTTCATTACAAATACTGAAATTACCTGAACACATAATTATAAATAGAAATAAAACAGATACACTTCTGCTGCACTAACAAACAACCACTTTCTTATTGTCACACTGTTCAAAATGCATAATTTCCACATATCAACATCTTGTAAAACAGTGTTAGTTGTACTATTCAATATTAATTAGTACTACACATACATGCATAAAAGTACTTTGGAGCAGACTGCGACAGGCAGAACACATTCAAAGAATGAGCGATGAGAGAGGGCACAAATAAAGAGGGCATGGAAAACAGAAGAGGGTGGTAGAAGAGAGAGGGTACAAATAAAGAGGGCATGGAAAACAGAAGAGGGTGGTAGAAGAGAGAGGGCACAAATAAAGAGGGCATGGAAAACAGAAGAGGGTGGTAGAAGAGAGAGGGTACAAATAAAGAGGGCATGGAAAATAGAAGAGGGTGGTAGAAGAGAGAGGGCACAAATAAAGAGGGCATGGAAAACAGAAGAGGGTGGTAGAAGAGAGAGGGTACAAATAAAGAGGGCATGGAAAACAGAAGAGGGTGGTAGAAGAGAGAGGGCACAAATAAAGAGGGCATGGAAAACAGAAGAGGGTGGTAGAAGAGAGAGGGTACAAATAAAGAGGGCATGGAAAACAGAAGAGGGTGGTAGAAGAGAGAGGGCACAAATAAAGAGGGCATGGAAAACAGAAGAGGGTGGTAGAAGAGAGAGGGTACAAATAAAGAGGGCATGGAAAACAGAAGAGGGTGGTAGAAGAGAGAGGGCACAAATAAAGAGGGCATGGAAAACAGAAGAGGGTGGTAGAAGAGAGAGGGTACAAATAAAGAGGGCATGGAAAACAGAAGAGGGTGGTAGAAGAAGACCATTATTAAAGTGGTGGGATAGTATGATGAGAGATCTAAAACAACCCAGATAGAACAGCAGAGAATCTGAGAAAATAGCATAATATCGAGAGAGATAGAGAAAAGAATATGTGATGTGGTATGGAATTAAGGGGAAGAAGAACACATATACATGATGCTAGCAGACAATGGTAAGAGCATGTTACCTGGTGTTGTCGGTGCCACGGCGGTGGTGGTTGTTTCGTTCATACATTCAGCCTCACACAGCTGGGCACTGATGAAACGGTTGCGATTGCCGCCACATCCTCCGTACTGGAACTCCTCACAGCGACCACTGACACTGTTGTAGTGGTAGCGGGACAGGCTGTTGAGGCAGGGGCCAGGTGCCATGGGCTGGTAGCAGTGTTCTATAGACACAAGCAGTGTGGGATAGTTCAGTGTTCACAGAGGGACCACGACCCATGGGTTGGTTATTTCAGCATTTGATATTACACGGCTGATTGAATGATATATTTAAAGGTACAAAGTCTGAATTTTTTTAGGCTGCCGGGAAAGTTCCTAGTTCCAATGTTTGTTTCAACTCTGGGAACATCAGGTAGAGCAGAACTAGATGAAGAGGTACAACAGAATTAGATGATCAGATAGAGCAGAACAAGATGATCAGGTAGAGCAGAACTAGATGATCAGGTAGAGCAGAACTAGATGATCAGGTAGAGCAGAACTAGATGACCAGGTAGAGCAGAACTAGATGACCAGGTAGAGCAGAACTAGATGATCAGGTAGAGCAGAACTAGAAGACCAGGTAGAGCAGAACTAGATTTAACAAGATTTAACAAGATTTGCCATCCAAGCCAAAGGCCCAGATGGCAAGTGGACAAGGAAGCCATTGGCTTATCGAGAGTCCAACAATGTTCACCTACTTATAACCCGCCCTCCTGATATATGTGTCAACCTTGTTTTTAAACATATTCACGCTACTAGCAGTTACACAATCTGTAGACAGTTTGTTCCATTCATTTATTGTCCTCTGTGAGAACGAGTGCTTCCTGATGTCCAATCTACATTGATCCTTTACTAATTTTACCTCATGTCCTCTAGTTCTGCTATCCTTCTTGAGTGAGAAAAACATATTTCTATCAATATTTTCATACCCATTCAATATCTTAAAAACTTCAATCTGATCTCCTCTTAACCTCCTTGTCTCTAGAGTTGTTAAACCACATTCTTTCAGGCGTTCTTCATAACTAAGGTCTCTAAGTTCTGGAATCATTTTAGTTGCTCTCCTTTGTATGCGTTCAAGCGTATCTATATCCTTCTTACGATATGGTCGCCATGCTTGTATACAGTATTCTAAATGAGGTCTAACTATTGCTTTATAAAGAGGTATAATTAACTTTTTTCCCTTGTATGTTATGTTTCTTCTAATCAATCCAAGAATTTGATTACCCTTTGAAGCTGCAATACCACACTGCTCTGAAACTTTCATATCAGCGCTTATTGTAACTCCTAAGTCCTTTTCTTTTACAGTAGTACCCAGAACAGTAGCTCCCATTTTATAGTTTACATTCAAGTTCCCATGTCCTGTATGTAGGCATTTACATTTCCCAAAATTGAACAGCATCTGCCATTTCAGGTAGAGCAGAACTAGATGACCAGGTAGAGCAGAACTAGATGATCGAAGCTGTCTAGGATTTCTTTCAGTTGAGTGCAGTGAATGAACAGATGAAACTGATAGGCAAGGCACTCAATACAAAAGGAAACATAAACAGAATTTAAAGAATCAAAAAAGAGTAGTAAGATTTGTTAAAACTAACTAGTAACGCACACCTGGAACTGCAACAAGTCAAATATAATATCAGAACTAAACTAGTCGTCCCTGTTGGACCGATGAAAAATCGCCTGGCTAACCTTTCTTTACAAAATGACTTGGTGGACATACCCTGTGACTGGTACGTGATCCCAGTGACCCAACAAGGTATTCGTTGTACTAACAACTGAATTATCAAGTGCCATACGGACATCTTAATAACTACATGAACTCTCTTTATCTAATGCGGTGGTCGGGGTCCACGATTTTGGACCACATTGTAAGCGAGGTGCATTACGTGTTCTCATATCTGCCACCAGGGAGCTACTAAGCAACAGTGATCACTGCCCGCTGCATCAAAGCCAAGAACGCTGTCGAAGCTACTGGCACTGTGTGCTGGCAACACTATCTATATGTCAATACACAGTTTATAGAGCTTATTAAACGAGTTAACTAGAGTCAATGTGTATTATTTTTAAATGTCACACCCTGTTGAATGTTAAACTGAATAAAATACATGTATGTATATCGTTATGGAATAGTATTTCTACAATGATGATGTACTGGACCAATAGGTCCACAAAAAAAATAATAACCTGGATCTGAGTGGCCAAAAACATATAAAAGTTGACAGACGTAGTATGAAAGCTACTTTAAACATATAACAGTTGACACACGTAGTATGAAAGCTACTTTAAACATGAGTTAACATACATAGTATGAAAGCTACATTAAACATATAACAGTTGACACACGTAGTATGAAAGTTACTTTAAACATATAACAGTTGACACACGTAGTATGAAAGCTACTTTAAACATAGAAAACAACAATAGGTAGAATTTATAATTGTTTCACTTCGTCTTTCAAATGATCTTGACCGAAGCATAATTTCATGATGCACTGCTTAACATTGATTCACCATTTCATATGCGGATGACGAATTCATTTCTTTGTGCATCATTAGCACCTTTAGTTAGGCATTTGGCACATCGGTTTTGCATCGCGAAAACGATTACATTTACGATGCAATTGAAGCATTATTCTGCACCCTGTTATACGGGGTGCAGAATAATGAGTTGTGACCGTAATAGAATAATTAATTTACTAGAAATAGCCACTCATGCTCCCAGCATAGACAGCTTGAAAGCTCAGTGCAGCCACATCTAATATCTCAAAAAACCCTGCATATGCTGGGGTCAAATGCTCACTTAAGAGCCCAGCCAGAAACCGAAAAGGAACAGTACAGATCTTAAACATAAAACACTTACCCTTGCCCTTTGACACCTCAAACTTGCGGATGTGTTTGTCACATGACTTCTTGCACTCCTCGAGGGTGTCGAAGGAGTTTGCGTTGCCCCCACAGCCACTATACAGGAAGCCCTCACAGGTGGCAGTCGCTTCATTGAAGAAGTAGCGCTGGATCGCAGAGTGACATGAACCAATGGCTTTCGGCAGCATGCACACGTCTGAAGACACAACACATTTACTACTTTGATAAATTCTATTATGTAAGTGCATTTTGCTGTTGAAGAATCAAAACAGTGAAACTCCATTTTCATGTGGTTGAAGTTAGTGTAACAGTGTTGTTCCTCATCCATACCGCCAACTGCTTGTTGCTGAGCTATCACACCCCACTTATAGATAGAAATTTCTGGCTACGTGGGATAGCTTACATGTTTACCCCTGTACGGGATCTTTTATTTCTCCTGGCAGAAGACAAGTATGGGTTTTAGCGTCTCATACGAAAGACATATATTTCCAAATACTGATAATATTGACAAATACAACATTACTCAGATAAGATGACATCCATATGATTTGTAGATGCTGCAAGGATCACCAAATGAGTCTCATGCATGTAATATTTTCTAGTATACCTACCCGGGTATGTGAAATTTGCCTACACAATAGTCAATGTCACATAATGTAATACATCAACATAATGTGTACATGATGGTATTTAACAGTTTAGTTTCTTGCAATATAATAAGTTACCATATAGCTACCCAATAGATGCTCTCTACCTAACAGATGTGCATTCCCATTTTTTAAAAGTGAAACGCACAAAAACAGACTTTCAGGAGTGAAGGCACGGTAAACACAGAGAGCAGCAATAATGTGTGCTGGTGGCATCACACAGCAGTCCGTGTGTGTGTGTGTGTGTGTGTGTGTGTGTGTGTGTGTGTGTGTGTGTGTGTGTGTGTGTGTGTGTGTGTGTTTAGCTACAAGGTGGCAACACATTGGTATCACTAGTATTTATTTTCGTGTTATTTTACAGCTTACTTACCACTGGCAAAACGTTGTTTGATTTTTCAGCGCTGATTCAGCACATAAGTAGGACATCTAAACATGCACAAAGTTTGTATGTCTGCCCACTCCTGACAGCTTGTGTCACCCCCGACAGCTTGTGTCACCCCCGACAGCTTGTGACACTCCCGACAGCTTGTGCCACTTACGAGAAACTAATAGAGAATTTGCATTCGCACATTGTGCATGTATTGGGAACAAAACGGTATGTACACTCAGTCGACATGTAAATGTTTTCAACATACGCTAATATTGGCATTATCATAATTCACAATTGCACCTTTGACATATTCATATTTCTCACAAAGCAGCAGTATATTAATTTAGTTAAAAAATGTTTATCTTGGAACATATGCCTCAAATGTCTGCAGATAAATATCAGTGCTCCAACTCACCAACAGGGGGATTTGCCCTGCACTGCTTGCGACACTCCTGTTCTGCAATAAACCGGTTCTTGTTGCCTTGGCAACCACCATACACGAACATCTTGCAGTAGCCATCACTTTTATCGTAATACCAACGCTCAAAGTATGCAGTACATGGTCCGGTTTCTTTCGGCAGGTGGCAGATATCTGGCAATTCAAAATATTACTTTCGTTAATTATTGTTAATATGTATTTACTGAAAAGCCATACAGAGAATCAAGAGGATAAACAATATTTAATACAGGTTTACAGAGTATACTCACACTGTCATGTTATATAAACTATTTTTTTCCTTATGAGAATTTATAAGCACCAAATGAATTCTTCACCATCAAAATACTACCAAAATTATCATATTTTTAAAATTAAAAACCATTCACCATCATACTGGATAACATGTTCTTAGTCAAAACCAACAAGAATGTGACATTTTATTTTTACGAAGGCAATATTTCAAAGACAATTTTGTAGAAAACATAACTGTAACGATTGTTAAAATGTTTATCTAGTACTTAGCTAAAATCTTTTAGACAATATGTAACATGATTTTATATGAACAATCTGACTTAGTACCTTAAGTTCATTAAACGATTTTAACTAACTACTCGATATAACAATTTAGCAATCATTACAATAAAAAAAAGATTATCTACAATCTACATTGTGGCTGAAACGTTGTCTTCGTGGAATAAAATGTTATTTGGTTGGTTTGTACCTTCAATGTTCGATTAGAAAAAAGTGTGCAAACCCACCAACTGTCTTCTCCTTGAGTAGTTCACGGCAAGTCTTCTGACACTCGTGCTTGCTGCTGAAGAGGTTGTTATTGCCGCCACAGCCGCCATACACAAACTCTGCACACTTGCTCGCAGACGCATCAAAGTACCAGCGCTTGAAGTATGCCTGACATGGCCCAGAGTCCTTGGGCTGGAGACACACTGCAGGGGAAAAGTTGAACATCCGTAGTGATAATAACAACACAATAGGAGAACAAACAAGAAAACATGAGAGCATCATCCGAAAATGGAGATGATGGAAATGGCTCGAACACTTCTTCAGAATGACCAGTAACGTACCTGCAAAAATAGAAGGGAAGAGGGGCAGATCAAAAACAATATGGAGATGAGCCACTGAAGAAGAACTGAAGGCAGTAAGGCTGACATGGGCCACAGTGACAAGGAGAGCCCACCATGATGGCAACAGATGAGAACTAGTACGAGCATCATGTGCCACGCCGGGGCATCAAGAGGATAAGTAAGTTATTAATTTAATCACTTAAAAATGTCCCAAGGTGTGGCAGAAATAATCTGTTTGGTGCACACAAGGCTGTTCTAGGCACATGGAATTTCTCTGGTCTTGAGTGATTGCACACCTTCTCATACATGCATTCAGGAGGAGGAGGAGGCAGAGGAGGGAGGAGGAGGAGTAAGAGGGAGGAGGAGGCAGAGGAGGAGTAAGAGGGAGGAGGAGGCAGAGGAGGAGGAGGAGGCAGAGGAGGAGTAGGAGGAGGAGGCACAGGAGGAGTAGGAGGGAGGAGGCAGAGGAGGAGGAGGAGTAGGAGGCAGAGGAGGAGGAGGAGAAGGTTTCCCTCTTTCCATGAGCACATATTAAAAGAATGTATAGATGAAACAATAATTAACCAATTTCAAGAAGAATTTAAAATGCAACAAGACAAATGTGTAATCACCTGTAGTACCTGGAGAGAGACATCTCTGTTCGCAGTCCTGTTTACTGTTGAACCTATTGTTGTTACCCTGGCAACCGCCATAAATGAATTGTTTACAGATGCCCTCAGAGTGGTCGTAGAACCAACGATGGAAGTTGCCTCGACACGGGCCAGTCAGAGACGGCTGGTTGCACACATCTGACGGTCACACAATATCGTTAAAAAAGCATTTTTACAAATGTATTTTATATTTTTCTTCTTCATTGTTAAAGCTGCCCGCGCATATAATTTGACCCATCGTGAATCAGGTTTGTTGACGTTAAAATCTGTACTTTGTGAATATTTTAAGCGATATCCTCAGTCTGTATAATAGTACAATATACTGTTAAAATTTTTTAAATCATCGAAAAAATTGATTGTGATCATTATATCAAGTAACTGACAAACATTTAAAAATAGAAATGATCCTATTTTGAAGCGACATTGTGTGTGATATGAAATGGCCTTGACCTTTTCTACTGATGTGGCCATCGCCTTGTTACAGCAACGATATCGCCTCACGTAAACCCATCTTCAGCAAGTGCTAGGACTATTCAAAACAGTTATTTTTTAACTTAAAATGTATTTTCTGTAAGCTAAACCAGTCACCTGGCGTGTGAGGTGCGACACATTGCCTCTCGCATACTTCCAGCGTCTCGTAGCGATTATCGTTGCCAAGGCAACCACCGTAGTGGAACTCCTCGCACCGACGTGTTTCTGGATTGTAGTAGTATCGTGTGACAGATGCGCGGCAACGACCCACGGACTTCGGCAGATAACACGTCTCTGAAATGTGTCAGGCATATCAATTAACTGAGAAACAACTGATATTTTTAATACAAACATTGCATGAAGTTAGCTAAATCTTTTCTAAGCCAATGTTTACCTGTTTTCTTTGGCACAAAAATTTACATTCCACCTGAGAATGACACAACCGTATATAGGTGTTTAATATTAAACCCCCTAGTCACCAAATATTAAACCCCCTAGTCACCAAATATTAAACCCCCTAGTCACCAAATATTAAACCCCCTAGACTTTATACACTACGCTACTGACTGATTAAAAAATGGATTTCCTATCTATCGCTTCACAGCGTGCAATGGAAAGCATGATTTATCTCGAAACGAACAAACTGAATATAATAGGCTTTGTGCATAAATGTTGATGTGGCTATGAATAATAGCAGAATTTGTTTGTCGTGGTTTCAGTGCAGCAACCAAACAACTCACCAATCTCTACATCTGGGTGCACACATCCCTTGTGACATTCTTCCTTCGTCTCAAAGTTGTTCCCATTTCCCTCACAGCCTCCGTACCAGAAGCGGGAACACTGGCCATATGAAGCATCAAATGCCCATCTCACTGTGTAGTTGCTGCACGGTCCTCTCTCATTCGGCAGACCACACTCAGCTAGACAGACCGTAGAACAGGGGAATTAACACATGGTCCTCTCTCATTCGGCAGACCACACTCAGCTAGACAGACCGTAGAACAGGGGAATTAACACATGGTCCTCTGTCATTCGGCAGACCACACTCAGCTAGACAGACAGTAGAACAGGGGAATTAACACATGGTCCTCTCTCATTCGGCAGACCACACTCAGCTAGACAGACCGTAGAACAGGGGAATTAACACATGGTCCTCTGTCATTCGGCAGACCACACTCAGCTAGACAGACAGTAGAACAGGGGAATTAACACATGGTCCTCTGTCATTCGGCAGACCACACTCAGCTAGACAGACCGTAGAACAGGGGAATTAACACATGGTCCTCTCTCATTCGGCAGACCACACTCAGCTAGACAGACCGTAGAACAGTGGAATTAACACATGGTCCTCTGTCATTCGGCAGACCACACTCAGCTAGACAGACAGTAGAACAGGGGAATTAACACATGGTCCTCTCTCATTCGGCAGACCACACTCAGCTAGACAGACCGTAGAACAGGGGAATTAACACATGGTCCTCTCTCATTCGGCAGACCACACTCAGCTAGACAGACCGTAGAACAGGGGAATTAACACATGGTCCTCTGTCATTCGGCAGACCACACTCAGCTAGACAGACAGTAGAACAGGGGAATTAACACATGGTCCTCTCTCATTCGGCAGACCACACTCAGCTAGACAGACCGTAGAACAGGGGAATTAACACATGGTCCTCTCTCATTCGGCAGACCACACTCAGCTAGACAGACCGTAGAACAGAGGAATTAACACATGGTCCACTCTCATTCGACAGACCACACTCAGCTAGACAGGTTCTACTGTGTGCATCTGTGATCAGGTTCTACTGTGTGCATCTGTGATCAGGTTCTACTGTGTGCATCTGTGATCAGGTTCTACTGTGTGCATCTGTGATCAGGTTCTACTGTGACAATCTGGTGTTGCAACGTTTAGTCACTGGACTCTCCAAATATGCCAAAAAATTTAAGAATAACAGAAAAGTGTCTGTGAATTCCAGTGAACAGGTATTATAATTACAATCTGATATCCAGTAATAAATTAAACATTAAATTTCCATCAAACTTAATGTGACCAAACTCTAAAATCGACCCTACAACAAACAGAAAGAGATAATAATATTGAGCTACTTTATTCCCTACCTCTCTTAGCAATCACACTTGGACATCCGGCATTATTGGGCCCTAGAGCGGCAGACTTTCCATTCGGACAGCAGCCGTATGTGGAGTCGGCACAGGTGGACACATATGGGCTCTCTACCGCACAGCCGAGGAAGTTCGGTCCCTCTGCGGTCTGGACGCCATCAGGACAACATCCGTAGACCATTGCATCACAGTCGGTATCACAACCATCGTAACTCGGGCCCTGTGCAGCAGTGCTGCCATCTGGACAACAACCGTATGCACTACTTTGACATTCGGCTTCACCTTCGCCACTGCCGGCATCACACCCCTCGTTGTTGGCACCGAGGGCAGCAGTCCTGCCATCAGGGCAACACCCATACGCCATGGATGCACAACCCACAATCCTTGCTGCAATGCCGGGGCAACCGAAGGAGTTGGGACCCTTGGCGTGGGTGCTACCGTCCTGGCAGCAGCCATACAGAGACGACGCACAGCCCGTCGAGATAACATTGCAGTCTCCCCCGTCACACGGCTCTCCAGAACTCTCCAGATCCTCTCCCTTGTCCTGTCTAGCCTCTGGGCAACCAAGGCCATCAATACCTACACAGAGGAGAGGGAAGGACCGGTTACGAACAAGGGCGTACATTTATGACTGCATAATTAGTAGCAACATAACTAAATTTTTACGCTAATCACACTAATGCTGTTATTACAAATTGGCATATATATATATGCTGAATATTAGAAATATCCATAACAAATATTGCCTTAATTATAGTCTTTATGAAGAACACGAATAACAATTTGGTGAAACCTCACTAGTTTATTTTTCAGTTTTTTCAGTAATCCGCACGTTTTTTTTTGAACAAATCTCAACACACTGTAAACGGCTTCATTATTCAGTGATTCATCAATACACACGATTTTTTGATTTAGCCAAAACCCTTGAGAACAATAAGTGTGCAGATAAATGAGGTTCCTATGTAACACCTTGAAATTTAAAATATCCTTTGATCTTATTAAAAACTTAACGACTTATAAACTGTCCTCAAAAGTGCATGCTGTATATGTACAAACCAGCAGCAGCAGTGACACCGTCAGCACAGCAGCCAAACTGCGACTGATGACAGCTGACCCGCACAGCTACTGGGGTCTTTGAAGGACACCCTTCATGGTCAGGGCCCTGTGCAGAGGTAACCCCATCTGGGCAGCAGCCGAAACCGTACTTGTCACAGCCGTAGATGTGTTCGGGACAGCCCTCGCCATCGATCCCCTTGGCGGCAGTCTGGCCGTCAGCGCAACAGCCGTACAGTGTGTCCTGGATCAATTATGACAAAGATCCCTCCTCAATTTGCTGCCGTCTTATTTTAGAATGACTACGTGACAAATCAAACCTATCCAATATCCACTTCAACATGCTATCTTGTTTGTGCAACTGTGTAATTTAGTGTTTATGAACACATTGGTTAAACTTGATATTTTTTTATCAGGTCCAGTCAAAAGTCAGCGAAAAATGGCAAAAGTTGCTCCACCTCTATTTACTCTTCCATAAGGCTATTTACTCTACCATAAGGCTATTTACTCTACCATAAAGCTATTTACTCTACCATAAGGCTATTCCCACTTTCACAAGTTACTCACTCTAACCTTTACGTTAACATACCGTAAGACGATTCTGATTGCAGTATTCTTGTGACTCCTCACTGATCACATCTTCATCATCATCTATTAATAGTTTAAGAGTTCCGGTTCCAATTTTTAAAGGTGCTTCAAAATTATATAAAATTGCTTGGTTGGACCAGAATTGGCCCAGGCGGTTTTTAAATGAATTTATGGATTTTGCCTGCATGACTGATTCAAGGAGGGAATTCTAAGGCTCAGTCACTCTGAGAGGGAAAGCATTTTTTCTTATATTTGATCTTTGAGTAAACACTTTTAGCGTATAACCTCTATTCCCTGTCCTGAAAGATGCTTCATCTCATTTTATAAGTTTTGGTGAGGATTTAATGTTGTATATATTGTGCATAATTTTAAAAACTTCACTCATATCTCCTCGTAAACGTTTATAAGTTAATGAGGGTAGTTTTAGCGAGTTTAGTCTTTCTGCATAAGTTCGGTTACTCAGACAGAAAGATAGAATTAGAGGACATGAGGTAACATTAGTAAAGGATCAGTGTAGATTGGATATCAGTAAGTACTCATTCTCACAGAGGACAATAAATGAATGGAACAAATTATCTACAGACTGTGTAACTGCTAGCAGCGTGAATATGTTTAAAAACAAGTTGACACATATCTCAGGAGGGTGGGTTACACACAGATAAATCTACTCATACCTGGTCATTTTTTGGTTGCTCTTCTTTGGACGTTTTCTATTGCAATCATGCGTTTTAACTATGAAAGTCAAATCTTTTGATGTTTTAATGAAATTATGCACTCATTTGAACCGACTGTTCTTATTACCACATCAACAAACCTGATTTGGGCTCAATCAATTGAGGAGGGAGTCTGAATGAAATCTAGAGAAATGCACAGGGCACCCACCTTACATGTGTACTTGGGACACCCGTAGAGGAATGGCCCCTGAGCTGGGGTAATGCCATCGAGACAACAGCCAAAATCCATCTCTACGCAAGCACCCCGTGGGATGGGGTCACTAGCAGGACATCCAAAGTAGTTGGGGCCCTCGGCTGCCACCAGACCGTCTGGGCAGCACCCGTACTGTGTTCCCTTGCAACCCCCGACAATGAGCAGGTTGTCTGCAATACAGAACCACTCTTTTGGTACAGCATGGCTGCTATGGAAACTATCTATGGAGTTCAGAAAGATGGTTTATAACGACAAACCCATGAACAACTATACGGATGATGGTATCTTAGAGTGAACATGTTCTGCTCCACAAAATAAAATTTAGGTACAATGGAATATGTACCACGTACTTATATACATCTACCACCTCCAGAGCAAAACTCTGGAATTTCCTTGATAGTTACCTAATTTGTGTTAAAAAAAATTACAGTTAAAATAATAAATAGTTGAATGTATAATTTAATGTACAAATTTTGATAGGTTGGAATGTAAATAATAATCATTTGGCCTGCCAGGAATAGATGTGAAAATTATGTTGATGTACTGTAACTTAAAATTAGTCTGACAGTCTAATTATTTAGTTTGGCATGGTCTTACATGTAATAGGGTAATTAATGTAAGTATTACACTTCTTTTTGTCCCTTTTCAACAACTTGCATTTATGTAATGTGGTAATAATGTTACTATTTCAATTTGGTTTATCTGATGTTGAAATAAATACAGATTCATTCATTTACCGTCATCACACGGCTGGTTATTGCAGTCCTCGTACACAGCAGGACGCTCGTTTGTGTCGCAATGTCTCATGTTAACAGGTGCACCGTCAGAGAGACACATCACCTCTCTCTTCTTCTGACCTCCCCCGCACTCAGCCGAACACTGCAACAGACCACAGTGATCTCAGGCATTATATACAATATGTGTATTACTCAACTGAACACTGCAACACAGCACAGTGATCTCAGGCTTTATATACAATATGTGTATTACTCAGCTGAACACTGCAACACTGCACAGTGATCTCAAGCATTATATACAGTATGTGTGTTAATCAGCTGAACACTGCAACACAGCACAGTGATATCAGGCATTATATACAGTATATGTATTACTTAGCAGAACACTGCAACACTGCACAGTGATCTCAGGCATTATATACAGTATGTGTGTTACTCAGCTGAACACTGCAACACAGCACAGTGATCTCAGGCATTATATACAGTATGTGTATTACTCAGCAGAACACTGCAACACTGCACAGTGATCTTAGGCATTATATACAGTATGTGTGTTACTCAGCTGAGCACTGCAACACAGCAGTGATCTCAGGCATTATATACAGTATGTGTATTACTCAGCTGAACACTGCAACACTGCACAGTGATCTTAGGCATTATATACAGTATGTGTGTTACTCAGCTGAACACTGCAACACAGCACAGTGATCTCAGGCATTATATACAGTATGTGTATTACTCAGCAGAACACTGCAACACTGCACAGTGATCTCAGGCATTATATACAGTATGTGTGTTACTCAGCTGAACACTGCAACACAGCACAGTGATCTCAGGCATTATATACAGTATGTGTATTACTCAGCAGAACACTGCAACACTGCACAGTGATCTCAGGCATTATATACAGTATGTGTATTACTCAGCAGAACACTGCAACACTGCACAGTGATCTCAGGCATTATATACAGTATGTGTATTACTCAGCAGAACACTGCAACACTGCACAGTGATCTTAGGCATTATATACAGTATGTGTGTTACTCAGCTGAACACTGCAACACAGCACAGTGATCTCAGGCATTATATACAGTATGTGTATTACTCAGCTGAACACTGCAACACTGCACAGTGATCTTAGGCATTATATACAATATGTATTTATGAAAACAACAACATAATTATTTGACATGGTGTTTAACACGGTGATGTTTAGAATATTTTGACAGACTCTTCACCAACAGATCAAAGACAATGTATCTTGTCACCAACCCCTATCAGCCATCAGTGAACACAAACAGAACACAGGACATTCGTGTTCTACGAAGGATATCAGACCATGAGAAGAACTGGTTAGGAGAAAAATAAATATAAGCAAATAAACAATAAATATCCTTTAAATGTAACGTGCCCTGAGCTGAGATGATCAGGGGCTCCCACCAGTCCCTCTCTAGCTTGTGTCACATGACCTTGGTCACCCTGATCATGTGATATGACCGTAGCATCATCACTCAGCTGACAACAACTGAGTGAATCGGTCGAAATATTTGGAACGAATACCAAGTTTCTTGAGAGGTAATTACACGTCAAATATCACATACCAAGATATTGGAGCATCAATCCATTCAACGTCTAATGTTGACTCAAAATAGGCCAGCTAGATTTCGACGTTTTAAATGAAAAAGTGGGATAAGCAATGAAATACCTATAAACGATATAAACTGTCCCTTCACCGTAATGGAATTAAAACCAATCCACATAAAAAACAAAATGTGTATCAACAGAAATCATATACACAGAACACCCGCTCATAAGACATTCTTACTAGAACGATTATTCCTAGAAATTATCCATAACATTTTGATATGGGTTTGTTTACATTAAAAATAAATGCACAGCTATATATACAAACTGATAGGGCCATTTCGTCACAAAGTCATCGAAACCGGTGACCAATTTACAGATCAAATGGCGCTATGAACGGCAATGTTCGTACGATTTACCTTTCCAAACGGTGCGCTGAACCAAGTTGCTGTGCTGCAGTCAACTGCCGTGCACCGTTGCTCCTGCAGCATCTTTGCCTTAGCATCACATTCAGACTCCATGGCAACAGTTAGAGTGTCACCATTGTCGACGGCGCAGACGACGCGACGCTTCTGGACACCAGCGCCACATCGCACGGAACACTGCAATAGCAATCGACCATGACATGAACTAAAGCAGGGAACTACATAAACAGGGACTTAGATAAAAAGACAATACAAATGATATCCTGCATCAGGTTTTCATCACATCTGAACCTGGTTCCGTAGCATACATTTAAAAATAACAATAACTCTGAGTGGCAGCAAATTATAAATACTTTATGAACAAGAGAATTTGAATAAAAATGGATAGATCATATCTCTTCCGTAATCCCAGTGGACAAAGTGAAAAAAGTTGCTAAAAAGACCCTTTCGACCACTTTTCAACACAACTGAATGCATGATATTCTATAATCTTTATCTTGGCCCTATTTTTTAAGAATGATGTTAAAAAAAGTGGGATAAACAAATCTATATGAACCACTGGTGGTCATCGGTCTACTTACTTCACCCCATTCGGAGGCGTGCCACTTAGGCTTGGGCACACAACTACTAGGGCAAGGGCGTTCAACTACGGGTCGTCTGCCAAGGTCACACGTGTCATCGGGGTAGATCTTGCCTTCCTGCGTACTACAGACTGCGGTCCTGGTCTCTGCCCCGCCGTCACAGCTGTCTGGACACTGCAGGACAATGGTCAACATGAACACTACTCATGTGTTTCTGTTTTTTCATATATAGGGGCTACACATAAAGTATGTCACGCTATATTTTGACTTTTTGACACCTCCCACCCCCTAATCACACTTCAGAATGCTGTCATGTATACCCCTCTAAAACTACGTTCGTTTTGAGAAATATGATAACCAAGACACCATCCCACCTCCATGTAACGCGCGTAAATGTCAAACAAACTGACAAACCTTTTGGTTGTTATGATGCACCCTTGTGTATTTACCACAACATACCAGAAAAGAGATAACATACCATTTCACAAATACAAAAATCATTCACTTAAAAGTAATGACACACCAATTATAGTCAATGGAGTGGTTTTTGCTAGTCCTGAGCATTTGCTATGTTTTGATATCTTGCTGGATGTCATGTTAGACATGTCATCAGTTGGATATATCAGTCACTGGGAATATAAACGTCCGACAAAGTTAACTTTTTTGAGAAAAATTTGCATAAACAGGTTTTGTAGACATATAAAAAAAACGATTGTACTACGAGTGATATATGAAGATAATCCAAAATGGTCAGACTGGGAACATCAATAAATTTGTCTAAATTAACATGGACTGACCTTAGTTCTCTCAATGTTAGTATATTGCCCCACAACTCACCCCTTCCCAGTCAGACGTGACCCATTCCACCCCCTCGCAGGGCATCTCGTTGCACTCTCGAGATTCCTCGGGTTTCTTTTCCGGGTCACAAGCACCCATCTGTGTGCAGCGGACCATGCGGATCTGGGTTCCAGGCCCACAAACCTGGTTGCACTGTGGGAGAAAACAGCACAGACTTCACATCATTAAAGGTACAATGAATGATCACTTGTTATGCAAGCAATGGTAAACAAGATGTTCAAGTTGAAACATTAAAATAAACAAATAATGGTAAAATTATATGGACAAATTTATTGGGAAAAACATTGCATTTTTCAAGTCTAAACCTTATGATGAATGAACAAGTCAGGACATTAATATGTGTTTTGGTGAACTGACGAGCTTGGGTCTCAAGAGGATTTTAGTGCAATAGAAGTATTTTATATATTGTTATCATATTATAAATGTGCGTACACAGAAAAATTACAACGCTAATTAATAATTATTATTACATCTTTCATAACAATTCTATTAGTTTATACGCAGGACAGCCCATTCCACAGAATCAAGCCTCCCTTATAGAAAAAAATACTGGATAACACTCTTGGGAATTTGTATTGGTTTTCTACAAATAATAAATGTTCTAGGCGATATTACGTTGTGGATATTAAGTGAAGAAGCTATAGATGGCATCCACTCACCGCAGACCAATCCCCAATCTCCCAGGCCATCGTCACGATCTCCACTGATGCTGACATCTTTTCTGGCTGTGTCATCGTCACCGGGAACAAATCCGACACGTCCCACTCTGACGTCAGTCCTATTTCAGAGGTTGTGTCCTCATCCTCCGATGTTGACACTTCCAGTTCCGACACTAGTTCCGACATGTCTTCTGGTGACGTACCCGCTTCGGAATTGTTTTCCTCTGATGGTGACACTTGCGGTTCCGACACGCTTTCTGATGGTGATACTGACATGTCTTCTGGCTGTGACTCTGGTGATGTTTCGGGTGACGCATCAGGGACAGGATCTTCTGACTTGGACACCTCCGTTTCCTCATGGGGCTGAGCATAGGGACACGTAACCCCAGTGTCACAGGACCGTGTGGAGGGCGGTCGCGGGTTGTCCTGACAGAGACTGTCCTCGACCATGACGTAGATGTCAGCTTCGTGTTCCTGCTGACAGAAGACGGTCCTCTCCTGGCTTCCCATGCCACATTCCACAGAACAGTCCTCCCAGAAACCAACGTACCAACTGTAACACGACACAAGTAACACGTTACATGTAACACAACACATGTAACACATTACATGTAACATTACACAAGTAACATATTACGTGTAACACGACACAAGTAACATATTACATGTAACACGACACAAGTAACACGTTACATGTAACACGTTACATGTAACACGTTACATGTAACATGACACAAGTAAAATTACATGTAACACAACACAAGTAATATGTTAATGTTATGTGTAACACGACACAAGTAACATGTAACACAACACAAGTAACACGTTACAAGTAACATGATACATGTAATACTGTTAACTCCTGCAAGAAAACCCAGAGAGTTTCGAGCATCTAGTTCTGATCTACTTTTTGTTCCTAGAGTTGAAGCAAACATCAGAAGTAGGGCGTTCTCACATAAAGCATAAATTATTAAATTCATCTCAACATGGAATCCTTAAAGCGAGGTCATGCTTAACAAATATGTTATGTTTTTTGGAAGAAATCACTAAGTGGATAGACGTGGGATCACCAGTAGATATTATCTACTTAGATTCTCAGAAAGCTTTTGACAAAGTGCCACATCAAAGATTACTACTTAAATTAAAAGCCCATGGTATCGGGATAGCATAACTGACTGGATAGAACAATGGCTGACTGACAGAAGACAATGAGTTGTAGTAGATGGAGAAGTTTCAAATTGGAAATCGGTTTTTAGTGGGGTACCTCAAGGATCAGTATTAGGACCTATATTATTCTTAATATATATCAATGACTTGGACGACAGAATAAACATGTCTCATTGTCCACTTACCTGGCCTGACACTCCTCTGTGTTACATGTCTCACTGTCCACTTACCTGGCCTGACACTCCTCTGTGTTACATGTCTCACTGTCCACTTACCTGGCCTGACACTCCTCTGTGTTACATGTCTCATTGTCCACTTACCTGGCCTGACACTCCTCTGTGTTACATGTCTCATTGTCCACTTACCTGGCCTGACACTCCTCTGTGTTACACGTCTCATTGTCCATGGGCTTGGTTGACACGTCACACAAGCTCATGTCAACCTCACTGTCACGACTGTCCATGCACTTAATGCTCCTCTGACGATCACCTCCACAGCACATACAATCTCTTATTACACAGGTACATACAATCTCTTATTACACAGGCACATAGAATATCTCATTACACAGTCACATACAATCCCTCATACAGGCACATACAATCTCTTATAACACAGGCACATATAATCTCTCATTACACAGTCACATGCAATCTCTCATTACACTGGCACATACTATCTCTCGTTACAGTCATACTTAACTCTGTTATTACAGTCACAATCTCTCATTACAGTCATAGTTACACTCTCTCATTACAGTCACATCATATAATTGCAGTTACAATCTCTCATTACACAATCACATTTACAACATATCATTACAGTCACATTCAATCTCTTGTTACAGTCACATTCAATCTCGCATTATAGTCAGTTACTATCTCTCATAAAATTTCTCATAGCCCAATGTCCCATTATGCAGTCAGTTCTCAAAACAAGATGTTTACACAGTTTTGCTTAGAAAGTGATCAGCCTCCCAGTCAGACATTCACCTGTATTGCAGTGTCGACTACAGCTTCCCCAGACTCCCATCTCCCACCTGTACACCTCCTCCGCCTCCTCCAAGGAGTTGGGAATGTAGAACTCATACAGGATCTCCGGGCTGTTGGCCAGGGTCTGGGATAGCAGCTGCAGAGGAAGATGGTCATATGTCCTCATTTCAATGCACCCAGTAATGAAGGTCAGGGGTCAATACACCCAGTAACCAAGGTCAATGGTCAATGTACTCAGTCACCAAGGTCAGGGGTACAGTCTGTGTAATATTTACGTGTTCTCAATAGTGAAATTGTATTTGAGCATAGTACCTTGCTCTCTGAGCATATCATGGTGCTTTTTAAATTGTGATGTGTAAAAGGCTTAGATTTGTTCTAGAGGACAACATAAGGTTACTTTTAAGAAATAACACTGAAGACATGCTGAAATCTTCCGGACTTTAGTTTTCTTGGACAACTGGAACTATTAATCTCATTTACTTGGCAGCAGTTAATCGTACCACAGACTGCAAGAATGCGTTATTTCAGCATTAAGAACCTACTGTCATATAGACGGCTTCAGTGGTCGGGCCATTCGCTGACAAATACTCCGGGTCGACTTCAGGAACTTTGCCTCGAATGTATTTGAACTTTGTGCCAGCAATGTCGTACATGCCCGAAGGGTCGATCACCCATTCCTTGTTGAAGTAGAAGTCGCCACCCACACTGCGCACAGCTGTTGACAGAAAAAACAAAAAGATAAAACTCCCTCCTCAACTGATTTAGCTTATCGTGAATTAGGTTAGTTGATGTTAATATCTGTAGACATGAATAGTTTAAGTAATACACACAGTCAGTTTAATAAAAGTGTGTAACTACTAATTTAACGTGTGATTAGCCTTAAGTCATAGTTTATAAATAATTTAATACTTTGTCACTCTGATGATTTCATCAAAACTAAATCACAGATCTGTACAAACAAGCATGTTGTAGGTTTGGTTTTCATGGAAATAATTTTAAAATGAGCTGAGGGAAACATTAAATTGTTCTGCGGAAATCTTGACATATTTAAAAAAAATGTATGTTGCTATGTTGCATGATGCATTCGCAGTCCAGAGAACTCAGATTAAATACAAAAATTATGCATTCATAGTCCAGACAACTGTCTGATTAAACACAATAAATGATATGTTCGCAGTCCAGACAACTGTCAGATTAAACACAACAAATGATGCATTCGCAGTCCAGACACCTATCAGATTAAACACAAGAAATGACACATTCATCATCCAGACAACTGTCAGATTAAACACAAGAAATGATACATTCGTAGTCCAGACAACTGTCAGATTAAACACAAGAAATGATATATACGTAGTCCAGACAACTGTCAGATTAAACACAAAAAATGATACATACGTAGTCCAGACAACTGTCAGATTAAACACAAGAAATTATACATTCGTAGTCCAGGCAACTGTCAGATTAAACACAAGACAACTGTCAGATTAAACACAAGAAATGATACATTCGTAGTCCAGACAACTGTCAGATTGACACAAGAAAAAATATTTTAGTGAAATGATTTGAAATATACCAATGATAATCATATCAATTTATGTTTTACTATAACGATAGCATTAGTGCCTGGCTATAGACAGTGGTGGAATTATGCAAATAAAAAGATTTCATGCAGTAATTGAAGCATGGCTTAATGTTTCCCAGAGATGTGTAGATGGAAGTGTCCATCTTCCAAGGGGTGGGCAGTTTGAATGGTTCTGCTACACTATGATAACACTTTTGAACCTTTTATATTAATTGATATTCTACTATTTCATTGTATTTTAAGGAAATAAATAAGTGACTAATTGATTGATGAAACAAATATCTTACCATTAACCTATATTTATTATAAACATCTAGATATCCGTTAGCAAAAAATCTATAGAAATTCAGATTCTATAGAAATAGCTTAAGTCTATTTCAATTTTCACTAGATTTGTATAGAATTTTATAGAATTAAACAGAATATTCTATAAAAATTCTATAGAATATTTTCTGAATTCTACACAGCTGTGTCCACAGAAATCCTATAGACTACTCTATAAAAGAAAATTTAATAGAGTATTTTATAAAAATTCTAGATTGTTTTGTTGAGGGATGGGTGTGTAAACAAACCATCTTTACTTAAAATGACCTACTAAATATGTGAGGAGTTGAGCATAAATTAATGCTAACATACTAGATGCTAGGATCCACTCACCAAGGTAGTTTTTGCTGGCTGTCTTTTCCTGTATGTGGATATTGGTTGCTCCAGCAGGGATCAACAAGATATCATTGTAGCCTAAGACCAAATAAAACTGATGTCATCATTACAAGGTACAACTGTAATTACTATTGACAAATAAATTAATATAAAGAAATGGAATATGACGGGAATTTTATGCATGGTAAATGATAATTATATTACATCATGCAAGTCTAAATATATCACAATTCAATGTTAAGAAGACAACATCTGATAACTATATTTTACTACTTTTTTATTTTGTGCACTGTAGCATGTCTTGCAATATATCTAATCTATACACATCTGCAACAATTTTACTTGTTACAAGAACAAATAAACTCTCTCTCACATGACAGTCAATTAATCAACACAAGTTCATGACTAGCACAAGGAATGATTAGACATAAAATAGAAAACCAAAGAGAACTGATCAGGAACAGGACTAAACATACCAAGAATGAGTTCATCAGTTGTCACAGAGCCTTTCTTGAAGTGACAAGATGAGCCGTCTCCCCCACACACCCGACACTCATCAAACTCCTTCTCTGATCCTAGCGTCCCGTCACATCCCACTGGCTGAAATACAACATCTCCCCATCAGCATCCTCGTGTACCAACACAGAGGGTGACACTACATACAATGTTGAGTTAATACACCAGGGGACGACACTGCATACAAGGTTGTGAGTTAATACATGACAGGGCGATGCTGTGAAACTTGCCACTTTGTTTTGTAAATGTCTCTAACAGGGCAAAGGTGTGGACAAAAAAGCTGTAGGTATTAATTAAACTATACATTATAGTAACTGTTTATTAATTTGGGAAAAATTTTGCTTTACTTTTGTGTATTTTTTAATAGATTTTAAGCCTGAGTAAGGTATAAAATTGAAGTAACATTCTAACTAATAGCAAGCAATACAAGTAAATATGTCAATATTTTGGAAATTCAAATGCACTTATGACTTAATTAGTAATAAGAATAAATAACCTATTAACTTTAAAAAGTATGCAGCACTGATAACTTAATTGTTTTTAAAAAATGCTTACACCAATTACTGAAAAATAAAACTAGAACAAAATTATATTGCTATATAATATTTTATTGTTGCATTCAGACATGAAACAAAAAACTGAATGAATTTCTAACAAGTTGTTTTGCAGAAATATGGCTACATCTTAGCTGGTATCTTAAAAGATAAGCCACGTGTACCCTGAAGGACAAATACTTGGTAGTTCTAACTTCCAGTTGCTGACATCAACATCTTGGAATCAGTGACCCCAGACAGATAGTAAAGTCTGCCAAATGTAGCAGACCCTAATTGTCAACAACCAGTCCTGTTGATGTTAGCCACTGTACCCTAGAGACCCCCTAACACCCCACCCACTAACTACTGTTATTGTAAGAGAGCAAGTATGTGTTCTCATTAAGGCCCACCCACAGCTCAGTGAACACATAAAGCAGCCACTGTTTATGTGCACCTACCTTTTTTAAACAACAAACTTTGGTGAGGATTAACAGGAGATTGCAATCAGTGGATGTTTGTTAAACACGGCATCATTAAGGGATTCCTCCTAAGTTATATTTTTTCGCTCTTCTTACTTAATTTTCACAAAAACTTTTACCAATCTAGTATCTACTATGACATGCCAGCTCATTTGTACAAATCTGTTTTTAGTGAAATCATCAGACGAACTGATAAATTATTTTTTATCCACTACAAATCTGAACATCAAAGAACCTGATTCTTTATGTGCTAATTCCCAGGGTAAATGAGGAGGGAGTTTTGAACTGAGAATTGAGGAGGGAGTTTTAAACTGAGAATTGAGGAGGGAGTTTTAAACAGAGAATTGAGGAGGGAGTTTTAAACTGAGAATTGAGGAGGGAGTTTTAAACAGAGAATTGAGGAGGGAGTTTTAAACTGAGAATTGAGGAGGGAGTTTTAAACGGAGAATTGAGGAGGGAGTTTTAAACAGAGAATTGAGGAGGGAGTTTTAAACGGAGAATTGAGGAGGGAGTTTTAAACTGAGAATTGAGGATGGAGTTTTAAACGGAGAATTGAGGAGGGAGTTTTAAACGGAGAATTGAGGAGGGAGTTTTAAACAGAGAATTGAGGAGGGAGTTTTAAACGGAGAATTGAGGAGGGAGTTTTAAACTGAGAATTGAGGAGGGAGTTTTAAACAGAGAATTGAGGAGGGAGTTTTAAACGGAGAATTGAGGAGGGAGTTTTAAACGGAGAATTGAGGAGGGAGTTTTAAACGGAGAATTGAGGAGGGAGTTTTAAACGGAGAATTGAGGAGGGAGTTTTAAACTGAGAATTGAGGAGGGAGTCTTCAACCCGGAATTGAGGAGGGAGTTTTAAACGGAGAATTGAGGAGGGAGTTTTAAACTGAGAATTGAGGAGGGAGTCTTCAACCCGGAATTGAGGAGGGATTACTAAACCCTGAATTAAGGGGGAGTCTTAAACCGAGAATTGAGGGAGATTTTTAGACCAAAAATTGAGGAGGGAGTCTTAAACCCAGAATTGAGGAGGGAGTTTTAAACCCAAAATGAGGTTACCAGAGAAATTATATATATATATATATATATATATATATATATATATATATAATTATATATATATATATATATATATAAAACAATATATGGTGAAAGCATTTCAGATGCATGGAATTTGTTGCCTGTGTTATATCCCAATCATTCCACGAAACACCAACAACTCTTGTTGTAGCCACCTGTCTCCTCCGTTGAGCAGTTGGGGGAAAACTAGGAGAGTAAGGTTGAAAAGGAAGATCATTAATGGAAGGGAGTGATTCTGGGATTTGAACACATTATGCTGTTGCCATGTACTAAAAGTTTATGGCTTTAGACTTGAGTGGAGACAGGACAAAGTCATCTTGTTTAGGACCAGACAATGTGTCCTTGTTGATCCCTGGGAAACGTTCTCCCTAGGGAAGGCCAGGTGTCTGCGAGATGGATCATGATTTATTTTCCCATCGGGAATAATGATAACGTTTTTAATGATGTTCGCAAATTTATATTCTGGATATTCTGAAAATCAACTACGTTAATAATTATTCTTTCATCAATCTGCTGGTCAAAATTGGTCAAATTCTCAATTTTTTTCTCAAGAAAATCAACATATAAGATGCTCCCTATGAAATGACAACTACATTGTGTCTTCAGGTGAATTTGATATAAAAATTATAAAAACAATAACATTAAAGCATCTTTCGTGCCTTAATATTTGGAAACCAAGCTCCCGGCACATCAAAAGAAAAGGGTTAGTCAATCGCAAAATCGGTATAGAATTTTAAAGTTGACAATAGATGGAAGAATAAATAGGGAGCCAAGGAGGCTGAACCTAGTGTAATTAAACATCAGATTAAAGCATTGTGCTGGTACACCGTAGTAACTCAGGTACACGGTAGTAACTCAGGTACACGGTAGTAACTCAGGTACACCGTAGTAACTCAGGTACACCATAGTAACTCAGGTACACCGTAGTAACTCAGGTACACCTTAGTAACTCAGGTACACCGTAGTAACTCAGGTACACCGTAGTAACTCAGGTACACCATAGTAACTCAGGTACAAGGTATGTAGAGGTTGATGTATATAGTAAGCTAGATAGCAAACACCAATCTGTCCTCTAGAAGATGGATAGAGGCAGCATCCTAGTAAGTAGTAGACGTCCAGACAGACACCTCTGTCAGTCCATCACATCTGAGGAAGCTAAATACATTAGCCGCCTCCCTGACATCAGTTACCTGTCTAAGTGGCAGTACAACACATGTATCACTAAACAACATGGCAACTTATTGACATTTCTCATCATGTCATAGCCAGTTCCTAGGCTCACGCTAACCATTCACCTGTGGTCAAAAACATTAAGTTTGGCTAACAGTGGAAAACCACGCTTGTTAATCACCAATCTCAGAAGAAATCAAGATCAGCTGGTGGAGATGGATCGGCCCCACACTTAGGAGATATGGTATTAACAACACACAATAGCAAAACCCTGGGCCCCTAAGGGTAACAGGAAAAGAGGAAGGCCAGAATTAACATGGAAACCAACTGGGATGGAGTTCTTGTAAGATGGCAGAGATGGCACTTAGCAGCGGTTATTGGCCTTACATCCCAGCGGGGTGCAAAGAGGATAAGAAGGTAAAAATGGAAACCATATTACCAGCTTGGCTGGAAAAAAGGATGTTGGTTAAGAAAAAACAATCACATTTATATAAACCAAATGGCTAAAAGATTTAGAGTTTTTAGCGATTCTGGTAAGTTATGCAAACCAATCACATTTATATAAACCAATTGGCTTAACGATTTAGAGTTTTTTCTGGTTAGTTATGCATCTGACCTTAGGTTCCAGAGGTTTTTAAAAATCGCTACAATAATAACACTTCTATTGCTCCTAAATCCTGAGGGACCAGAGTTCAGAGCCACAATGAACCTGAATCATTAAGCATGATGTCATGAACAGTGAAGGATTTAAGGTGGAAATGCACTGAAAAAATGTCTTGGGATTTTTGTGGTAGGCAGCTGACTGGGAGTTTGTTACAGATTTTAGGTGCAGCTACAGAGAAAGCACCAATTAGAAGTTCTATTATTATCATATTCACTTATTTCATTGTGTACAATGTAGTTTTTAAACATGAACTTCAACCGAAGCGCGAATTACTTAT
Organism: Lamellibrachia satsuma; assembly: GCA_033239005.1. NCBI lineage: Eukaryota > Metazoa > Annelida > Polychaeta > Sabellida > Siboglinidae > Lamellibrachia > Lamellibrachia satsuma. The sequence goes on from BSQZ01000023.1 coordinate 4,600,456, forward strand.
ATTAATGTTAATCGCTGGCACTGCCTTAATTGCTGGCCCTTACTCCAAGGTTTGGGCAGGTGTTAATGCAGTGCCCGTATATATTATATCTCTTTATACATTGAGGCCATCGATTTGTGGTATTTTCTATTTCCCTGTGTGGGATATTTAACATCCCAAGACATAGACACCAGGCAGGGGGATCAACAGCAGCTCTCACTGTCTATTTGGGGTGAACCACTACAAATAAGAGACCCTGTGGCAGTTACCACCCTCTGTGCTAGCCCCTCAGCCTGGTATGACAGACTACAAAGACTGGCTAGTCTAAGTAAGGGTATCTGGCATGCATGCAGACTAGCAACTAGTGAAATATTCACAGTACAATAAATTAACTAACTAATTAACTCATATTATAGCAACCTTCCTAGTTTCTGTCTTTAGCAATAATCCATACTATTGAATGAAATCTCATTTACCCCACCAGCGTTGTTTCCAACATTCACTGCGCATTTTCAGTGAATGCATATTTTTTACTTCCACATAACATAATGTGTGCAGCTTTGGGCTAATCAGAGTTAACATGTTTTAAGACCAATACTTCAAACATTTAAGACCGTTTTCCATGACAAATCCAATACAAAATAACAAAGAAATTTTGTTCAAACTGGGTGTTTGAATGTACTGGGTTTTGAATGTTATTTTGTATTGATTTTATCATGGGAAAAGGCCTTAACTAGGAGCCATTTATTTATTCGGTGATCAAACCATTTAATTTGATTAAAGAAGCCTATCACTCTGTAATATGCAGACTGTTCCACCTCTGTTGAATTACAACCTGGGGCCTAGGCCTAGCTGAAATCCAATTTAAGACCTTTCTTTAAAAATTATCATTGTAAAGACTTTTTAAGGCCTTAAAATGCAAGATCCAATTTAAGATATCTTAAGACCTTCTAAGATTGTGCATTCTGAGGGGAAATAGAAAAAAGTGCCCCACAAAATGGTTTGTAAAAGCACTAGCTGCCAGTGGCAGTGGTTTGTGAAAGCACTAACTGTCAGTGGCAGTGGTTTGTAAAAGCACTAGCTGCCAGTGGCAGTGGGGCTACTTACTGCTTTTCCTGTCACCTCATTATTTCTATTTACCCCGAACAGTGCAGAAATATGATAGTGACATTAATTAATTACAAATATTAAGCTCATAAAAGTATAGCCCTTCTGCCACTCATACTGTTAAGTTCTCACAGAAATATGTAACAGATCCAAAAGAGTAATAGTGACCACAAGCCCATCTGACTTCCATATTCAAAATGTAATCTGGTTAGATTTAACAAGGTGCAATTAACAAGATACATGATTGCCATCAAAACCAACAAACTCTGGAGGGCAAGTGTACAATGGTGCCTGCTGTTGTCTTATCAAAAATACAATAATGGTCCATCTATATGCGCTTGTCCTGGTCAGATCTGTTAACTTTGTTTTTAAATACATTCACTTGGCTGGCATTTACTGCTGATTAGTTTCAATAATTTATCATCCTCTGTGAGAACAGTGCAGGGGTAAATGAGTAACCAGTCATTGACTCAATATAATTAACAAGTTTAATGTGGTCAACCACTAGAACTAGAAGAAGAATAACTGAAATACCTGTGTGTTGTAGGTGTAGCTTGTAGTAATAACTGAAATAACTGTGTTGTATGTGTAGCTTGTAGTCATAACTGAAATAACTGTGTTGTAGGTGTAGCTTGTAGTAATAACTGAAATAACTGTGTTGTAGGTGTAGCTTGTAGTAATAACTGAAATAACTGTGTGTTGTAGGTGTAGCTTGTAGTAATAACTGAAATAACTGTGTGTTGTAGGTGTAGCTTGTAGTAATAACTGAAATAACTGTGTGTCGTATTTGTAGCTTGTAGTAATTACTGCAATCTCAAGCATGGCCAGCAACATGCCATTATCCAAGCACCTTGCTGGCCACTGAACTTGCTTGACCCCTTCAGCCCAATGTGAGAAGGGGTCTAACAAGGCAGGTTTCAAGGAAAGGATCTTATCAGTAATTACCCTAAGCTGTCCATAAGGACCCTGTAGTGCACACTGGGAGAATTGTATGCCCCTGGGGGCAGAGAGGGGAATGAACTCTCAGTAGGGGTGATTTCATTTTTATTTCAACCTAAGAGAATGTGGCTTAACAGGCAACACCGGGAGATTAAAATCAGACCAACTAAAGTTTGTTAAATACTGCATAGTTGTGAAGATTACAACAGAAATATTTTCTTGAAGAAGGTAGGAGAGCTAGAGCTGGAGGGCACAAAGTAACGATAATACAAGAATAGGTGTAAGAAACAACAAATTATGATGTGTCTGCCAAAGGAACATATTTAAAAACAGAACTGACGAATACATGACAAAGGTGGGCCACACATAGATGACAATTGTTGCACTCTTATTTAGTCAATGGCAACCTTGCCCACTTGATGGCAATACAGCGAAGCCTTGTTCAAACTTCACAAACACAACAATCAACAAGGGTTATTCTAATTCGTGCATGTTCCTGCTTCATCAGCCAATCAGACAATTTGGAGTGTAATACATTTAAACCTTGTACAACTGTAACCATGTCTGTTCATTCTAAAGGTCACAGTTCTAGAACTTGCTCAAGGAAATGTTCAGAATGTTACGAGCCCTCAGGTCACCAACCATATGCTGGGAAGTGTTAATCCCCATCCAAGGTTGCATTCTAGACATTCACTAAGTACACATTTGTTCAGCAGGACCAGTGCCTTTCACTGGAATGTACATCCTGCAGCTGGAGCCCCAGAGACAGGTTGCAATGTGTCTGACAGTATTATGTGCATCTATCTCGAAAGATCAGAGCACATTCTAAGTACACATCTACCTCCAATATTCAGACATAATAAATGTGCATCTACCTCATTATTGGAGACTTATTTCTGGATAATGTCATACTGATTTAGAATTATAAAATTAAATTTAAATATTTTTTTAAAGCGCAGCAATGTACTAGATGCAATTCCCGGTATTCTGATACTGAGCTTTCAGTGCTTAAACGGCCCTTAAGTATTTTGTTTTTGAACAAAACAACAAAAATTAATATACAGCCACTACTGGACCAAACTTTAGTTACTGAGCTCAGTACTGCCTTGAATTAAATTTGAAATTTTTACTTACTCTGCAGACTCCGCCGATGCAAATGTCTGTTGCATCGGGGCGACACCTGGTGCCATCGATGACCCATTTAGCAAGTCGGTTGTAGAATGTTTCGCCGACCGCCTGACATGTGAGTTCACACACGCTCTCATCACCCACTGAAAACACAAAAATGTGGTACTTTAAAAATTAATTAAATGTCAAAATTGAAATAGTGTAAAAGCTGTGTGTAGAGGACACCTCAGTGACTGGGAAAATGTGTGCATGGTGGACACATGTTTGCTGTGGTCATTAAAGACAGTTCTTCATTACTGCGCAGTCTTCATAAAAATAGGTTCTACTATAAATGTAATTATATTTTTTGACCTATTCATTTGATGTCGGTTGTGCCTTGAAACAAGGCAGCAGGAATTAAATATTGCTTAGAAAGCACATAATTGTATTTGAAGTTTGTCACATCAACCAATGGGATGCTTTGCTGTGGTAACTCTGGGTAACATCTTGGCAACTTAATCAAATGTAACTTGCTGCATTGATTCCAAAAACAATTTGATATATGAGAATGGCAGAACAGAGTTGCAATAATAGAGCACAGACAAGAGCACTTTTACAAGGAATTAATTAATGTACCAACATATCACACTGACTTCATATCCAAGAACACTTATATATAACATTAGGATATATGAGAGGAAAATGGCAGATGTGTCAACTTCTCCAGAACCCCCCTCCCCCAAAAAAGCATTCTGCCACAAAGAAAAATGATCCCTGGGAATCTGATGGGAGTCATCCAGCTTTCAGTTCAGATCTGTCACCTGACTAAGTCTGCTTCAGTCTCAACACAAAGGTCACACATGAATCGACATCCAACACCTAAAAACATTGTATGCTATGCACTAGATGTACGTTGCAGGATTTCATTCAGGTGCACAAAAAGGAAATGTACTTACACATCATCAAACATAGCCAGATGTAGATTCTATGACATGCTGGCAGAGAGTGTTTCAGGTTATGTTCAGACTTTCAATGTGATTAAAATAAGTTAGAAGACAATCACATGTGTTCATCCATTTTTGATCTAAAATTTATAGGAAATATAGAAATTCAGAAGTAAACATACAGAAATAATATAGGAATATTTTAGACACTAATTGCACAAGCTACTGAGCCAGTAGCAAACGTTGCATTCAGCGTTATCTCAGGTGGTGCCATCTAGTAACTCGAGTTAATGTGAATTAGCAACTGCTGAATTTCAACATTACGTCATGAAATTTGTTGATTTTGCCGATCTTATTATGGAATGAGTTATTCACACCGTATCACAATGAGATCCCCATCCATGGGTGGTCATCGACATGTAGGTTTCTATTTAATTTTGTAGCAATTTGATGAATCACGAGAAGCTTCCAAATCTCCACAATTACTAGGAAAACATAGAATTTTTTTAAAATATAGGACCACCGGGTACCCTTCATTTTAACAGTAAAATTACATTAAATAAATTGTGGTTCACTGAAACACATTTCTGGGCTATCAAAGATGTTAGATGATTTTATGATAAAACTATCAGTTATTTAGTAATGACATTCCCCCAAAATTATTTGACTTCAAAATAATAAAATTGAGGTGAAGGTCAATTAATGCACCAGGTGGGAGGAGCAAATAACAGGGAGGAGAGAATTAACAAGTTCAAGCCCCTCAACGTTGGACCCCAAACTGTCTCATAACTACATTACAATGTTGGGTTCCTTAACGTTGAACCCCACACTACCTCATAACTACATTACAAGGTTGGGTTCCTTAACGTTGGACCCCAAACTACCTCATAACTACATTACAACATTGGGTTCCTCAACATTGGACCCCAAGCTGCCTCATAACTACATTACAACGTTGGGTTCCTCAATGTTGGACCCCAAACTACCTCATAACTACATTACAACGTTGGGTTCCTCAACGTTGGACCCCAAACTGCCCCATAACAACCTTACAATGTTGGGTTCCTCAACTTTGGACCACAAACATGGGAAGGAAATTAACTATCAGATGGAAATAAAAATAAATCACATGTATTTTACAACGTGCAAGACACACTCCCATCCCTTAATGATAAACACATTTCAGACCTGCATACATCAACTGCTACAGACATACTGCATGCACTCAAGTGGATGCCTGAGTTCATCCCAGCAGCAATACAGATAGTAATTTATCTGACTGCTGTCCCAGAATCTGGGTTTGAGGTTCTTCCGTATGGTATGTCAGCAGGTATGTAACATATGACTATCAGATCTCTAGTTCTCTGACCTTGTGGTTTGACCAGTCATGTTCAGTGTAATTACGCCACTCACTAAAGGTGATATGGTGAGAGTTGTGAGCTTGTGATACAACATGTAGTTTATTAGAGTATTACGGTGGTCTTTTTTATCATATTAATAAAAAAGATAGTAAATTAATTTTTATATAGTGCAGCTCTTAAGCTTGCTTTACATAAAATAAATGAAATAAAAAATTATACATATAAAATACACAACTGTTTTAAAAATAATAAAATTAATATAAAGATAAACTAATTAAATATATATTATGTATTATGTAACTAAACAAAGATATGTTTTCATGGCCACTGATGCCCTTAAAGTGGTTAATCCTTGGTGTAAACGGTAATTGCACATTTTTGTGAAAACATAGAGGTCAAAAGTAAAGGCACATTCTTATATAGCGCGGTACCCAGTCCTTGGGACCGCTCAAAGCACTTCACACTTCACCCCCTGGCAGACCTGTTCATTCCAAGGCCATCTCTCTGGGAAACATCACTTGTACATTCTACTTCTTCCTTCACTTTGTTAGTCACATATTATATGACTAGAGCTGGGTGCATTCACACCATGCAGGCGTACACGGTGGGTTAGAGACAGAGGCCACCACTCAGTGAATCCACGAAAAACCACCAGGTTTTTCCACTTCCCTGTATGGAATCTTTTATTTCCCCTGGCATAGGCACCATGTAGAAGGCACCACGTAGAAGGCACCACGTAGAAGGCACCAAGTAGAAGGCACCATGTAGAAGACACCATGTAGAAGGCACCATGTAGAAGGCACAAAGCAGAAGGCACCATGCAGAAGGCACCATGTAGAAGGCACCATGTAGAATGCACCAGCCACAAAAGTCCGACATTTTATCACGCAATCACCTCACCCCACATTGGGATTTTACCTATCCCAAAGATGCCTGTGCCAATGTATATTGAACATGGTTCACAAGATTGCCAGCCACAGCAACGAGGTTCAGGTAGCATGTGGGGGCAAGGAAGTCAGTAGCTTACAGAGGCAACAATTGTTCATCCATGTGTGACTTATGCCACTGTCCATTTTGTGCTTTTTAAATGTTCATGCTGCTGGCATTTAGGGGAAGGTTGCCAATGACGGGACATGGACAACTATAGCTCTGTGTAAGTGATGTGCAGTGTAGCATAATGATTAGAATGTTGGACTCTCAATCAAGACGATTGGGCTGCCGTTTCAAAGCTTGGGCAATTTTGTTCACTAAGACAGAAAATACTACTTGTCCTATTTTAAGAGCCATCCCATCATTGGCAACCATCCCTTATATACAATAAGCAGATAATTTTGCTCTGAAAATGGAGCAAAGCACCGTGAGTGCCTTGTCTCGGCAGATACTGGCACTATATGAGATATCAACATTACATCATTATCATTAAAATTGAAGCACTGAATTAGAAAAAAAAACACCTGAATCCTATGACCTGTGTTCTACTTTGGCCCCAAATGCAAAATGTGAGTGCAAACAGCCTGTTTAACAACATGTTGATCTCAAACAAGTTAACATGATTGCATGTCCTTCATGAGCACTGTGTTTCGCAATAAATATTTTCAGGGAATAATGTGGATGTAAAGTGCATTTTGTTGAACAGTTTAGTTCTTCCGGTGGCCAGTTTTGACGATCAGCTGATGAACATTGCATATTTTCCAGAAAAGTAGGCGGTTAAGCGGGCTGCTAACTCGAACAAGTTACTGACCCGGCGGAAAAGTAGGACCACGGGATCAGCGTATATATTTTGAACACTGGTAGGTACTCACCCTCATAGTACGGCACCCACTCATACCGCTTGCCGTTGAAGTCGTGGGTGTTGTACTTGGCACACTGTACCAGTCGGAAGTCTGTGGAGCCAGGGGGACAGGCCTGTAGACGCACACAAACATCAGACACTTTCAAATAACACTTCACTTTGTACAGTTGTATATTTCTGAGGCTCTAATTAAACTCCACATATACAAATATTCGACTGTTGGGAAATGTTTATATTTTACACAACCCGGTCAGTTGTTGGATTATACAATAGCTTGTTGGTGTTATTTGCTTGTTATTTTAGCTGGAACACTTCAAATTCATGAAAAGGAGAGAAATACTGATACAAGTGTATATTTTTAGGCATATTGTATCCAGAAAATTTAAATAGAGTACATTCTGTGCAAACTTCAAAGGAAACTCTGCACCATGTATTCCACATGTATCAGACATGTATCCCACATGTATCAGACATGTATCCCACATGTATCCAATAAGTATCAGATGTGTAACAACAGGTCAACAGGTTGTGGAAGCTTCTGCAGTGGCTCATGAGAGAGAGAGTTTCCAAAGACAGGCAAAATGGGGTGAACGAAATTGCCCAAGTAGGTGGATTTGAACCCTGGTCATCTGGATTGACAGTCCAGCACTCTGAGCCACTACACCCCATGTAGCAGGTCAACATGCTACATACGTAATGAATGATGATTTGAAGGCTGGAGCTGGTGTCACTGGAAGCCACCAGAGTCAGAGGACAAATGACCCAGACACTATGAATGAGGCTACCTGAGATGGAATCAACCTTGGATGTTTCAACAGGGACTGGGCGATACATAAAACATGTTGTCATACGCACATATCAGATTTGTAAATTGGCACCTCTTCCTTTCTCACAGTTGTGTCCTGTCTGGAGGAAAAATCAGGGCAACTGGTCTAGCAGAAAGGAATGTGATAGTGCATTGGGCGTGGTAGTGTATAGTGTAGCGGTTAGACCGTTAGAATGTAGGGCTCTCAATCAAGAGCACCTGGGTTCGAATCCTCTTGCCACCATTTTGAAACTTTGGCAATTTCGTTCGTCCCACGTTGCTACAGTTCACTCAACTGTATGAGTATACATTGCTACAGACAGAGGTGGATATCTGAACGATTGCAGTGTGGCTGAATGCTTCCCAGAGAAGTCGAGATGGCATTGGAATGAACAGGTTTGTCAGGGGGTGAAGTGTAAACCACTTTGAGCAGTCCCGAGGACTGGATTCTGTGCTATATAAGAACTTACAATGCAGGTTGCCATATTACTACCTGCACTAGAAAGACCTCAAACAACACGACACACAAGACCTCCCTCACATACACACTGTGCAGCTCTTCCAGATCCCAGTCCAAGGGGGCCTGGCAGGAATGAAGGGTAAGGGCAAAAATTAAGGAACATTGCTGAAAGTTACTGCACTTTGAGATGTGTGGCGAAGTTGTCCTGTCACATCACTACTGTGAAACACAGCAAACTATAATGGTTCAGCCACACGTCAAGGCATAACATGCTTACAAAGGAGATGTAAGGCATGGTCAAATGCAGATTAAAGAGAAGCAGACCACCGAAAATGTTAACTGCATGACAACATTTACTAATAGACAGGTACGCTCTTCGATGTTGCCCGATGACAGTGTCAGGAGGGTGGTTTCTGCCGAAGCTTCTAGGCGGGCACCCTTACCTTCAGCTGACAACGGACCAGTGAATGAGTGCAACCTGTGGTCGCGCTGACGATCAATTTATTAAATGGCGTGGCCTTGAGTCAAAATGTGCCAGATGGAGGCAGGTTTTTATTGAGGCTTCCACAAGCGCACCCCACCGTCGTCTTTGTCAAGGGATGGGTGAATGAAGCAAAGTTTTGTTGTGGGGATAAATTTTATAGGGGGTCTGATACTTCCTCCCATAGTGCAGCACTGAGAACACTAATAACCCTACTTTGAGACAGGAAGAGTGAGAGCGGTCATAAGAAGGAGATGATTATAGGAAGACAGGACAGAGTCTAATTACTTTGAGGCCAACTAACCAGTGGTGGGTACTGCACTTATAATCACCTGTCAAGGGGGCACTTCATGTTGACAGAGGGCATACCCATGTTATGTAATACATATCAGGCTCTTGATTGCGGAAGAAACATCAAAGTCAATCCAATGATCCAGATCGTGCACCCAAATGCCATCCATCCAGCAGTGAAGGTAGCTACCCCGGCCGGCCGGCCTTATTCTCAAAAATTTACAAAGTTCATATGTCCCACTTTGTAGTTGTCTATCGATTCACATTAGAGTTATGCACAAAATTAAAGAAAATCATGTCTTTTATATTAGCCCAGAACGACCTATGTATGGCATAGCAGTATTACTAAATAAGTAAAACCAAACATGCTAAAATTTAGCATGTTATTTAATATTAAATGTTAAACAGTTGTTATTTAATGTTTTTAAAATAATTATATTGTTGTCTAAATAATAGTAATTATGCTGTTAATGTCATGTCAACAAATGCTGCATGAATGGGGAAATTAACACACTAAATATATGCTAAAATTTAGCATGTTATTTAATATTAAGTGTTAAACAATTGTTATTTAACGTTTTTTTAAAGTAATTATATCGTTGTCTCAATAATAATAATCATGCCGGTAATATCACGTCAACAAATGATGCATGAATTGAGTGTATTTTATATTACTCAATGTGTTATAATGGTTATATTTTCCTTTTCCATGACATTCTCCGGATAAAGACACAATAAATCATTTTCATGTCTGCTTGACTTAGTTGTGGATATAACTACTTATGTTGTGGATATAACTACTTATGCACATCATTCCTAGTTTCTACAACCTGGTTTTTTCAACATGTTTTCTACAACCTGGTTTTTGTGAATATCCACGTTTTACAGTTGAAACAAACTGTGGTTATTTTAAGACATTAAGCATTGTTACCTCTGTATTACAAGAGATATATCTCTTGCTTGGTCCAAGGCAATGGTCCTCTTCACCACTGAAACAACAAGATAAATCATCAGTATCATATGTAAACAGTTAACACAAAAATGACTAGTGACCCTCACAAGAGACCGGACATCGCCAGTAAGGTAGATGTGACAATAGTGGTAGACAGGAAGAATACAACAGTTACAGCCAAGCACCATTCTTGATAATACATGTCCCAGTGTGTGTTACTGACTGTGATTCAGGGCCTACGGACTTGATGAAACAGGATTATTCTTGCAAATACAACATGAATAAACACACCATATTATCCATACACTGTACTGATAGCATCGACTAGACTACATGACTTGTAGTAGAAACACTTGACAGGCTAGTACAGGAACTATAGGGTGCTGGAGCTTCAACTGTTGACATGGAACACCATACTACACAGCGGTCAGGGACACTGGATTTCCATCTGGTCTCCCATCTACAGGGTGCTGGTCTGGTGCTCTTAGGGTGCATCTAATCACCCCATCTCATCTCATGAAACTGGCCAATGACATTTCAGCAAACCTCTCCATATGTTCTGTGGTGTTGCATCATGCCCTGTTGGGGGGACTGAATAACAGGCAGTAGATGTATACACATTAACAATGAACACACGGGATACATCCACAATGAACACACATGGTCTGGATGCAACCACAATGAACACATGGGATACATCCACAATGAACACACTGGATACATCCACAATGGATATATCCACAATGAACACACTGGATACATCCACAATGGATACATCCACAAAGAACACACTGGATACATCCACAATGGATACATCCACAATGAACACACGGGATACATCCACAATGAACACACTGGATACATCCACAAAGAACACACTGGATACATCCACAATGGATACATCCACAATGAACACACTGGATACATCCACAATGAACACATTGGATACATCCACAATGGATACATCCACAATGAACACTGGATACATCCACAATGAACACACTGGAACCACAGCTGTCACATGATTCATGTATACATAGTGTCCTGTCACAGCAGGACTTTATCTGCAGCTGTTTAGGAGGAATTCTTCTACCTCTTTTTTCCAAGTGGGAAAGAATTGTCGCCCACATCCATAAATCAGAACATTATGCTAATTTACTATTTCAGTGACAAACCTACACATCTTTACACCAGGCAGGAATTTTAGTGTGCAAATGGCATATCTTATTTTTTCATAGTTTCTGGAGAAGCATTCCCTCAGACATATACCCTAAGAACAACTTTATGCCATACATTCTTGCTTTGATGTACCCTTGGAGCATCAAAGGAAACCATGTGTCTCACCATGCCATAACTTCTATGTATGTTACCATTAGTTATTGTTGGAGTCTATGTTTATTGTTGGAGTCTATGTTCTCTACCGTTGCAGTTGGTTGTCATTCAGTTTTAAAACAATCTAACTGTTCATCAACCTTCATCAAAAGTAAACAATAGTTCCGTCATCATGCACGTGCCATTTTGTATGGGATGACCATGTCAGAATTTAAACTAATAGTTCTGTCGTAATTGCATAGTGTTCAATTATGAAATCATATCTGCACCCCTGTATTGGACAGAGCACACTCTACACCCATGCCCCATACCAACAGTTGGTATGACAAGTGGTATCTACTGATTACGTAGACACTAGCAGTTTGAATGTGTTAAAAAACAAATTGATAGATCTGTTTCATAGGTGTACATATATGAAAACTTGTTGGATAAACTTCCCTGTCCACTTGTCACCTTGTCACCTGGAGCTCCTTGCTTTGGATGGCAATCTTGTTGAATCTTTTGACGCTATCTATATGCTGATTATATGGAAATTCCTTAAAATAACATTCCTCCATGTGTGCCAAATGTAAACATAATATGCACTGTAGAGCAGTGTTTTCTTTTAGAGTACTGCGTGTGGAAGTTTAAAAAACCTACCATGCTGTCGTTGTTTATTTTAAAAGTCAATTTGGCAACAGCTGTAAAACAATAGTTTTATCTGCTCCTCAACATCAGACAGACATCTCTCAAGAGATAAGACAGATAAGATGTAGAGTGCATACATGCTGTCAGATTGAGCTGACAAATACTGACCATCGTAACTTACATAATTTGGTAGTTGTTATAATTTAAGATACATGTACACATGTTTATGTCAATTTCTCGTGGGATTATTTAGTTTCAAGATTCCCAATGGAGCATTCCTTAGTTTAGAATCCTGTCAGTTTAAAAGTTGAATAAGAAGCACAGTGTATATGGCAGGCACACTGTACTACAAAGTGTAAAAACAATAACAGATAAGACACATTGTCTTATTAAGATAGCAGCTATGTTTTATGCACAATTGTAACATTAGTATTAACATGAATGCAATGTCAAAAAATTGTTAAGTGATAACACAAAGCCAAGCAATGTAGTCCCATAAAGTGTGCTCTTATGCAACTGCAAACAGTTGTGTCTGGTGAAATATCCATAAACACCTACAACAGGCGCTAAAGGCAATTCACACACGTGTTTGCACGTGCGCACGCATGCATGCACACACAGACAAAGCATTAATTAATTCTTGCTGCCCCATAAAAATTATTTGTTACCTGATAGCTCAACTAGTATTTCCCTGGTATTGTCCTACTTTTAAACATTTGGATGAAATGGTTTTGCAAAGATCTGCGAGATAATGTTGATCTCCATAAGCAACTGATCTTCTAAAGCAACCTGGCAATATTGCTCCAATGACAGAACTGCTATGCAAACTAAATTGCAGCTGGTTCCACTTCCCACGTTTCCATCTAAGCCACATCAATATTGAGGTGAGGAATAATCAGGTCTCTCCCCAGTGTTATTGATCATAAAGGACTATTCCACTGTCACATGAAAATGACATTGTGTTTTTTGAGCTCCGTAAAGAAATATTCTGCTGATAAACCTGTGAAAACTAATAGAAATATGAAGAACTAGACATCTTCAAGTCTCAACACTTGTCCAGCTCCAAATGTGGGCTTGTTTTGACAGCTGAAGCTATAAGCATGTTTGTTTGGACACAAACAGTTAGTGCTCTAAGACACATCCTGTCCTATTAGACACCCTCCTGGGCACTACCCAGCCAATTTGGCTGATCAATCTTCACCATTATTCTTTAAAAATTTTCTGGCAAAAACCATAGTAATTTACCATGGTAATTTTAGTCCCTATAATAATGTAGGACGTTTAGCAAGATTCCCACAGATTGTATTGGGAAAATATCCACTCTTAATATTGACATTTATCCAAAAAAAGTAGTGTCCGGTGTCCCGCCCAGAAAATGTTCTTTCTGAGACTCCACAAGAAGTAGTTAACCAACTGCCTCATTCTAAAAAGCAACTACAAAAGCATGTTTTATCAATGAAATGCATTGCAACAAGAACAATTAATCCTTGTTTAAAAACCACCACAAAAGCAAAAGCTGAACTCTCAAGACAAAATACTTACCCAACAGTTCCACTTATTGGGCTGGGAAAGTAATAATAAAGGAATCAAAAATTGCAACAAATTGTAAATATCAATGTTGTAGTCTATACATGTGATCCTGATAAACTTGTCAAACTTTATAATAACACTATTATGTGGATTTTTGTATAGTATGTACAACAAACATGTATATGACATTGAAGTCATGAAAATGTTCATCAGTTGGTAGAGAACACTAAAGTAACGGTTTCTTCCAATCACAGCTATTGAGATTTACTTACTCAATGTTTCGGCTGTTATCAGTAGCCATCATCAGGAACTGAATTCTGGGATGACTAGTTCTTCTTCTGCTCGCCAGTTGGCATGGCAAGCACGTAGCCGAAACATTGAGTAAGTAGATCTCAACAGTGTAGTAGTGATTAGAAGAAAATTTTTACTTCATTACTCAACACTGAAAATTATTTTGATAAAATATGTGACCAACTGTATTAATATCACTAACAGACCCACATGGTTTAGATGGGAAAGAGCATTTTATTGTGAACACCAGTGGTCTTTATATATTATTTATGTTTAATTATTAATTATACTTGAACTCATTTATATAAATTTTTAATGCGTATTATGCGTACATCTATTGATTTTTAACCTCAATTCAATTCAAGTTTATTGTAGATCTTTCCAATAAATATAAGTACAAAGCATATCAGAAATAAATCCAATCTAATAACCTGAGATAAAGGTATTCATATTTGTAATAATTACAATGTTTATGGAAATAATAACATCGGACATTGTATGTGAATCGATAACAAACAAGGATAAAGCAACAATCCCCAAAACCAGCGGGTCAACCAGAAGGAAACAGGCCAAGGATATTGGGGAAGTTCTTCTTCCTCCAGGGAAAACTGCGATTGAAGTGGTGGCATTTGAACAGCTGTAGGTAATAAACCAGGAACCTGGGTTGTACAATAGGAAGACAGTGTGAGGGATCCACTATAAACAGGTGGAGTGGTTGGAAGATAGAGTGTACTTGGAGAGGGGGTATATGAAACCGATCCAGGATTCTTTCTCTGTGTTGTCCTAGAAAGAATCATGGATCTGAACGAAAATTATGACTTACCTCGCAGTGACATCAACATCACTGGAGTTACTGCTTGAGTTACTGCAGAAGTAGGAAGTGTATGTGAACATCTAAAGGACTTTGTACAATCAGTATAACTACCTTACTGCATTTATTCTTTATGTCCCACTCATTGTATATTGGATATCACAAAGTACTCATTCTCACAGAGAACGATAAATTAATTAAATAAATTAATTAAAATTTCTACTTGTACTCATTGTGTAAATGCTAGCAGCGTGAATGTCTAAAAATAAAATGGACATATATTTCAGAAAGACACATTATGCGTAAATGACTCTTGATAAGCCAGTGGTTTCCTTGTCCACTTGCCATGTGGTATTTTTGCTTTGGATGGCAATCTTGGTAGATCTGATGAAATTTTACTCAGAGGGACATTTGGAACAGCTTAATATAATAACTGATGGAAGTAGATAAAATATCATGAGACAGGTAACATTAGATACCCATCCTCATCTCAGTAACACTGTAGCAGCCAGGCTGCTGCCACTTAAGACAGGAAAAATAAACAGGAGAGGATGTTGGCTCAACTGCAACTTGGCCATGTACCAACAACACAGACTCCTACAGACTTGTCCACTTATGGCAAGCCACAACTATACCAACAAAATACCACACCGACAGTGGTGGTAATATCATAAGAATTTAGTTTTACTCTTCATTCGTTGTCATGTCAGTGACACAAGTTTATGTTTTTTCGCGACTTCTGAAGTTGCCATATGCGGGTCAATATTGATAATATTACAAATATGTTGCATTTTCTTCTGATCCTTATGAAGGAGCTGTATATGCAAACCAGTTTACATATAAATGTAGTACTGTATTTTAAATGAATAGAATTGTCAACTAGGTGAAATTATATCTGTGCAACAGCTTTCATTTTCAAATGCACTATGACTGAATATATATGACTGAATATATATGCTTCCAAGAGGCCAAAACTTAGCATTTCCACATGTATTGCTGACTTAAATATTACAGTTGTAATACATTGTTTATGCTGACAAATCTACATATTTTATACTTTAACCCCTCGCATACCTGTTCACTCGAACATTCAACAGCAGTGAAGATTTCAGCCATGCTGCAATCATTCCACAAAATCTTTTAATTTACATAACTCCACCAGTCTACAGCCAAGTTCTCATGAGTGAAAACAGCAACAAGATGATTCAAACCCGAGCCCTGTCAACTGAGTCTGATGCTCCCCCACTATGCTGCCCATCCCTATGTTTCAGTAGCAATTTCATATTTCCAAGTGAAATAAAAACCACACCTGTTTCGTATTTCTAAGTGAAATAAAACAGGAAGCAGGTGTGTTGCCCTTTGAACCTTTCTGGCCACTGCATGAGCTTGGGTATCTGCTTGTCTCTCACAAATGGCACACATTTTTGAAGTGACATTACAGAGAAAATTAGCAACCACATTTGGAATGTTGAAACAGCACCTTCAGCATCTTCAGCCTGCATGCTTTCATGTCTGAGTGCATTCTATTAGATCAGAGTTACACCAGTATCAGGGCATAAACAAACAGAGAGCTTCTAAAGTATGCAATCAATTTGAATGTTTTGTCAAGTCTAAACCTATGTCTTTCAGAAGACTATCAAGCTAAGAGGTTTCATACAACTCCATTTTACTGACCAAAAGTCAACCTTTGACAAGAGTTTCCATATTAACAAGACAACAGGTTAAGGATTTGGGGTCAATTCAGGTAAGGTAAAGGTAAAGTCATCCCCCAGGCATTACGCCTTAGGAAGCCATGAAGGCTTATATGGCCAGTGCTTAAACCTGGTTTCTGTAGTGCGAAGCAACTTAGAGTGCAGTTATACTGACTCTCCTGGACGGGACACTAGTCCATCGCAGGTACCTTCCAAACAGTGTTTGCACTCATTTGCAGCTGAGTAGACTGAGGCAAAGTAGGGTAAACGAAATTGCCTAAGCTTCGAAAACGAACCGTGCCCAGTGTGGATCTTGAACTCACAACCCTCGAATTTAGAGTCCAACACCTTAAACACTAGGCCACGGATGCCCCCCTGGGGTCAATTCAACTACTAGTATAAATAGTTTTAGCTAACTTCCCATCTTGAAAAAACTCCATGAATAATAACTTGTTAAGTCTGGGATATGTGACAACAGAGATGTCCCAGGGAAGGGTTTACATATTTAACCCTGTACAGGACCTGTGATAAGGGTGCTTTTTAATAAATAACCTCTCTTCTTTTTTTTCTCCGGTGTTGATGGAATGTTTATTTTTATCACAAAGAACAAAGTTGTATATCTAAAAGATGACAAAAAGATGCAGTTGGCAGCACTAGGTGGATCTACCTTTGTAGGTGCACATGGATAATAGGTGCAAATTATTTTAAAAACACAATGTCAACAACCCTCACCTTGTTTGATAGCAGGATCTTTCCTCAAAGTAAACACCACCTCCGCAAGTCCGGGAACATTTCCCAACGGCAACCCATGCTCCCCAGCCATTGTCTGCCTCCTCTTCCCCTTCTACTACATCCCGCCTCTCCCTGAGATCCTGGGAAGAAACCACACAACAGATGAAACAGCTATTGCCAACAAGAGTGAGAAAACGCTAAGAAATAATGAAGAACATGCAAGTGAAACACAAGGTAAATGGTCAACTTGAAGTGAAGCCTTTCCCAGCATGTTTAAGTTAGTTCAAGTTATTTCAAGAAAACATGAGATACCAAATGTCATTACAACAGAGCAAATATTATTCAAACCACCTATATTTTATTTACAGCAGATCTGAAACATTTGGGGATCTGTGTTTTTCAAAGGCACACTTATCTGTGAAAGTGAGATTTTATTCATATCTACCTTACTAAGTTTTATTATTTCTCAAAAAAACAATTATCCCTCTCCTCACGGACATATAGGTCTCACATTATTAAGACATACTTTGTGAGTCTTTTGTACCAACCATACAATTGTACAGGAAGGTTAAAGAGATAAAATAGACTTTGGATTTCTTCTATCTGAACTCAGGTACATGTTTCACCGGGCGAACAGTGGCAGGGAAGATTGACACAACACAGATACCTAAATATACTGAATGTTATCAAGTGCTATCACCCCTTGTAAGAGGTCATGACCCTGCATGCATCTGTATACAGTTCCTATACAAAGTGTAGCCTAACATGCCGCCTTAGTATCTGTTAGTTACAAGACTGATATGGCATCTTCTAAGGTCAAGTCAACCACCATATAATGAGAAGTAAAGTTTACAGATTATTCTGTTAGATTTGTAGGCATATATTACTGAGATTCTCATCAACTATTTGAATGTTTTCTACAGAGGTTAACTGTGCAGGTCTGGAACGAACTCCCCTTCACTTTAAAATCATCTGAAACTATAGCTACCTTTGGCAAAAACTCAAGACAGACACATTTTTTATTTGCATTTCTTCTATTAATCCACAGGTGTGCCTCATACTGATGACGAATACTTTGTGTCCCTGGCTTTAACTTGGATGCCTGAAGGCAGACGAAAAGTGGGTCGTCCAAAGACAACCTTGTAAAAAACAGTGGAAAAAATTACTTGGGTGGAATGAAGTTAAACAGGTGGCAAATAGCATGACTTGAGTGTAGTATCATTTACCCCAAGATTTATTTCATGTAACTTTCCTCTGTAAATTTTTCAATGAATGTCCATCAGCCTCTGTCTAGTGGAATATCCACCAACTGTGTCTTCCCCAGAGCAGTACGTCCATCAACAAACTACATGGGTGGTCACCCAAGTAAAAATCAGGACACCATAGGCTAAAGTTACAACTGAAGGTCAAGACAGAATGACTGGCCACTGGCAGTGATATTATATGACATATGCCAAAATAAATATATGTAAATAGACATAAGGACAAGAATCTTGATAGGCTGCATATCAATAGTGAAACAGACATTAGGTCATGACTGGCCTGATATCAACAGGGAAATAGACATCAGGTCATGACTGGCCTGATATCAACAGGGAAATAGACATTAGGTCATGACTGGCCTGATATCAACAGGGAAATATACATTAGGTCATAACTGGCCTGATATCAACAGGGAAATAGACATTAGGTCATGACTGGTCTGATATCAACAGAGAAATAGACATTAGGTCATGACTGGCATGATATCAACAGGGAAATAGACATTAGGTCATGACTGGCCTGATATCAACAGGGAAATAGACATTAGGTCATGACTGGCCTGATATCAACAGAGAAATAGACATTAGGTCATGACTGGTGTGATATCAACAGGGAAACAGACATTAGGTCATGACTGGCGTGATATCAACAGGGAAATAGACATTAGGTCATGACTGGCCTGATATCAACAGGGAAACAGACATTAGGTCATGACTGGCCTGATATCAACAGGGAAATAGACATTAGGTCATGACTGGCCTGATATCAACAGGGAAACAGACATACATACATAAAAGTATTGTGTGAATTTTAATATTTCTCTATTGTTAATATTTCTCCACAATTAGCGTAAATTTTTACACTTCACCTTAACTACCAGTACCAGGTGGTGTAAATTTTATTATTAATTCACAGCTAATGTAAATTTTTGCATTTCTCCACAGCATAAATCTTAATACTTGTCCACCACTAGTGCCACTGTCTTCATAACTAGTGCCCATTTCCATAATGTCAATTTTAATATTAGGTCATTACCGATCGGATGTTGGCAGCAAAATAAACACCAGACTTGAGACCACATCCGAATGTAGCACTACATAAAATGTGTCTTTGTGATGTAACTGTTTTGTGACATTTATACGTTCATTCGTGGGAATGGAATTACTAATAAAATCACTGGTATGACTCTATCCTTGTCACCGCAAATTTCCTCAAGACAACAAAGTCACCCTTCAGTCACATCCCTCAAATACCCCTCTCTATCACCCCCCCAGTTCTCATAAGCATCTTAATGAACTCCAGTAATGTTTCCTGACCCTGGGCATGTTCATGTAAATCCCTACACCCTGGCCACTCAACCCTGTCACTAATCATACATCCAGGGTAATTAACCAATTACACCCCACATTATCCCTACCCACAGTCAGTTCTCATTTCCTGTTCCCAGTAACCACACCCCAGGGGCCAGAGGTTAATCGGCCAGACATCTAAGAATTACTAAGGCATCCATGTGGAACTACCATTTGGGGTTTCAGAAAGAATCCCCTGGGTATGGCTTATGTTAAGCTGCCTCACACATGCTGCTGGTTAGATGAAATGACAGACATTCTTGGAAGTGAATCATTTGCAACATGTCAGTGTCCATTACTTGGAAGTTGTTACACTGGCCCAGAGAAAAAAATTTTACAACATAGACCATAAGCAGTTGACAAGTTAAATCTGATACATGTAGTTCTCTTCCAATATTAGTAATTTTTAACAAATTCTGAGAAAATAACCATTACATTTTAGTCATTTTTTGCAAATGCAAACATACCAGACAAACCTAAACTAAAGATATATTTATTCAAGATTGCATTTCCACCCTAAATCCTTGGTGGTCCCTCACGCTAATGACTTTGGTGTACCCCATTCATGATATAATGTTTAATGATTCTGGTTTTGGGCCTGTTAGTTCAGTGTTCCAGAGGATTTAGGCACTGTAGAACTATTTTTATTATTAGTGTAAATTATAAAGTGTAAATTTATATTTGGTTTCCATTAGGCAGTAAGTCACAATTTGATGGGGCACGTGTATGCATTTATGAACAAATAAAATGATCATTAAAGCTGCTTCCCCAAATGGTTCAGCCCATCACGAATCTGGTTCACTTATGTCCAGATGTGTAGTGTGTATGTGTAGTTTAAGTAATGTGTGCAGTCTGTTTAATAAAAAAATGCCTAATTTTTTTCAAATCATTGAAAGAATTGACTCTAGTTGTTAGATCTGGTAAAGATCAAAATAGTGGATATCCAAAATGGTAAACACTGTGTGGGTCAATGTTGATAATAAGCGTGACCTCCATCCTCTTATGGGCGTGACCTCCATCCTTTTGCTGATCACATGACAAAGTTCTAAAATTCCACCAACGAAGAAAAATTTTTAGCATTTCGATTTTCACTTCAGTTAATGCTTGAACAAGCATTAAGTAATTTAACAGTAATTTAATACAAAAGTTGCCCAAAAGAGCTAGCATGTTGCAATGGTTACTAGGTAGGTTTGGGTTTTTGCTAAATTAATTTTAAATGAGACTAGCAAAAAAATTTATTGATTAAGCACCTTTAATACAACTAGCATGAGACATTTATATAGGAAAATGTGTATTCAAAAAGTATCAAGTGGGAAGTGTGGTAGGCCTCCTTTATGATGTGCAATCATTGATATTAAATAAATTTGTAATAAATTTTTTTTCACATCTCTCCAACGACTAGTCTATTTGTACCTCCACAAACTCTCATCTTGTGTGTCCCACACAGAGAGCCAAACAGAACATATCCTTGACAATATCCAAAACTAGTGGCCATGTAATATAACCTACACATATATCACCCAATCAACTACCTGTAGATTCAACCCCACTATTACCCTAGGAGGCTCTTATTCTGGTTGGTTTCAATTTAGTAGACTATAATCAGACACCTACAGACACTTCCAATGAACTATACACACAAGAAGCAACTGTTACATAACATCTTGGGAGATTAAGAGATTTACTGTACCACCCACAGTGAGTCATGTACAAGTATATTCCTAGCAGCACCATAGGTGTTTGACTACCCTAGCCACACACAGAGCCAAACAAAGCCAGACATACTGGACAACCCCTAACTAGCAACTTGTCCACATGTGAAAGTGACAGCTGTCACACCCTATTGACCACAATATGTCATTTCCTCCAAACAGGGGGTGACAGTGTGGTCAAGGGGCAGTGTGGCCAGTCCGTGCCCTTTGACCTCATTAGTTGCCCCCTGCTAATGTGGCAGAATTTATATCCACTCTAAAAGCTTGAGCATCATAAATAACAAGTGGAAATGTGAGGAAAGGGCTGTGAAAGGAAGGGAAAGGGTGGTGAAAGGAAGCAGAAAGGGTGATGAAAGGGGATGGACTGAAGAGCAAGGGTGAATTGAGGTTGGGGTGGCTGGGACTCTTTCCATATTTGGCCATGGTATGCAATGGACGTGGACAGCAACAGTTGACCATATCAATTTATCCGTATATTTCTGAAAAACAAAAACTGTCAATATTTTTACTATATGTAGTACACAAAAGAAAAATACGAACCGCACAAGATGCACAGGCTGAGACATAATATTAATCATGTGCCTTATATAGCACTAGTATCCACCTACACACCTTATTCCTTTATTAGAACTAATTTGGCAGCAACAAATGCAACACAATCGATGCAGTGCATGTTAGAGTTAGTGAGTCCTTGGCATGTTACATGTTTACCCCCTGTGTGGGATCTTTTACTTTCCCTGGCATAAATACCAGTGGGGTGAATAAAGTTGGCCAACTTTCGAAACTGGAACCCTGGTCCTGTTGATCGAGTCTGGCACCACAACCACTGTAACCCTCTGTATGTAAATATGTAAAGTGACTGGCTTTAACCAGCTGCAATTTCTTTGAAACACTTTACCCCTTCCTGGGGGCTGGTAAGCAGGTGGGAGAAGAAGGAATGGGGTTGAAAGAAAGGGAATCTATCAAGAATTTACTGTGGGTGTGGCACCTGTCTTCCTTTCCCTGACCTCTGAAGCTGGGGTGGGACAACTAGACATTCATCTCAGACTTGGCAGAACATCTTCAAGCCCAGCAGGGTGTTCTGTAGGCTTTTTAGCTGTTCAGCTTCCTGGGCAGTGGAGCATGTAAACATGATATTATTGGGAACTCTGCACAACCGACTTTTTAAATAATGACAAACACATGGTGGAAATGTCTTCCCACTCACACCATTGGTGGAGTGTGGAGGAAACATCCCCACTATGTGTATGTAGATGAATGCTATCAGAGCTGAGGGATCTCACCTACATTGACACAGGGAAGATGCACTGCATAGGATACATTACAGATAGTCTACACTGGATATGATACAAGTATGGAAACACAACACCACGATGTAATCAAAACTATCAAACACTTTTCAGTACTACTGGTATCAAAAGAACACTTGTAGTAACTTAAGTAACATGTCTGCAACCACAGAACATCTATTTTTTACACTGCATGTGTGATACAAGTAAGTGGGTTCTCTCCCCCAGGGCATAGTCACAGCTGAAAGGTACGCGCCTTCAAAAAACACAATTGATAAACACTGTAGTTGATGTAATTGTAGTAATGGAAGATCTCAAGTGTCTCTCAGATAGAGCAGGGACTGTTCATTCCAGTTGCTGCTGGATCCTGTCAGTCTGGGTCCCTCACTGGCACCTACAGAGTGTCAGACAATGGGCATGGTGGAAATAAATCGCTGGTCCGCATACATATCCATAGTCTATAGAAATAGCAATTTTACCAAATGATATATGAGTAAAGGAAACCCCAAACGTTAATTTGTGTGTTCATATTTTAATCAGAAGAAATAATGCAGATATAAATGAGTTGATAGAATAAGCAGATATGTGTCTGTATCACAGGAACCACAAAAGTTGTAGTCCTAATGTAGAATTCCACAGATCCATGGAATAATCTCATCTCTTTGGAAGAACCTTATTTATGTGATATTATTTCATCTCTGAAGAAGAATTTCATCCATAATGATACAATCTTATTCCTGTGGAACAATCTACAATCTCTGTAGAACAATCTAATCCCTGTGGAACAATCTCATCCAAGTGGAACAATCTCATCCCTGTGGAATAATATCATCCCTGTGGAACAATATCATCCATGTGGAACAATCTCGTCCATGTGGAACAATCTCATCCCTGCAGATTTTCAACCCTGCTGATGCACAGTCCGTGGATTCCTCGCAGCCACCTGCTACATACCAATTCATGGTCCACATTTCACCACCCTAGCTAGACACAAGGTCCAGAAGCTGTCCACACCACTGGGCTCCTAGATTAGCCTGGCTGTAGCCAGCAGACAACTAACTGTCCCTGTAAATCAGGCAGCTCTCCTGCCATGTTCCATGGAGCATTGATTCTGGATGTCCATGGCTGTCAGTGTGGAACATCACACACAGTACATAACTCAGCTGCCTTCATCAGTGTGTAACAACTACACAAACACATGACCAGTTAATACAAACATCTGGACATAAGAAAACACACACAAGTTAGAGAGAATAAGTAAAGGTTGCTGGTGCTTGCTAATTTAGTAATTATTTACTTAACAGTTAGTTACACACTGCAATTGGGAATTATATAATTTTACTACAAATAAACTATATTTATTGGACATAGTTAAATTAAGTTCTTGAAAATTAAATTATGTGTACACGTTAACACAAAATTATTAAACTAGAGACAGCATTAAACAGGAGTTCTATGAGACAGGAGGTAATATAATTTTACTCTGCATAAACAAATTACATATCAATGCATGGTTTTATCATTTATGAAACTAATGGAAAAGTCAAGGTTCTGAATCAATGTCTCAACGAGTGTTATCAGTGAGACACAGACACAAGTGTTATGACTGTTATCAAACAGTACACACCACCAGATAGTACTCCAATTATGTTTTATTACAGTCAAGTTGTACAAACAATGATTGCTTCTGGATTTGTTGATTTTACTTTATCACAAAGTCAACATGCCACTTCAGCAAGTTATAAACATTTATGCTAAATCTTGACCTGTCTTTGAATATGATCAATGGTTTTCTTGATAACAAACCCTGGATGTATGCTTTTATATCATGTGAATATTTCTCCACAACTAGTATAAATTTAACAATTCTTCATAACTAGTGTCAGTTTCTCCATAGTGTCAATTTAATATTTCTCCATATCTTCTGCTAAGCTTAGATTGGCTAATCTTATTCGTGAGCTGGAAATCATTGAGTTATAAATAAACTGAAGTCTGCCTGCAGTCAAACTGAAACAAATACAATGTCTGATACTTAGAGCAGCTGTCTGGTGTCACATTTACAGAAAGAGTCTTGTGTCCTTTTTGTGCTGTCAAATAGGTTTGTGACATGAGAACTAGAAAACTTAAGCGGGGTCATCTCAACACACACGCACGCATGCACGCACGCACACACATTAGGAAAATATATGTATTATATATATAAACCATTCTTATATTTTTGTATGTTTAGGTCATATTTAGTAACGATTAAAACTCCCTTGTCAACTGAATACAAGACTCTCAACATGAACAAGGTTTGTTGATGTTCAAATTGGTAGTGTGTAAATAGTTTTACATAACATGCATAGTTGGTTGAATAAGAATGCATACTTTTGTAAAAATCTTCAAAACAACTGACTTCGATCACTGGATCAGGTAACTTGCCAAAGTGTGAACAGCCTTATGTTATAGTATATCGACCTGGACTACTTTTGCCTTTTTAGGATTTTTTTTAATGGAACTCATCAACATAATTTAACAGTTTGTACAATGATTTAACTGAAACAACAAATGAGCTAGTTGTAGTAGATACTAGATATGTCTGATTTTTCATGAAATGTGTCTAAAACAAGACAAGTAATAAAAATCCAGTTGAAGAGGGACCTTTATCAAAAGTTTACATGAAATTTCTTTTCAGAATGAATTTATTGGCTTGCTTGTTTAATCCAACAAGTACAGCCGACCCTACAGAAGGTATATTTTTTTGGTCATAAAAACGACCACAACCATCTAGATCTACAACAGGTTGCACGTGTATCCACAGGTTACACGTGTGTCCTGGATAAGATTTTAAACTCATCATGCCATAGACATAGGTGGTTTTTATTTGGATCTAAATCAACTGTAAGTTCTGAAGCAGAGCTGCCAACTAGAATTAACAAAGTCAGACTATACCTCGACAGGCTGCACTCAAAGAACTTGTTTGAGCTGCGTCCATAAAGAAGTGGGAAGATCAGTGGAGCCAGGCATCTGGTAATGTGTGGTAATAACAACAGAACTACTGCCTCCTATTTTTTTGTTTTGTCGTTGTCGTCGTTTTTACTTATATACACTGATTTTTGTTGGAGTCTGAGATGTAATGCTCAGCCATGTTTCTCAGCACCATCCAGGCTGTAGGATGTTTTTAAACAGCTGCAAATATTTTCAGATTAGGGTCAATGGGTCCACACCAAATTACACATTTATGCACTATGTAGGATATTTTACTTCCCCTTGAACAGACACCAGGTAGTAGAGACCAACAGACACCAGGTAGTAGGGACCAACAGACACCAGGTAGTAGGGACCAACAGACACCAGGTAGTAAGGACCAACAGACACCAGGTAGTAGGGACCAACAGACACCAGGTAGTAGGGACCAACAGATACGTACCAGGTATAGTAGGGACCAACAGACACGTAGCAGGTAGTATGGACCAACAGACACGTACCAGGTATAGTAGGGACCAACAGACACGTACCAGGTAGTAGGGACCAACAGACATGTAGCAGGTAGTTTGGACCAACAGACACCAGGTAGTAGGGACCAGCAGACACGTACCAGGTATAGTAGGGACCAACAGACACCAGGTATAGTAGGGACCAACAGACACCAGGTAGTAAGGACCTGAGCTCAGAGGGACCAACAGCTTTTAGTGTCGCTTCCGAAAGATGCAGGCGATGTGGGGTGAATGAAATTGCTCCAGTTTCGAAATAGCAGCAGTTGGACTTAGCCCTCGTTCCTCTCCGAGTCTGACTGTTTTCATTGTAAAGTCACAATATATTAACGACTCTAACATCCTGACTGCCCAAAGGTGTTTTTAATGAAACACATTAAAAATATACTTTGGCCATTATTTGCTTACTTTCAATGTACAGGCCTGTATCGGGGTGAACATCATTTTTACATCGCAAGCAGAGGAACAACATTTTACAGGTAATAATGATATGCCCATCCCGGGACCCAGTGAATAACTAACTTCACAAATCTACTGAGTTATAGTCATAAATAGATAATGGTCAAATGATTAATTTTTTTATTGATGATGTAGCTATGTAGCTAAATGACTAAGTTCCCAGCTCATGTCAAGGTCAAAGCACAGCTGTAGTTTCCCAGACACAACTGGACATGAAGTTTACATTTCTCTATTTCTGTAAAAGATGCTGTGTCACTCTGACCCAGCAATACGAATCAGGGGTTAATTTCTACATGCGAGGGAGAGAAAAAATGACTTGGCAATACCAATGCTTGGCTTTATATGAGACACACTAGGCTACTGAAATACTGAGGAAGACCTGCCATATTTGTTTTGGTTGTCTCAAGTCTCAAGTAGTCATACACCAACCGATGGCTTTTAGTGTCTCTTCTGAAAGACACAGGCAAAGTGGGGTGAACGAAATTTCCCAAGCTTCGAAACGGCATGGAAGTTTCAGTCTAGTCCAGAACCTCCCATGGGAAGTTTCAGTCTAGTCCAGAACCTCCCACGGGAAATTTCAGTCAAGTCCAGAGCCTCCCTAGTGAAATTCTAGATGAGGTTTCAGACTGCTACATCAGGATTTGAATCCTTTTGATATTGGTATGTTCACTCCAAATAGCCCCAGTTGGCTCAGCTGTACCCAGCACCTGTTGCTGGGGGGTTAACCAGCTGTACATGTGCATATCCCCAGGCAATTCCGATCATCTATCTCACTACTTTTTTCCTAAAATCTGGGCAAAATCTGGCACAAACTCCCCATCACTTTAAAATCATCTGAAACTATGGCTACCTTCTGCAAAAAACATTTATTCAAAGCTGAATTTCTGTCCCTCGTTCTGGTGATGAGTTCTGCTCATCCGTGTTCATGATATCAAACTTAACGATTCTGGTTTGTTCGCCTCTGAGCTCAGGTTGCCAAGGATTGGGGGGGTTATAGAAGTTTATTACTAGCCTCTGAGCTCAGGTTCCCGAGGATTGGGGGGCTATAGAAGTGTATTACTATTACTGCATCAAGGGAATGTTTTGAAACTTGGGCAGTTTCGTTCATCCTACCCACTTTACCTGTGTCTATCAGATACCCTAAAAGCTGTCTTGTTTCCTTCTACCTGCAGCCTACGCCAAGGGAAGTAAAAGTTCCCACACATGGGTAAATGTGTAATCTGTCTTGGACTCACACAGCTGGTGACCTCTATCTGTAAAACTCTATCTGTAAAACTCAACAAAAAAATCCTGTATCATATATATATATATATATATATATATATATATATATATATATAATAAGACAATAAAGACATACAGAAAGAACAAACAGAACCTACAACCCCAACCTCTGGTCCCCTGGACACAAGTGTCCACACCTGTAGGATGTCACACAGAGTGGACTTTGTGTGAACACAGATAGTCATTTGAAGAGCAAACTTCCTGGGTCTAGAGTCTAGACAGCCCTGCCTGCCTCTGGTCACACAATCCAGGGTGGAATGCCAACACCCTAAGTCACTCCCTCTCCTTCCCCACAGCTGCATCCAGCTGGGATAAATCTTGCATGGAATTGTGATTTTTAGTAAAAACATCTGTATCTTGCATGGAATTGTGATTTTGAAAAGAAATAGTCCACTTGTAATTTTTTATCTCGCATGAAATTGTGATTTCGAAAAAAATATTCTACTTCTAATTTGTTATCTTGCATAGAAATGCGGTTTTGAAAAGAAATATTCCACTTTATCTAGGCATGGGTAATAGTAATATGTAATAGTAACGATTCTAATTGTTCAAGTAATAGTAATAGACAATAGTAATAGATGGAACAGAATGCAATGTAATAGTAATTGTAATAGAAAGCAAAGAATAGTGAATAAGCGTAATTGAGCTATTACATTTCAATCACACCAAAATTCAATTTTATTGAAAATAATCAGACCAAAAAAATTTCTATTTTGATATAACATGTCTTGTTAACATTTCCAATTTTTAACCTTTTTTTGTGGTAATAAAATGGTTTAGTATCCAAATCATGAGTCATTGAACTTTAGCACTTTTAGCAGGAGATACTGTGACAGTGTTACTGCTGCATGGCTAATTGGTCATTTGAAGCCAGGTCCACCAGCCATCTATCCTTTTCATGCAAGCCTATTCATTCATTCACTGAAGCAGGATACCGGTTCCAGGCTTCCAGCACTAAACAGACTTTCTTTATCATCTGAATCAATCAATGAATCATTGCCATATCCCAACCCTAGTTGCCAGCCTGTCATGGTGGGTAATGTTTGAACAAAATCCAGGGGCTTGTAACAACTTTTCTGAGTTTTTCTCATTTGGTAGCTAGCTTGCACACTATTGACCAAAAGTGTGATAAACATCCTTCCTTAAGCCAATAATTATGGTAACTGTCAACCAAGCAGCAGTTGAGCAGTACTGGTCTACTTACTATGGGATAATCAGACTGTTACGTTACAGTGACATTGCTTTTCTGTTTCATTCCAATGAATATATGAAGCTTCTACATCCGACTGGAATTGTGTGAGGTTAATTTAATTGGGAAATTTATGAGTTAATTGTAATTTTAATTGCCAGCAAGATCTATCGCCCAGATAGATGTTGTTTGAGCGATGCAGTTTTCCAGAAGCTTAGGTCAGTGAAATGCAACAGCCATCTTTTAAAGTAAAGCGATCTTGTTCTGATGTTAGATATGTGATGTGATATAAAACACGTAGAGATCCAGTACAGAGAGATCACAGACAGCACATCTTGCCACATCTCAGTATTGTTGTATGCAAGAGATTTTGTGTTGACAACAATCAATTGACACTAAAGTAAACAGTTCCAATGGAAAATGTAATAGTAATAGTTTGAAATGTAATAGTAATATATTACATTGCCTTCAGCATGTAATAGTAATAGTAAGAGAAAGGAAACTAAGTAATATTATTCTATTAAAATACAGCCACCTCACCATTACGGTCACTTCAATAATACAGCCACCTCGCCATTATGGTCACCTCAGTAATACAGCCACTCTGCCATTATGGTCACCTCAGTAATACAGCCACCTCACCATTATGGTCACCTCAGTAATACAGCCACCTCACCATTATGGTCACCCCAGTCATACAGCCACCTCACCATTATGGTCACCCCAGTAATACAGCCACCTCACTATTATGGTCACCCCAGTCATACAGCCACCTCACCATTATGGTCACCTCAGTAATACAGCCACCTTGCCATTATGGTCACCTCAGTAATACAACCATCTCGCCGTTACGGTCACCTCAGTATTACAGCCACCTTGCCATTATGGTCGCCTCAGTAATACAACCATCTCGCTGTTACGGTCACCTCAGTATTACAGCCACCTTGCCATTATGGTCACCTCAGTAATACAACCATCTCGCCGTTACGGTCACCTCAGTATTACAGCCACCTTGCCATTATGGTCACCTCAGTAATACAGCCACCTCACCATTACAGTCACCTAAGTAATACATCCACATCACCATTATGGTCACCCTTTAACAGTCCCAAATTATTTCCATAAGAGTAAAGTATTGGACATTAGTCCCTCTAATACGGTCACCTATTCAGGTCACTTTGGACCAGTCCTGAGAGAGACCAGTGAGGTTCACTGTTCTTTTACGTCACTGGAGCAGAAAGCATTGAAATGAATGAGAGTCATCAGCAACAACAACTTATTACAGAAAAGACTATGTAGAGAAAGTAAATACATCGAAGTGAAGACATAAACACATGGCTGGCTAATTTATGGCACAATGACTGGCTAATGTAGGGCACAATGACTGAGATGATGGTAACCATATGTGAAAGAAGAACAATAAAAAACAATACGATGGACAGTGGAGAACTAAACGGGGGAGTCATTATTTAAAAGATTGTTTTATTCTAAGTCTTCTTCTTCTAATTAACATTGCTAAAGATTTTGCTGTGTTAGAATTAGTGACACAGTTAGTGACAGGTTACACATTAACCACCTGTGTAGGACTGTTTATTTCCCCTGACATACACACAAGGTAGAAGAGATCTATGGCTTTTAGTGTCTCATCCGACAGAAACAAACAATGTAGAGTGAATGAAATTGTCCAAGCTTGGAAGCGGCAACAGGTGGACTTGAACCCAAGACCTCCTCATTGACAGTCTGATTGGCCCTCTAACCACTGTGTACCCTACGATTCATCAGGGCACACAAGAGTTTATGCTTACCTCCTCCGTCTGTTGGTCAGTGCATTGGGAGAGTGCTAGTAGGGCCGCGGTCAGGCAAGCCAACAACAGGTGCTTCATTGTTCACGGTCTGAAAAGTAAAACAACAAAACTTACAATGAAGTTGACCAGAAGTTTGGAAGGCTATTGGATGCCACATTGTACACAAACAGGCATTATACACATCTTCATCTGTGACATCTGCAGATGGGTGGGTAGATGGGTGGGTGGGTAGATGGGTGGATGAATGGCAAGGGCAAGGAAACAGTGCAAAGGAATAAACTCACCATAAATATGAAAGATGTCGCAAACAAACCACACAAAGAAACAACAAGGTCACAGTACTTACCAGATGATACACATAGATTCATAAGATGAACATAACAATACTTAGAAATGTTACAATAAACAAAGTGTCCAAGTGCTCCATCAATACCTGTACTACTGCTCCTCTGACACTGACCACTGGTCCAGTGGCCAAACTGACCAGAACTCCTTAATTACATCCTAATTAGTGAATCATTAATCAGATTATCACCTTGATCTGGGTCAGTGAGTGCTACACTCCAAGGTTGGTATCAAGGCAAATGGGAAAGGGGCTGGGAATGATGCAACTTCCCTTACAATTATACCAGTCTCTCCCACTTAGGCCAAACTTTGCCAAGTTTATTTCTCATCCCTGCACCAGATTTACTTTGGGGAGCAGAAACTTGTCACAATTTAAGAGTCTAGGCTTTTCTGTAAAAAATACGTTAACCAACATTATATATTTTTCATATCAAGAGCAACATTATTTTTAAATATTGCTTGTGTCAGATATTACCAAATTCTATATGCAAAATATGACATGACAATGAATTCTGTATCTACTTCCTCATAATCTGATGTATTCTCCAGGGGCGCCAAGTTAGTGTGTGTGTGCGCACGTATGTGTGTGCGCACGTATGTGTGTGAGTGTGCATGTACGTGCATGTGTGTGCATCCGTGTATGGGTATAATTTCCCCCAGGAATTTCGTTTACTCCTTTATGAAATACTGGAGAAACATAGCAATGTGTTTGACCAGCCTTGTCTGCCCTCCCCGCTGAGAGGTTAAAGCAGGGTGACATCCAAGCTCCACACCTGCTGGGCTGTCACCCCATTTAGACAGGCACTGGATATTTATTTCTTTATGACAAGTTCATGACAAGAAAGGCTAAACTATATACCCCTGGGTGCTAAACACATACTCAAATAAAGTAAAATGTTGGTTTCTAGGCAGTATCATTAACTATCTCCAGATAACAATGCAGTAGTTTTATTTACACTCCAAATCATAGCAGATACAACAAGTATTTAATGTCACATTAACTGCATAATCTTGGAAACAGAAGGAGATGTATCAATTCACTGACAGACGGGAGCATAATGGTTTACACTAATGACAAGCGGCTTGACTCTAGACACTATAGGGTCTGAAACAGAAATGTAAGGGCATCAAATAAACAAAAAAGCCTAAATTGAATAACAAAAGTTCTACCCCGTAAGAAATGGATTGATTAATACTGGTGATAGTTTATGCACAGGATTCTGACTGGGTCTTTAACGTTAGCCCCCCCCCACCACCAACTGAATCTCAGGAATGTTGGACCTTTCTCAAGTGGTAACACACGGTTCTGCACACGTCCACACTTAGGAATCTTAGGAGACACTTGTTACTTGGCAAGAAAAAACTGTTTACACATTAACTCTGTAAATCACAGCTACTGGGAACCTCCTGCACAGGAGACATCATCCCTGGTGATGTTCCCCTGCGCAGGAGACATCATCCCTGGTGGTGTTCCCCTGCGCAGTAGACATCATCCCTGGTGGTGTTCCCCTGTGCAGGAGACATCATCCCTGGTGGTGTTCCCCTGCGCAGGAGAAATCATCCCTGGTGGTGTTCCCCTGTGCAGGAGACATCATCCCTGGTGGTGTTCCCCTGCGCAGGAGACATCATCCCTGGTGGTGTTCCCCTGCACAGGAGACATCATCCCTGGTGGTGTTCCCCTGCGCAGGAGACATCATCCCTGGTGATGTTCCCCTGCACAGGAGACATCATCCCTGGTGGTGTTCCCCTGCGCAGGAGACATCATCCCTGGTGATGTTCCCCTGCACAGGAGACATCATCCCTGGTGGTGTTCCCCTGCGCAGGAGACATCATCCCTGGTGGTGTTCCCCTGCGCAGGAGACATCATCCCTGGTGATGTTCCCCTGCACAGGAGACATCATTCCTGGTGGTGTACCCCTGCGCAGGAGACATCATCCCTGGTGGTGTTCCCCTGCGCAGGAGACATCATCCCTGGTGACGTTCCCCTGCGCAGGAGACATCATTCCTGGTGGTGTACCCCTGCACAGGAGACATCATCCCTGGTGGTGTTCCCCTGCGCAGGAGACATCATCCTTGGTGGTGTTCATCCTTGGTTTTGTTATATACAATTCCATCTACGCGACCCAGGCAGGGCGAGTGGAGTGTGGCGAGAGAATGCTAAGAGGGTTATTACCATTTTCTCACAATAGGTGACATTATGTCTGGAAAAATGCTGTGAATACATTTTATGGATAACTATGAGGGCATTCCTGAGTAGATATAATATATGCTGGTGAATGGAAGCTTTGTGTGAATTTACTTTGTGTAACTTATTAACCATGCACTAATACATGCACGCAAATTTATATCAATAAATGCTTATTCCTTTTATCTCCTGTGCTTTGGGGTGTGGGTGCCCCAAACTCAAACCCAGTGCTAATGGCTAAATGGCCAACTGGGTATTAAGCAAACATTATATAAAGGTTCTCCCTATGCAGAAGAACCTGTAATGTCAGTCATTAATTAGCATGGACACATTCCCCCTAGAGCAACACCAAGACAAGCATATTTCTGACCATGTTTAGCCAGTGGTGCATACTGTAACATCCAATCCAACCGCCCAGACTCTATCCGACATTCCAGTTTTATGTGAGTCACATCTCTTTCACACGGCCTCGATACTGACCAAGTCTGTCACAACACATTTTAAAAGTTCACAACATATTTTAAAAAATCACAACACATTTTTTAAGTTCCACCAACTCTCTGTCCAGTCTCCAGTAATGGTCACTACATGTTAATCCAATCACTGCTGGATACTTTGTACACATCTCATAAATGTTGGTACATCCGGAGAGTTAAAAAAGTAGAGATTTAACCCAACTTTCAGACACGTGGGTCAAATGCTTTTTTAGATAAAAGCCAGGATCACCAGCCATTTTCAAAACATTGTAACTTGTCTCACAATTAAGTTACACAAGTTAATAAAGTCACTGTAAAGCTTTTGAATACAGAAATACATTTTACATTAATGGAAAACAGCATATAAGTAAATAATAAAAGGTTCTCTCTAGATGTGACCCTTGACTGTCCTAAATAAAAGTACAACAGTGGCAGATGCACCACTTCAAATTAACAATTACCTATGCAACCCTACATTATGGCTAAGATCGATCCAGAAAATGGACAACTGTATGGTGGCTTAATCATTAATCTAATCTGTTCAACCCTTACAATGGGCCTTTTCCTTGTCTTATCACCTATCTGTGTGATATACTGCTGCTAGACAGTTCGATGGACTCAAATATTCACCATTTCTACAATGCCACACATTCCTGGGTTCATGTATGTCTGTCAATGTATTCCTGTAGGTAATTTGTTGAAATAACTTCATCAATTGGAAAAGATATTTGTTTTCAATTGTATAATAAACTAAGTCATATGCTGATGATGTGGTGATGATTTTTATAATGTTTTTTTAATTGATCTGGAGCAATAAATGAAGCATTGGACTGAGGGGCTTTTACAGACCTCATTGTGCAACCTCAATGGGGGGAGAGCAGGGGTTTCTAACAGTGTAATCATGCTGTGGAATCAAGCCAAGACATCAGGCCACTTAGCAGTATTACTACCACAAGAATGAGCAGTCTGGTGCAGTCAGTTCTTGGTGAGTCATGTGGAAAGATGGGAAGTGAGATAGAACTGGTCACAGACAGAGAGAGGCGGTCTAGTCCTGATTCCAAGAAGTGTATCCAGGACCAGTAAACCAGAAACACAGTTGTGGCTGATGGTGGCCACAAGGGATGTCAAGGGTTAGGGAGAAACATAACAAGGAAAAGAGCAGGTGTGGAAAGCCATGTTGTCAAAGCAAAGAAGCCAGGCGTCAGCCAATACACACAGTGAAGACCTGCAGACTGTGATAGGCTAGGTGTGTCCAGTGGAGACTGGACCATGCACTTTACTTCTCATGAATTGTCTGGTACCCTTGTGAATTGTCTGGTAATCCTGTGAATTGTCTGGTACCCTTGTGAATTGTCTGGTACCCCTGTGAATTGTCTGGTACCCTTGTGAATTGTCTGGTACCCCTGTGAATTTTCTGGTACCCCTGTGTAGCTTTTGAAGAAGACTGAACATGTGAAGCCAGCAAGTACATTAGGAACGTATAGTGTCAATTTGCTCATAAACATGTCCTCAAAAAAGCAACCCTAGACAGAACAAATGACAGCATTCTAGCCCAGAACAAGTTGTTTATATAAAATTACCACTGTTATTTCCTACGAGGCAAATACAACATAATAAAACTTTTGTTATAACTTGTTTAAAGCATAATTTTTTATTATGTCAGATATTCTATAATCACTGCTAAATGTCCCCAAACCTGCCCTGTAGCACCATGGCTATTTCTGCCACCCTAGCTTCCCCTAGCATATACTAATACACGCTACTCCTAACCCTAATTTCTTTAATGTTAATTGCTAAATGGCAAATTACATGCTAGAACCCTAGAATCTGAACCATGTTGTAACCTTAGTGGTACTGTAACATTAACTGCTGACTGGGCAATTACCTGACACCACCCCACGTCCTGGCTTGTCCCTGGATTGTAAACAAATCATATCCTCTAGGCTTGACTACTCTACAAGTGACTTCCAATCTTACATGTCATATCAAATACTTAGATTTCTTGTCTGATTAAAAGCTGTTTCGGATTTCCTGTCCTTTTCAAAGCGGCAACATGTCCTGGCAGCCAAAGCATAGTGCTTTACAGAATTTATCTGATTTAAGAAATGCTGGGGATTTGTTTTCCAATTCCGTAATCTACCCCCAGAATTCATCATTTAACATTTGATCTTGTCCACTTAGCCTAGTTCTAGCTTACAACCCATGTTATAGCACTGTCTATTCTCTCTACTTCCAGCTTCTATTGTTTGCATCAAATTACCCCAGGGTAAAAGGTCAGGGTCTATTGCTCCCATACAGACTGACAGCTGCCTTTATTACAAAGCTATACTGCCTTTATTACAAAGCTATACTGCCTTTATTACAAAGCTGCCTTTATTACAAAGCTATATATATATATATTTTTCAATGACACTTCAAGAGATAAACTTGTTCCTTTGCCAACGACATACAGATAATTATACATAATTCACCACACAGCAAATGGGATTATTTAGCAAATATAAAAATTGTCCATAGTAAGGTAATAAAATACAGCAACATATAGTGCCATAATCACCCAGTGCTCTATAGCAAACAAGATGCTAACATTTTAGGACAGACATCTTTGCATGCAATAGCTTCCACAAAAGAAGTTTCTTTACTAAAAAGAAAGTTTCTTAAAAAAAAGAAGTTTCTTTACTAAACATAATTTATTTGTAGTTTCTTAAATGAACAACAATACTTGTGTAAAGACATGACTGATGACAGAAAAACTACATTGCAACTACGATAGTGACAAAGACAAACTATGAGAAACAGTGGTCAAAATACGCATTTGTAATAACATGTCATAAAAAATTGCAATGTTACAAAAGAAACATTAAAATCAAGTCACTTTCATGTTTCAAAAGGTTGAACATCACTGACTAATAAAGGAACCATCATCCAGAAAATCTTCAAAAAGATGTAACACATACCTGGTTAGTGCCAACTTTGTCCTTTCATTGAAGTCTAAATATTCCTCTACACAGATGTTCACAGGACAAGCAACAGAGGAGTGACTGGTAGATGCCTGGAGTAGGCAGTGTCCTTCCAGAGAGTGGCCTGTGTAGACCCTGCACACACACAGACTGGGCTGACACTGAGCCAACAGGTCTGTCTCAGACTACTACACAGGAGTACCAGTGCTGACACCAACTGTGGCTAATCACAGATCAAGGTTCCACAAGCCTGCACACCCACAGAGAGTCTGGCCCACATGGAGAACATACACTGAGCAGATAGGGCCAGTCAATCCCCCACAGACACTTGAAATGGCCTTTGGACAACAAAGAGGGTGTTTTACATAACACCTATGACAAGGGCTTATCAAAATGTTGGCAATAAAAAATATGTGACCAGATAAAAAAAAGCAATTATGGAATTATGTCATCCTAGTGTGTTCAATTCTTTTGTAATCTCTTAGAAAATCCCAATGAACAAACTATTTTGCTGGTGCCAAGACACAAATGCAATGATATTGGTGGGACAGAAACAAGTAAGACAAATTCACAGACATTAAGTAACTGAAAATGTAGTTTTAGAAGTAATTTCTTTTCAGAAATCTGTACTTTATATAGATGCAATTTTGCTAGATTTAATTTTTTAAATGTGGTTCTGGAACTGTTTTCTTTGAATACCGTAAATTTTTGTGTATAATACGCATTTTTTCCCTTAAATTTTTACTTAAAAGTCCGGGTGCGTATTATACATGGTGATAGGGCTAAAAAAAATTCTCCGACCGGATATGGATAACGCTACTGGAACATTAGTACTATGACGTCAATGAGCGGGAAGCGTACGTGAACGGGAGCGTCGCCAACCGGGAATAATGCAGAAATGTATGGACGGTGTCGGATTAATACGCTCAAATATGTGTTGCTCCCTGAGTGCCAAAGCACTATGATTGGCGATCTTGAATCACGTGAACGACCTGAAAAGTCAATGCCACACCCACGGATCAGCAAGTGTGGCTCCATTTTTAAAGTTGTGAATGCAAATAAAGATGATTGTACCATATGTATGTTTTGCAGTTGAAAGTGTGCATGTAACATATCAGAATAGAGCTTGGTATTAATTTAAAATTGAGAGCAGAATGACGCAAAGTAAGTTCTAACAAGCACAAATTTAATCAGTTGTGCAATGGTCAAGCTAAAATGCAAGTTGCGTAGGGCTTACATGACAGACAAGGCGATATATCGTCGGGTGCGATGAGCCGGCGGCAATGCCGTAACTTGCGTGATATGTTTACGATTCTGAGATGGATTCAAGGATCCTCACACAAACGAACTTTGTCGCTTCAAGCAAACTATCAGAAGCCGAAACATCAGGGATCAATGTCAAAAGTTGGAGTGCGTATTATACATGGCAATACAGGAATTCTATCAGAATTTCGCAAGTCAGGGTGCGTATTATACATGGGGCGTATTATACACGGAAATGTACGGTAAGAAACCCAGTTGCATGCAAGACCATTAAAACAGCAGATTGCATAAAGGTTTAACAACTTTGACTTCTTCCTGCCATGTTTCCATAGCACTATTTTCCCTGATTTTCTTCAACTTTATTCTGGACTGCGTGGCTGTCTTGAACACACATTGATAAGTAAATAGCACATATTCCTTTTTAACCCTGCACTACCTAATAAACAGTCCAAACTGAAGTGCCACCTGCAACAAAGGAGAGGGTGCCCTTGAAAAGAAGCCAATTCAACAGTCTGTAGTGTACATAAGGAGTCCAGAAGCCAGTGCAGGGTGCAAATACAGGGCTGTTGTGAAGGAGCATCTCCCCTTCATCCTTCCCTGAGCAGGAGATACTACATAATCTCTTGAACACATCCTGTAACAATGTCATAGTTGTTTTACTTATGTAAACAACATTTACCTGTTTCCCTATATAGGCTAGGCATGCCCACTCCATCAAGCTGTTCCATCAATTTGGGAAGTTGGACAATTATTGTCTTTGGACAATACACTAAATGCTGTGGGTCCCTTCAACCTGATGTCCAAACAGACTGTCTAAACCAGCAAAAGAAAAAGGGTAAAAGACCACATGCTGGGAATGGTTAAACGTGTAGGATAACCTGTTTGAACTCACAAAGCTGGCGGTCTCATTCTTTCTCTCGATTTCTCAATTACTAAATGACATTTTTAATTAAACAGTATAGATATATATATACCTGCTGTGAATTATTTTATGCAAAATGTAGATAAATCGATGAAATACCAATAAAATATGTTGTTGTGTTACACTGTACATCTAGTAAGGGATCAAACTGTAAAGTTGTTTCCTGGTGAAGATTTTTTTTGGAAGATAGGTAGGCCTAATTTGATAAGACTTAATGATTTTGTGTCTTGGAAATAAAGTCATGGCCACACTTTTGGGTGAAGATAAAGTAACAAGTCACACAAATAAACCCATGAAATGTTGCGTAATAAAAAAGAATGTTGATACACCCATTCTCCGAGCAGAAGTAGAAGAGGCAATCCGAATGCTGAAGACACAAAAATCCCCCGGTGTAGACAACGTACCAGCTGAACTTATCAAACATGGTGGGAGGTAATGATAGATGCATTCATGATCATATGCCAAAAGATTTGGGAAACTAAAAGAAGAATGGACAAAATCACTCATAATAATGATACCAAAGAAAAGGAACTTACGCTACTGTAAGAACTACAGAACTATAAGTCTGATCAGCCATCCCAGCAAAATAATGCTAAGAATCATATTAAACCAATTTAAAGGCAAAGCAGAAGAACTGCTATCATAAGAACAAGCAGACTTCCGGCCAAAAAGAAGCACAATTGAACAAATCTTCAACATAAGACTGTTAATCGAGAAACATGTTGATCACCATCAAGACTTATATCACAATTTCATCGACTTCAAAAAGGTATTTCATCATGTGTGGCACAAAGGACTCTGGTGAGTAATGCAACGATATTACATTGACGAAAGACTAGTGACACTACTTGAATCGCTATAT
The DNA here is from genome assembly GCA_033239005.1 of Lamellibrachia satsuma. Classification (NCBI taxonomy): domain Eukaryota; kingdom Metazoa; phylum Annelida; class Polychaeta; order Sabellida; family Siboglinidae; genus Lamellibrachia; species Lamellibrachia satsuma. The sequence goes on from BSQZ01000023.1 coordinate 4,640,527, forward strand.
GGACCATCAACGAGTGCAGTGTTACATGAAGGAGAAGTTAGACAATTGTTTCGAACATCGGTCGGGGTACGCCAGGGATGCCTTTTGTCGCCAGTGCTGTTCAACCTATACCTTAAAAATATCATGCACAACTTCCAATGGCACAATCTCGATAAACGGAAGAGAGATCAGCAACCTCCGATTCGCAGATGACATTGACCTAATTGCTGGAACAGAGGAGGAGCTACAAGAACTTAAACAACACTGGAAAGGAGAGCGCGTACTTAGAGAATGTAAATAAGTGCAGAAAAGAGCAAGATTATGGTCAACAGCAGTACAGCGCCAAGAAGTACTATATTAATGAATGGAGAATGCCTTGAAGAAGTAAAATCATTCAAATACCTCGGGTCGATCATCTCCTCTGAGGGCGACTCCACAGAGGAAATACACACAAAGATAAACCTGGCAACATCAGCTATAGCAAAACTCAAGAAGATATGGAGCAACAACAACATCAAAACAACAACAAAGATACGACTCCATAAAAGCTTGGTGCTGACATACGGATATGAAAGCTTGATCCTGAAAGCTGAGTCCGAAAGAAGAATAGCCGCATCTGAGATGAAATTTTTCAGAAGGATCCTGAAAATTTCTTACAGAGACCACATAAATATATCAGTAATGCAATCATCACTAAAGCCGCTGGACCACAAGAACCACTTTTGGCCACAGTGAAATGCCTAAAACTCCAGTGGTTTGGTCATACAACCAGACACAACACACTTTCTAAAGAAATTCTACAAGGCACAGTCAAAGGCGACAGAAAACGAAGAAGACCCAAACAAATTTACATGGACAACATTCGAGAGTGGACGGGTCTAGAACCACAGGAATTATGCGATGCTGCCCACAACCGTCCCAGATGGAGAAAGATCTCTGTGGAAGCCTCCAAGCGTGCACCCCATATGACTGACCTGGTCAAGGGATGAATGAATTAATGAAAAAAGAATGTGTGGGCCACTTACTGTAAACCTACATTAGTGCATTTTTCTAGATTGACAACACACAGCTGAATGTAACATGCTTGAAATATATGCATCATGTGTGCATCTCAGTATTCCGGTTAGTGATTGAATACATACGATATGTACCTGTGATTAAAATATGTAGAATTATCACTTCACATAACTAATATACTGCTTCTTACAAAAGTTATTAAGACTAAAAAATGCTTCAAAAATGCTTTAGCTGTTGTTACTTTCATGAATCTTGGCAATTTGTCGCTTATCAATTTTAAAATTGTGCAATTTTTTTATTTTTGCCAATTTTCAGAAATCATGTAAATTTCTTGTTCTACTTAAAATACGAGTAACTCAACAACTATTTGTGCAAGAACTCCGAGATCTGCTTATGTAAATAGTAACATACATACTTACTGTAGTTCCATTTCTGGATATTAGTTCTCAAACAATCTGCCACTGAAGTTGTATGGTTTTTGTGTACAAAATTAACCCGAGTGATTTTAGATCCATATTTCAACAGTAAAACATGTTAGAACACAAATAAATCTCATTTGGATCAATAACACACCTACATATCTAGGTATGTGAGAAGTTTGAAGCTTCTATCGTGATTAGTTTATGAGATGCTAATCTTTAAAGCTGGTACATATTGAAAAGTGGCCTACGTTTAGCAGCCAAGATGCTATGTGGCCGTGGAGCTAAAATAAATTAAATTCCAATTTATTTTTTATATGAAAAGCAGGTAAAATGCCTGTGGAATGCACTACATTTGGATTCCCTATTCCCTATAAAATATTTCGGATCGATGCATTGTCAATATCAAATCACATAGCGTGTCATAGCATAGGTGATTTTACTACCTATTCCATCTCAAGTAAAATAATTATGTAAATATTGTTACAAATGTCAGAGTTACTGAGCTGTGGATTAACTGGTAAAATTGTTGTTGAATTAAAAAATACGAATGCAACATGCCTAGGCTTGGTTGGTCCGAGACAGAATGCCCCAGCCCAGGGATGGCCTTGCCCAGCCGAAGCCAAGGCAAGGCAGAGGGCCAAGACGAATAATTTATTCTAAGTTCTCAAGTGGTTACACTCCAAACAGCCCAAACTTGGGCTAACGCAGGAGTTTGTGGTGGTCTGTGCGCATGCGCTGTGGGTGGTACATACAACTAAGACTAGTAACGGTAGTTCTAGAGCAAGATAACGGGAATTTTCTATTGGACACAACGCATGCATATTTAACTAGGAACACATGCGTACATACATAAGAGTATATAATAACCCACTGACTACCTACACTCAACATAATAGTATTCGCCTTGCAACGTTAATCAGACCGACTCCACTTCTGCGTTCGTCGGTTTGGCGCTAATGTTTGGCGCCCACCGAAGGCGCCGTGTATGGTGCTGACATCTGGCGATTAGATTCTAACGTGCATATATGCAGCCACCGCAACAGCAGAGGATTTACGGGTTCAGGCCACAATTGTTTCTCACATTTGGTTAATCTAACAACACGTGATTTAATTTGTATAGATTGTCCACCGAACAAAAAAATGTATAGTAGATCTGTCACTGCCAGACACCGCGATGGAACAATTTATTGTCTGTTACAATTAGTAGTATATGGCTTTAATAGTAGGAATAGTAATGATTGCTCTGAGTCCGAGACAGAGAGTTGCAAATAATCAGTGGAAACTGAGGATAGCAAGATTTGAGAGAACTGTTTTCAAACAAATTGGTAGGTTAATTGCATAAACCATAAACTTTGAGCAGAATGAGATAAGTCAATGAATTTTAAATGCATTAAAAATTTGTATAACAAATTAATTGTAGATTAGGCCTAAATTTTCCAGGAATACAGGATTGCTACAAGAACCACAAATAGAAAACGACAATAACACAAGTCTGTCACTAGACATGCATGTATAGACATGCATTGTGCTTGTATGTACATCGTTATGTGGTTTGGAGTCATTAACCTAGTTATGGAAGGCAGTACTGCCAAATTTATCACAACACATTTGTTTTGCAAAAATCACCATATTTTATTTTGCTCTTCAAAACAACACACATTCACACTGTGACATACCCACCAATGGCACACATACAGCATGCCTCAAATGTCCACCCCAATTTTGAAAAGGATATTGTTGAATTTTTATTTTTAAATGACAAAAAGATTTTAAAGTTATATATATATATATATATATATATATATATATATATATATATATATATATATATATATATATATATATATATATATATATATATATATATATATATATATATATATATATATATATATATATATATATATATATATATATACAGCCTGTACATATATAAACACACACACACACATATATATTATTTACATTTAAAGTATATATATATATATATATATATATATATATATATATATATATATATATATATATATATATATATATATATATATATATATATATATATATATATATATATATATATATATATATATATATATATATATATATGCATGACCAAATATAAAATAAATTGTCCATTTCTAACTCTATATCATATAAACAACTTTTCCAGAAATGTAAAAATTATCTTTGTACAATTTTACTCAAGCTGAGAAATCTCACTTGATAAGACATTCTGGTTTTATACGAATAACCGTTTATAACATCCTTCCAACTTTAATGGTAGTATAAACAATATATTATATATCCACATATAGCCAGTTAAGAATTATTCCACAATTGTACACAATAACTATGAATTATACACATAAATAATATAGATATGTTATTCACATGGGCAATCTCTTTCAGAAATGAATGCCGTTCAGAGTGATGACTTTACTCTCTATGATGTCCTTCAGCCATTTCTCTCGGAATCTTGACTGACCAGGTCTGTCAGAAATAATGAAAACAGCATTTGTTTACCATGACAAATTAATATTATAATGCATCTGAAACTATCACAAATGTAGTAAGAATAAGCGACAAGGTTTTATTAGCTCTTTGGAGCCACTGATCATCATTTAAGCTTACTACAGTGTGTGAAGGTTCAGATTGTAATAAAGGTGTAAAAGGGAAGGAAATTATTTTGATTATTTATTTGCAACATAATATATGTACCAAACATATTACTGGATTACTGGATGGAGATGGTTTACCATTTTGATGAATTTCTATGATTAACAAGCAATAATAAAAACTAACGTACAGTAAAAAGAAGCATTCGTTAAATTTTTTAAACAACATTTCATAGCTATATAAATATGCATCCTTAGTGCACAAAGTAACAAGAAAACAACAATCCGATTATTTATAGGGCCTATTCTATTTGCCTCTTTAATTTCTCTAGTGGAGAGAAATCATGATTTATTGTGCATTGGGATATGGGTTAAATTGAAAAACTACATAAATTATATGGCATTGACCTTTTATTGGATCAGCTGTATTCTGGGAGCTAAATTCTGAAACCGTACGTTAATACCTAAACTGTAGTGTTGTGCAATATTACTGGTATGCTAATATATTGCAGTATTGTTTCTGCGTAAAACATATCACGATGCGCCTTTAACACACTGGTATATACTATGTTTTTGTTTTTGCATTTCCAACTTGTCAAAAGCAAGCTTAATGAGTAATTGTGAGTTTTGACTGAACCAGATCCAGTCACTAACATTAATTATTATTAATTGTTCATGTTTCAGGTTTGAGCATTTTATTCTCAGAGTTTAAAATTACTTCTACATATTAAAACAGTTGTTTCATTATTATTTAATATAAATATCAGTCAGGCTTGATAAAATACAATATAACATGTATCGCAATACAATAGTTTGGCTATACCTACTAAAATGCCTTTCAATGCTTGCAAGTTGAAGAATCAATGTTTTAATGTTTCTATATATGCCTGAAAGTCAATTATTGGTGTATAATGTTTGTATATATGCCTGAAAGTCAATTATTGGTGTATAATGTTTGTATATATGCCTGAAAGTCAATTATTGGTGTACAAGTGTATGTAACATGCCTTTTTGTTAAGAAGGACATTGCACAGTGAATTGTTTATGAATTGGGCTCAAAACTTAAACATAGAAAAGAGGTTCTTACCTGTGAACCAGTCTGTTAGTTTCAAAGACATAGTAGACATCAACAGGATAATCCTGAAAAAATTTTATAAAATCTAAAAATATTTTATTTGGTATTTTTAGGCTACAATCATACTGCAGTTGACTTCATAGAAATCATAGAAGTGTGCTGTGATGAATGAATTTAAATATTTGATCCACAATCACCACCACCACAATATTATACTTTAAAAAAAAATTAAACACTGTAAATTAAGCCATAACCAAAATATATTTATCAGTAGTACTGTGTAAGCTGTGAAATATATTACCTATGTAATAATTTCGTAGTTTAAATTCCTTCCATATATTGCAAATAAAAACCAACATACTGTTTTCTTCCAATTACACTATATGTTTTGTCATTTAAGCTTTTGTCTGAAATATAGAAATACACTGTCTTTTAATTACGTACTCGTGGTTTGACCTTGGACACACTGAAGGTGAAGTAGACGCTGGCTGTGGCTCGGGGGATTGGCTTCCGTCTCGTTGGCACGCTCCATCGCACGCGGTATCGGTAGCGTGTATCGTAGTCGAAATCCTCTTTTCCGAGGTGGTCAGTGCAGTAGAGCCAATTGTCTTGATGAAACCAGGTCTTCTACAACATTCAACAAAGCAAACATAGTGTACAAATGTTGCTGATGTATTCCTCATGGCTTGTGTTGGTAAAAATAGATATAAAGCTTTATAGGCTTATCTACATGTTACATATCCCACTGTCAAATGTTGCATCAGTTGATTCACCCCACTTATAAACATTACTCAGTGATACATAACCACAAATTATTACTTGTAGAAATGGTGTCAATATGAGTATGATTAGTAACTTGATAACAAACACTGCTGCAACTGCAACATATACAACCATTACAATTGTTACCACTGCCATCACCATGGCTACTGAACTACCATCACCACCACATCTACTGAACTACCATCATTACCATAACTACTGCACTACTATCACCACCACATCTATCAAACTACAATCATCACCACAGCTACAGTACTACCATCATTATCATAGCTACTGTACTATCCTCATTACCACAGCTACTGTATTACCATCACCACCACTAAGCTAGCATCACCACCACAGCCACTGTACTACCATCATAACCACAACTACTGTACTACCATCATAACCACAACTACTGTACTACCATAATCACCACAACTACTGTACTACCATCATCACCACAACTACTGTACTACTATTATCATCACAACTACTGTACTACCATCACTACCACAACTACTGTACTACCATCATCACCACAACTACTGTACTACCACAGCTACTACTTCCATCACCAACTAAACAGAAGACCCTCCTGATCATACCTTGATGAATTCTTCAATCTTATTTGTCCCGCGGTCAACTGTGAATTCCTCAATGGTCAACCACTCGATGTTCTCAATGGTCTCGTCCTCGTATGCAGGAGGAGCATGATACATGGTCAACCCGCGGGAGAGCTCAAACTCTATCTCTGTCATGGTGTTCTGCCTTTGCATGTGCTCCTGCAGCAGGTGCTTTGTTGCGTTACTGATGACCATGTTGACGAGCTCGTGTGCCTGGAGCGCGTATTTCTCTGCACTGGTTATCGGCTTAATTTTTTTTTTATTTGTACCCTGCAACTCTTCCCTCGTGGCAACGGCAGAAGATTTGCTCTGTGAAGAATTAAAAGTCTCGGGCGCTGTTGTGGAATCAGAACACATCGTGGATTCCTGCTCAGATTCCTCTGTTGTCATCGTTGTCGAGTCCGTTGTCATAAGTGAGCTGCCAGATCCTTTTGTGCCAGAACCTGTTTCCCGGTCCTCGCTGCGAGACCCTTCCTTCCCTTCAGAAACTTCTTTTTCTTCAGAAACTTCTTTTTCTTCAGAAACTTCTTTCTCTGCGTCTTCTCCAGACCCAACTTTCTTCATACTCCCAGACGAGCTGCTGAATTTCACTTTACTCTCCTCTTTTTCAGGTTTTTTCTCACTCTCAGACGAGCTGCTGAATTTTATTTTATTATCATTTTCCTCAACTTTTCCGTCATTCCCAGGTGAGGTGCTACGTGCTACTATATTTTCTTCAGGTTCCTTTTCTACTTCCACTTCTTGGGGTGCCTCATCCTCAGTAGGCTCAATGGGGTGTTCCTCCTCTTTCACATCCTCTGGAGCCTCAATGGGATTTTCCTCCTTTTTCACATCCTCTGGAGCCTCAATGGGATTTTCCTCCTTTTCCACATTCTCTGTAGCCTCAATGGGGGGTTCTTCCTGCTGCGCAACCTCAGTGATATCTACATTCTCTGGAACATCGTCTGCCATTCTGACCCGTCAGTTGATCTGCAACAGTGTGTTTCAATACATGATTACGTAAACTAAGTGTCCTTTCCATTAGGAATTGTCCACCTCAAAAATAAATCAAGCATACTTGATCAAGGTTAGCTTTTAGGACCACTACTATTTGTACTATATATAAATGACTTACCAGAGCTAAATAAGTATGATACATTCCTATTTGCAGATGACATCAAAAAGGACTTAGCGAATGATAACGAATGTGCATGGAGCTCCATTCAATTCCCCAAATCACAAAAAGTCTACTTCATACCAAGTGTATGCGTAGACATCCGAATGTCATCAGCGCTTGGGACTTCAGTGCTGCTGATATAACATTAGACACCAACAAGGTGATTGGGAGTAGTGACACAGTAAATGTCAGAAAGCTACTTGTCATCACAGAACAGTTTAATCTTACCCAGCACCAACGAGAAATCAACAGACCGTCGTCAGATGCTGTGTTAGACTTGTTGTTTTACACTAATCCAAACCTTGTGAGTAAAGTGGAAGTGGTTCCGGGAATGAGTGATCATCTAGCGGTTTTCACTATGCTTGATGTTTGACCAAAAGCCTACTTAAAACACCAACACAAATATAAGTCAGCAAACTTTGTTGGTCTTTGGCTAGACATGGCTGAATATGCCACTCAATTCTTGACGGGAAGTCCTTCATCCAGATCACCTGATGAGAACTGGCAAGCATTCAAGGATGCATTACATTAAGTGATCACTACACATGTCCCAACGAAGAGATCCAAAACTAAACGTGACCTTCCCTAGATCATCCGCGATATCTGATGTGAAATCTGCAAAGCCAGAAAGTCCAAGAAACAAGAAGATTGGTCTGCCTATTGTGTGAAGATACAAAACATAGAGAAGCTGATGAGATCTGCTCATACCGACGACATCCATGATGTCATTGGAGTTAGCTTGGTTGATGGAGGAAATCAGAAAGAAGTTTTGGTCCTTTGTGAGACTCAACAGAACTGAAAACATGGGTATACCGATACTCTCTGATATAGATGGTCTTCATATCACTAGCCCAGCCAAAGCAGAGGCTCCTAACAACCTGTTTGCACCAGTATTCACGTGTGATAACAGTACAGACATGATTGACAAAGGACCCTACGGCGAGACAACATCCGTTTCCCGCAACCAGAGAAACTATTGAAGAACATCAACCAAACTAAAGCTGCAGGCCCCAATGAACTCCCAGCAAGGATTCTGAAGGAGACCTCCAAGGAAATCTCTGGTGTGCTATCCTACATCTTCCAGCAGTTGCACGATGAAGGCACCGTCACATCTGACTGGTCTATTGCATGTACATCGGCGATTTACAAAAAGGGTGATAAGTCCACAGTGTCTAATTACAGACCGGTTTCCCTAACATGCATTATATGCAAAATAATGGAACATATTGTGTGCAGTCAGATTGGTCGGCACCTTGATTACAACAACATTCTAAACCCTAACCAACATGGCTTTCGAATGGTTCTTTCTTGTAAGACACCACTAGTCAGTACTATACACGAATTGACGTATTCCATCAACTGTAAATTTTTCTGGACTTCTGTAAGGCCTTCGATAAAGTGTCTCATACAAAACTTCTCCACAAAATCTGGTACTATGGAATCAATGGAAAGATAAATGCTTGGATCAGTGTGTTTCTCAATTCTCGCAGTCAGCAAGTTGTCATCAATGGGCAGTCACTGCGGTCAGCTGACATCCTTTCTGGAGTTCCACAAGGGACAGTGTTGGGGCCAATGTTCACTTCACAAATGCGCCTGTTCGCTGATGACAGTATCACTTACCATGAAATTCAAACCTCGGATGACCACTTGGCACTTGAATCTGACCTGAACAAACTCCACCGCTGGGCAAAGACGTGGCAGATGTATTTATGTGTCAAAGCATGCTGTCCTCTCAGTTACGACCAAGAGGAAGCCATCAACGTATGATTACTATATGGATGACCAACAGATCCCACAAACTGACAACCAGGACTACCTGGGAATTACCACAACACAAAGGTATCTTGGCAGCCACATATCAACAAGGTGCAAAACAAAGCCAGAAAGACGCTTGGCTTAATCACGAGAACACTGCATGCGGCGCCACCTTTCTGGAGTTCCACAAGTGAGGAAAACTGCACAAGAGGCACTCGTCCGACCAACGCTTGAGTGTGCTACTTGTGGCTAGTCACCCCACACCAAGACAGACATTCAGAAAGTTGAACAAGTACAGCATTCCACAGCTCGTTTTGCCAGTGGTGACTATTGGAGAACTTGTCACTGCCATGTGTGCTAACTTCATGTGGGACACACTGCATACTAGATGTTGCATCAGAGATGCCACTCTGTTTTATAAGATTCACCATGGGCAAGTTCGCATCAGTTTGCCTACCATCATTGTCACAGCAGATGGTTGCACTAGACGCCAACATGAGTATAAACTCTGAACACTACCAGCCTCGTGCATCATCTACCAGTACTCATTCTATGTTAGCTCTATCCCAGTGTGGAATTCCCTCACCTAGGAAGCAGCCATGGTACCAATGGCAGAAGCATTTCAGAAAGCCATCCTTAAAGTTATTAAGTCATTGTAGAAGTCCATTTTAACCCAGAACTGCAAAAATTTATTGTACACACAAACGTTCTAGATCACTCCACCTTGGGAGATGACATTACAAACTACAATAGTAAATTATTACTTTTTAGCAGCATATACTTACTTGAAGAAGGCATCAAGATATTTAGAACTACAGTGTATTATAGATAAAAATTACCAGGGCATCTTACAACATGACCTAAATACCTTAGAGCAGTGGAGTAACAAATAGTTACTAAAATTTCATCCAAACAAATGTAAACACTTGACTATTGGAAAAAATAACGTTAGAGAAATGAAATATTCTATGACACTTAACAACTCCATACATCTGCTCGACACAATTGAAAAACAAAACGACTTAGTTATTATATACACAAAGCTATCCTTTGATGATCACATTAACCAAGCAGTAAACAAAGCAACAAAGATGACAAAAATAATTCCAATTTCTTGATAAAGATGCGTTCTTGCCATTATATAAAACAATGGTAAGAATGCATCTTGACTACGTCATAGCAGTATGGTACCCTTACAAAAACACATCATTGCAATAGAAAATGTCTAAAGAAGAGCAATAAAAGAATTACCAGGTATGAGAAACTTAACTTATACAGAAAGATTAAAATCACTAGAACTACCCTCATTAGCATTACATTAGTACATGTTACACTGGAAAACTAATTAAATTGACTAGAAACAAACAAGAAGCAAACACAATATGTTGAATGTATTTATGACTGTTATGTGTAGGTTTGGCCATGGTTTCATTAGTTTGTATCACAGTATCACAAGCATACAACTGAATGGCATTTATACTGATTGAGACTGACTGGTATTATATTACACACATCACTGCAAGCTTACAAAAAATGTATTTGCATCTTATACCATCTGTTACTATATTTGGTAACAGCGAGAGAGAGAGCAGTGTACTTTGTAGACTTCAATTCCAATTGAATATGTTTTTATTTTATCAATTCAGTTCCAATCAACACATTTTTTGATCAATTCTAATTCAATTCAGAATTCCCCCCAGGTCTTATTACATCCCCTTCAAACTTAATTAAAGAATAGCTGTTGTTTGTTAAAAGTGACACATATATTTCCAAACAGAAACAATTATGGTGCAGCAATGACAACAGTATTACTGTAGTAGGACCTAAATTTGATAATCCTGACAATCCTGTTGACACCAACAGTACATGTGTTGTGACTGTTAAGGAAGTTGTGTTTGTGGTGTATTTACAAGTACAATTTAATGTTTAGTTTATCATGTTGTCTATTTGTCCGGAGGACGTATTCTGTGAAAAGTTGTTCATGATATTTGTCCATTGGTGTCTGTCCTGCAAAACTTTTTCAAGTTTCGAAACTGTTATCCCAAATTCAGACGAGTAGTTTTGGATAATTTAGGCAATCAAATTGGGCTCATAGCAGATAGTTGCATATTTGCTGCAAAAATCTCTGATTATATGGCAATATTTGCAGCAATTAATTTCAATATCAATAAAACTTATATACTGTAACTGATAAAATTAGCATGAGTTCATTCATAAGAAGAAACATTTATAGCTTTACAAATGAATTAGAAGATTATAAACTGGCATCAAGTCTTTGATCACAACTCAACAGCAGATCCACTCATATTGTACGATAACAAATGTTCTACCAAACTAGAACAATCACTTCCCATTGAAAGATGTAAAGTTTAATAAATACAAACACAAGAAGTCGAAATGGATGACTTATGATCTCCTAGCTACAATAAAAAACAAGACAAACCATACTTAGAAGTACACGTGACAAGTCCTAACTCAAATATAAACAAACTAAAATCAACTGAGTTGGAAAATAAAGCAAAAGATGTAAGGAAATTAAAACAAGAAGCAAAGGCTATTTATTATAACCTGCTATTTAGTAAATACAGGAATGACATCAGGAAAACATGTGAAAACATAGCTGATGTTATCAACAAATCCAAAATACAAAAACTATTTCCGACATATTTCAATGTAAAAGAAACTAAGATAACAGATAAAAAAGAAATAGCAACACAATTCAATAATTTCTTCATAAATATTGGACCACACCTTACAAACAAATTAAACACTAATGGGAAACCAAGCTTCAAATCATATCTAAAAAAAGAACAAATGATACTAACTTCCAATTTACACCTGTCAGTGAAAATGACACAAAAAATATAATAAATAACTTAAAGTCAAAAAGAAGTATGGTAAATGACAACATTTCTTCAATATTACTGAAAGCTTCTGTTAATGTCATTGCCAAACCCCTTACCAGTATAATTAATCAATCTCTACTTAGTGGAAAATTCCCTAAAAAATTGCTAAAGTTATTCCCATCCACAAAAAAAGATGATAATCATAATTTCAACAACAACAGACCAATATTTCTTCTGCAGTGCATACCTAGTCTTTGAAAAATATTTTATACTCAATTATTCTACTATCTCACTCTTAATTAGCTCCTCCACCCAAATCAGTGTGGTTTCAGAACTGAATATTCTACTGAACTGGCAATATCTGAATTAGTTGACAGAATATAAAATATAATATAAATCTTGACAAAAAAGGTTTACCATGGGCAATATTTCTAGATCTGTCAAAGGCTTTTGAAAAAGTAGATCATACAATCCTTCAACAAACTCAAACATTATGGCATGCAAAATACTGAACTAGAATGGTTTAAAAGCCATCTATTGCACAGACAGCAATACGTGGAATTCAGCAACATAAAATCACCCTTGGAAACGACTACTTCAATTCTAGGGCCATTACTATTCCTAATATACATAAATGATCTAGCAACAGCAAGCACCAATTTATGTCCAATCATGTATGCAGATGATACCACCATGCCAGCTGAAGCCTAGAAATGTATGGTATGACTTCGTTATCATTATCATAATAAACTGCATTAATTAATAATCCATAGCTCTGTAATATAATACTATACTGAATATTCATTCAATAATATTATCACTATATTATCAAAACAGTTGGTTTTTGAGTTCCTCACAATTTAATTTGTAAATGATAAATTTGGAACTAATGTATTATTTTTACTGTCAAGATTTTAATTGTATTTTTACAAGCATAATGTATTTATCCTTTTTCTGTATTATTTAACTTCTCTGTAATTATTACATGATAATATTGATAACTATATTCGATTCACATTTTATTCACATAGTTTTATACACATGAAAAAAAGTATTCACATTATTTGCACTAAATATATTTTGTTAGTATTATTTGTTAGTATTATTAGCATTGTTATATTTGTGAGCAAAGTTAGCAACTCCACATCTGTTTATATATTATGTACACTCTAGACAAACAGCAGTAATAATGATTACTGCACCCAGGGCTGGGTCCAATTACACAAACTTATATCAATTACAAAAAAAATTTCAATTACACTCATAATTTTCCAAATCAATTACAATTACATTGTTTCAATTTCAATTACATTATGCAGAACCAAATATATTCAACATTTGTTAATTATGTATTTTTGCACCTTTTGCTGAATTTAAATATTTTTTACACAATTGATAAACAAATATAACGGTAATGTTTGTACATTTTGTTGAATTGTGACTTTGAATTATACTAAATAAAAAGATAGCTGTTTAAAACATATTTTTATTATATAAAAATACATTGCAATATCCAGACATAATCCTTCAGGACATATTCCTTACAGACAAAATCACACAATATGTAAAGTGAACAAACTCCCACAGGACAAAATACAACAATGTAAAAATTGGACAAAATCCCACAGGCCGTAATACAATATTTATTTGTAGTTTTTCTCTAAGCATCCTTTCTAGTTTTGCAGACATTTATCAGTGTGCATTTTTTACATTTTTCTTTGGAAAATACTAATAATAGAGTATGATGTGTTTACTTTGAGGTTGTAGCTCCTGCTCTAAGCTGACATTCTTATTTGGTCTGCCCTTTGCTTTGTGTGAGTTGGGAATGGGAAGAGATGCCATATAAATGGTCCTTGCCACCTGACCTGTCTCCAGTCCACCACAACACAAGGGGTGTAATTGGCTTGCTAACTCTGCAATGTTTCACTGAGCTGATATTTTCTGAAGCAATATCAAACTACAGGTCTTTCCATGTTGTTTGAATACCAGCTTCGCCTTTGTCTGACAATGTCTGTGCATTGTTTATTGCTTCCTGGCTGTTATCAATGGTAGCATCCCAGTAGCCCCTGTGTCTCTAGCCCAGTCCCAGTAGCCCCTGTGTCTCTAACCCAGTCCCAGTAGCCCCTGTGTCTCTAACCCAGTCCCAGTAGCCCCTGTGTCTCTAACCCAGTCCCAGTAGCCCCTGTGTCTCTAACCCAGTCCCAGTAGCCCCTGTGTCTCTAACCCAGTCCCAGTAGCCCCTGTGTCTCTAACCCAGTCCCAGTAGCCCCTGTGTCTCTAACCCTGTCCCAGTAGCCCCTGTGTCTCTAACCCAGTCCCAGTAGCCCCCGTGTCTCTAACCCAGTCCCAGTAGCCCCTGTGTCTCTAACCCTGTCCCAGTAGCCCCTGTGTCTCTAACCCTGTCCCAGTAGCCCCTGTGTCTCTAACCCAGTCCCAGTAGCCCCCGTGTCTCTAACCCAGTCCCAGTAGCCCCTGTGTCTCTAACCCTGTCCCAGTAGCCCCTGTGTCTCTAACCCTGTCCCAGTAGCCCCTGTGTCTCTAACCCAGTCCCAGTAGCCCCTGTGTCTCTAACCCAGTCCCAGTAGCCCCTGTGTCTCTAACCCTGTCCCAGTAGCCTCTCCCCCCCCCCGAAGTGTGAGAATTGAGTGCCACTAGCCCTCCAGTCAGTATGCTGTTGATTTAACACACACCCTCTTTCTAGATATTTCTAATTGTAGGTAGAGTTGTTTATACATTGTTTATTGCTTCCTGGCTGTTACCAACTTATTGAAAAGGCTAATTGCTAAGGCCACCCACCACTAGCACCATGGACCAGTACCCACCAGACAGTGAATACTGTGACTTAAATATATAAAAAACCAAAACCATAATCAATTACAATTATACAATTTTGCTGTAATCAATTACAATTGCATAATTTGACCCAGTCCTGACTGCACCATACATAGTCACAGGGAGGCTTGTACGATAGCGATCTCTCAGGTCTTAGTGCAGGCCTCCCTGGATCATCAGAACTATGTAAAATATGTATAAACTGTTATTTGACTCTGTATGTGTGATCTAAACAAATAAAACTTCACTTCACCTCCATCTGATTGTCTCTGATCAGATATGGTTTCGATGATGGGGCTGTCAATACTGAATGCAACATACTTTGTTTTTGGGTGAGTTGAGATACAGGGCAACTGAATTACATGCTGATTCAACTCTGTACAGTAGCCCTTGGCTTGGCTGATTGGATTAGACAGTAGAACAATATCGTCAGCAAAATCAGTATCACTTAGGACCTTTGCAGGATGCCTTCTGCTATGGTGAGGGCCGAATGTAAATCCTGGTGCTGTGTCATCTTCACCTATCACCATTATTATCTACACTGGGACTAGTATAACGTTCACATGTGTGCCGTAGTATGCCGTAGTATGCCATGCATGGTTATTATGTTGAATGCAGTTAGTAATTGTGAAGCCATAATTTGTTAGTTGCTATTGTATTTCTTTTGTATCAAATTTATTGCAGTATGAAACCATACCTGAGTATGTCTTAGAATATTAAAGCATAGCGTTTGTAATTATAACATAAGCTATATCATTTAAAATTGTTTATACATTAGTACAGCTTTCAAATATACAATAACTAAGGTTGTATTTGAATTAGGATTATGCTGTCAATTAATACATTATTATGATTGTTAGTATGATATTATAAAAAGTCTCATTATGACTACACTCTCGGTGTCTAAGAATGGACTGGAATGTTTGTATATCACAGTATCGATGTATACATAATGATATTACACATTACTGTTGTATGTTCAACTATACTCAGGCGAAAACTTATTGTAATTTTACATTGTGAAATATATTTGAAATAAAATGAATATTTTTATTATAAACATGTTCGTTTATTGAAGGTTGGGAACACACTGAAATATGGTTGGGGTAACATTAGCGGATGGTTGGGACAACTTTGGCAAATGGTTGGGGTAATGTTGGCGGATGGTTGGGGTAATGTTGGCTGATGGTTGGGGCAACATTACCTGATGGTTGGGGCAACGTTGGCTGATGGTTGGGGTAACGTTGGCTGATGGTTGGGGTAACATTGGCTGATGGTTGGGGTAACGTTGGTGGATGGTTGGGGCAACATTGGTTGATGGTTGGGGCAACATTGGCGGATGGTTGGGGCAACGTTGGCTGATGGTTAGGGCAATATTGGTTGATGTTTGGGGTAAAGTTGGTACTATGTATGTTGTTGACGTAGGTGCAACGTTGTCCAACGAGCAAAGTAACGTTGCGCCAACAATAGTTGCAGGTGATGGGCCAACGTTGCGCCAATGGTTGGCATATGGTTGGCTGACTGTCACTGTGCTAGCTGGGTTATTATGTAAATGAGTCTGAGTAACGACTATTTAAAGCATGGCATCATCGTTCTTATTTTAGACACGTCCATACACCTTGTATGATGCATAAAGAAAGAGTATAACGGTACTTCGGACAGCAAGTTTTGGACAGCGATTTCTTCACAGAATCAATTAAACAAACTTTTTAAAATAATCTCTTTTTTTCTATAGTAAATAATTAAAAAAGAGGAGGCAGTACCAAGGAAGTGGGTGGGGGCGAGAAACTAGTTTCTTTTTTTAACTAGGCCTAATGAAGTTTATTTCCTCTACTCTAGTACTATATTAAGGAACAGTACTACGTACGGCTCTAGGCTATAACAAGAAGTGTCGTTAGTCTAATTGTTTGATTTGAGGCATAGCCAGAGATGATGAAAGATGAGAAAATTGTTGGACTCTCGATAAGCCAATGGCTTCCTTGTCCACTTGGCATCTGGAACTTGTTGGTTGGGATGGCAATCTTGTTAAATTTTGTTAAATCTCAGAGGGGCCAGAGGCATAGCCGGGCCCGGGGCCGGCGGGGGTCCGACCACTTTCCGTCACGTAACAGGTTGTCAGTGTCATTATTTTTCATACACTACCGAATATATATACATGCTCTTACCTTTAAAAAATAACGTATGTCCTTTACAACAAAACTGTCGTTCTAACAAAGCGTTTATACAAGAAGATGAGGTATTTTTATGAGTCTTACAGACTTACAGACTTAGTTCCGTAATCTCGCGGTTACCATCAACAACAAACCGACGTCTTGGTTTGAGCCAATGAAAGCGGTGTTTATTACGCCACTTTGGTTTCCTCTGATTCACAAAGAATCCGTTTGATTGGCGCATATTTAATTGGCGCATATTTAATCCGCACATCATGGCGGAGACGTCTGAAGTGCCGCGTACGACTACAGAATTAAAAATAAACTTAGATAAATTAAAATCTAGAGTTCGAGAATATATCGACAAGGTGAGATTAATTCGAGAAAATGAAAGTACAGTAATAGCACTGTTTGTTACTTTTCGTAATACATCACTGTCGCACGAATCACCAGTAGCCTTAATATCGCCCTCCGTTTATGTTTAATATATTTATTCGTACTAAAATTGTACAATTCGATTAAAACAGTGTATATAAGCTGGATCAAGTCAGCTTGAAGGCGCAATCCTGGTATATACCAGAAATGTAAAATTCTCATAGAGATCTCAAGAAACGGTCATTCATTATTATGTTCTTATTTAATACTGCATTTTAGGTAAATTTTTGTGGTAAGAAAACATGCAGTGCGTGCGTTTGTAACTTTGTGAGCAACGTCGATGATACTAGTACATGCATTTCATAACCTGCCTTCTGTGTATTTACCTCAAAGTTTAGTAATATTCTTTCTTGTTATGTTCTTATAAAATATTGCGTTTTAGACAAACCTTAGCGATAAGAAAACGGTCCGGATTGCATAGCATTGTGTGCATTTGAGGACGATAATATGTGCATCTCGGAAGGATGATGCGATTAGCCGCGAAAAGTATATTTCATAACCCGCCTTTTGTGTATGTCTCTCAAATGACGTGGTTTGATGGAATGAACGTCCTATACGACAGCAAAATTGATGTACGAATGACATTACACAATCAAAATACTGATGCCCAGTGAGGGGATACTGAGGCCTAATGTGTTTTAATTGTATTCGTATTCCGCATTGTAACGTCTTCACAGCAGGTATGGGGCAATTAACTTTTGAAGCGTGTGTATAACTAAAATTGGGCCTACTATGCACAATAATGTAAATATGCCAATAAATAAATAACCACATACAGCTGTACGTACTAAATGTTTTAATTGTAAAAAAAAATACAAATCATACAAGAAACAGTCTACACACAAAATGTCCGACGCCTTCACGAATCCACAATTTACTCAAACGACTGCACAATCTGCAGTAGGAGTAAGTCAAGTCTTTGGATGTCCTTGCTCCCTGGAATGGAATATCCAGGGAAGTGTCGTTCTAGGGTCTCCAGCTGTTGTTGGAGTTGAGGTTTAGGATTGCGTGAGCAGATAGCATCTATCAGCTGCGATCTTCGTGCTGCAAACTGTAATGTGATTTCGTGCACGGAATAATGTGTGTCAACTTCTCGAGTTTCTTCTGCAGCCTTTTTCTGTGGCCGTATTCTGTCTCGACAGATAGACGACATCTTTTTACACCTCATGGATTGCAATCAGTTCCTACGTATAACATTAATTACTGTTCACAGCAGGCATGGGGCAATTAAATTGAGAAGGTAACTAATGAAATTACAATTACCTCAGAAATGTTCCAATTAAATTAACTTCACACATTTCTCGGGTCAATTAAATTAAAATAACCTCCCACATTCTGCCATTAAAGTTAACAAACTTTAATTCAGTTAACATATTTTGCAATAAATAGCATCATTAGTTATATGTAACATGCCTTTGTTACTTTTACAAGGTACAGTTCCAAGAACATCTATAGCCAGTCTTCACTGCAAACCTTCCTCATCGCTGACGAAGGCCACATTCCTACGACATATAGATATAATCAAACAATACAATTATAATTTAATGTACCAGACATGTGGGTGGCTCTGCTTCCATCGTACAGTAGTGAGTCACTCTTCCAGACCTTGGCCACTTCCTGTTTCGCTAATGACCTTCTTGCTCCCCACAAATCATGTCCGACATGTTTTGCCAACATGAAATCGGTGCCACGTGCTCAGCTGAGTGACCGATTTGCATGGCACTGCGAGAACTTCCAGTATGGGTCTCAATCATACCACTCGGTGAGGGCGGACAGTTTCTTCGCCAGAAGCTGCGTACCCCTTCAGAAGTACATCCACATGGTCTATCTGTGGGCCCAGAATTCGCCAGTGAAGATGGCTGCAGAAACACTTGGTGTGTCTCGTCAGTGCGTGCAGCAACATTTCCTCTTTCTGTGAGAGGTCTGCTCCACACATCTCATCAACGATCCAGTAGCTCTTGGTGGGGCTAATGTCATCGTGCAGATCGACAAGTCACTTTTCCGGCACAAGCCCAAGTACCATCGTGGTCGAGTCCCTGCATCGGACCGGTGGGTGTTCGGCCTCTGCGACACT